>JAZKJV010004722.1:0-580759 GCA_037367405.1 Ottelia alismoides | reverse complement strand
TAGCCTCTCTGCTTTTACCTATTGTCATGGATCTGAGATTACAGAGTGGATTATGGACTCCGGGGCGACACATCATTTATGTGGAGACAAAGAGCAACTTACAGCATACAGACAGGTTCCTCCAGGAAGGATCATGGTGCTGATGGGACTCACTCATCGTCACAGGACAAGGGGAGATTTCTTTGACGCCTTCGATGCGTCAATTTACATGCTCCGAATTTCTCTATGAATTTGTTGTCTATTAGCCAACTTACAAAGGATTTACACTGTCGAGCTATTTTTGACCCATCTTCTCTTGTTTTTCAGGACATCCTTACGGGCAGAGTGATTAGGTGTGGTCGTGAGCAGGGAAGACTTTATAGGTTGATTCACACTCCTTTTGCAGGGACATCCTTTCATTCAGCCGGACCAGTCTCTCCCTATACTTGGCATCTGCATTTTGGCCACCTCCCTCTCCAGAAGATGTGTCGTATTTTGCCGCTGATTTCTCCGGGTTCCTCCTTTCAGTGCGAAGCGTATCAGTTGGGAAAGCATCATCGGTCAGCTTTTCTTAATCGTCAGAGTTGGAGCAGTAGCTCCCTTTTTGAGTTATTTTATGTCGATATCTGGGGTCCAAGTCGCGTTCCTGATCATCATAGACACTGATTTTACCTTGTTGCAGTAGATGATTTTTCTCATTTGTCTTGGGTGTTTCTATTGAAGAATAAATCTGATGCAGGGGATGTAATCAAAACTTTTATCAATGAAGTACATAATATTTTCTCTGCATCTGTGAAGTTTGTCAGGACCGATAATGCTTTGGAATTGTGTACTCGTGCACTATCATATTTTTTCATCCCGTGATATAATTCATCAAACATCATGTGCTTAAGAGAGAAAGCATTGACGTTTACTTGAGAAACCATATCACGTGTAGTGACAATCCAGCTCTGTGTGCTTCGTCCTCTCATGAAAGGATGGGTTATTGGCAATGAAAAGAGAAGCTTGATTATCACATTAGAGGTGCATGTGAAGAGGCACCGCTATAGTTAGGTCAGTAAGAACAGATCTGACCCACATCATCTCTATGCCGGCATGCGCCATGGCCCTGTATTCCGACTCAACACTTGATCTGGCAACCACAATATGCTTCTTACTCTTCCATGACACAAGAGAATTCCCTTTGAACACAACAAAGCATAATGTAGACTTTCTATCCTTTGGACACCCAGCATAATCTGCATTTGCACATGTTGTAACTGAGTGCCTCTGCTGAAAAGAAGTCTAGTACCAAATGAAGTCTTCAAGTATCTCACAATCATATGGACTGCATCCATATGTGCATGTCTGGATTGCTCCATAAACTGACTCGTTTCTCTCACGACAAAGGATATGTCAGGCCTGGTAATAGTCACATATAGTAGCTTTCCAACAAGCTCTCTATACATCATCTTGTTGACATCCTCAGTATCATCATCATAGAGCTTCATGGTCGGGTCAAGAGGAGTAGTAGCAGTTCTGCAATCTGCCACATGTCTTTGAAAGAAGATCTGTAACGTACTTCCTCTGGGACATCATAAGACCTCGTTGGTTCCTGACAAACTCTAATCCAAGGAAGTTACGTAAATGTCCAAGGTCTTTGGTTACAAACTAATGACCTAGGAAGTCTTTGACATCCTAAATGCCCTACTTGTCATCCCCTTCAACAATAATGTCATCAACGTAAACAAGAATGGCTATAGTACATCTCTGGGTCCTATGCACAAACAAGGAGTGATTGGCAATCAATCTCACAAACCCATGATGCTCTATCAAGTTTGAGAGCTTCTGGAACCATGCTCTTGGACTCTTCTTAAGGCCATAGATAGTCTTGTGTAGCCTGCAAACCTTCTGACACTCCCCCTCAGCAGCAAACCCATGTGGCTGATGCATGTAGACCTCCTCCTGTAGATCACCATAGAGGAAGGCATTCATCACATCAAGCTGATAAAGGGGGCCAATCTCGTGTCATGGCAACAGGAAGCAGAATATGAAGAGTAGAATGCCCGACAGCTAGAGAGAAGTATCTTGATAGTCCACCCCATATGTCTGGGTGAACCCAGGTGCCACAAGTCTCACCTTATAACGATCCACGCTGCCATCCGCACGGTGTTTCATAGTGAACGCACATTTGCATCCCACAACAGACGCATCAACTGAAGCAGAAACAAGACTCCACGTACCATGTGACTGTAGCGCAACCATCTCCTCCTCCATGGCTAACCTCCACTAATTGTCATGTAGAGCCTCCAAATATGTTTGTGGTATCTTCACGATTGATAGTACCAAGGTAAATCTCCTGAAATCCTCTGACAACCTGCTTAATGAAACATGTGTTGCAAGAGGATAAGTAGCACACTTACGTCTCGCCTTACATAGAGAAATCGGCACATCAAGATCATATGACAAGTCTGTAACCTGTGAGTTCCTCTCTTAAGATAGCACGTGCTCATCCTGTATAGAATCATGTTGTACAGACAACTCAATAGTGTCATTAATAGAAACAATGTGCTCATTACATACCTGAAGCGTGCTGGATGACGGGCAAGACTAGTGAGCAGGGGGAACCGAGCGAGACCTACGAGTAAAAACAAGTGGCAAAAACTGACCCACGGGAGCAGGTATAAAAGCAAAAGTAGGTGCAGGTGGTGGTGGTTGTTGAGGAGGTGGTGGTAGAGCAAGAGTACAGGGAGGTGAAGGAACGACAGTAGGAGGTGGAGGCATGTAAATCTCATCGTCAGAGTCAGATGGGGCTAGTCTGTCACCTGTAGGAGAAATACATAACAGACTCAAAGAAGTAACGTCAGCACTGACAAAGTACTTCCACCTTAGCAGATCAAAGCAACGGTACTCCTTATGGGTATGAGAGTAGCCAACAAACACACACTTAGGAGAGAGCATGTCACGACCTGGAGAGACATCATGAACAAAAGCAACAGATCCAGACACACGAGGTGTAAGTGAGAAAAGATCCTTCTCGAGAACGTAATCGAGAAATGAATCTTCTCTCCCTATACAGACGAGTGCATATGGTCACCAAATAACATGCAGTAAGGACAGCATCACCCCAGTAAGAGTGAGGAGCATAACTTTATATCAACAAGGTTCTGATCACATCAAGTAAGTGATGATTGTTTGCGTTCAACAACACCGTTCTGCTGAGAAGTATAGGCACATGAGGTCTGATGAACAATGCCAAGAGATTTAAGAAACTCGGAAAGGTGTAAGGTGCAGAATTCTAAGGCATTATCAGTGCAAAGATATTTGACATTAGTATAAAAATATTCCTTACTTCATTAATAAAATATTTGATCACAGAACCAACCTCAGACTTATTCTTCAAAAGAAAGACCCAGGAAAGTCTAGAAAAATCATCAACAACAACAAGATAAAAACGGTATCCCTGATGATCAGGAACATGACTCAGACCCCAGATATTTAAATAAAGGAGCTCAAACAACTGGGAACTACTCCGACTCTGACGGGATAGAAAGGAGGAACGATGATGCTTCCCAAGCTGACATGCCTCACACTGAAAGGAGGATCTCATGGAAACATGAGGGAGAACATGACATAATTTCTACAGAGGAAGGTGACCAAAACGAAGGTGCCACATATATGGAGAGATCAGTCCGGTAGGTATAGTGGAAACACCAACATGAGGAGCTTGGCCCAGTTTGTAGAGTCCCCGCTGCTCACAACCACATCCAATCACCCTGTCCGTGAGTATGTCCTGAAATACAAGAGAAGATGGATCAAAAAATGGCACGACAATGCAGATCCTTGATAATCTGACTAATGGAAAGTAAATTCATCTAAACCTCAGGAGCATATAAAACATTCTGAAGACGCATAGATGGCGTCAAATGCACCTCCCCCTGTCATGTAATTGATAAGTGGTCGCCATTGGCAATGACAACAAATCTACTACGTGGTATGGTCTTGTAGGACCTCAGTTGTGCTCTGTCCCCACAAAGATGATGAGAAGCACCAGAGTCCATAATCCACTCTGTCATATTTGCACCACCACTACCAGTGAATGCATAAGCGATACCTGAGAAGCTCGAAGAGGCTCTGGTTGTGGTTGTTGCATCTGTAGTGGAGGTTCCTACAGCATGAGTCATAATCTCTCAAATACAAAAGACGATATTATCTAGGCGAGGATTTGCCTGGGAAGCAAGGGTATCTGAAGGCTCAATCTGTTCAGCCACGCGGCGAGAAACATGATATCCATGCTCCTGGTAGCATGTATCCTCTGCATGTCTCGGTCGACGATAAAAGGAGCAAGGGCCACACGAACGTCCACCACCTCTGCCACGAGGAGTACGTCCTCTAGATTGGGTCGTCACTCCTCATCCACGAGAAACAGCCATAGCTGACGAGGGCTGAGGAGTAGCTGCAGGAGGCATGATAATCCGGCTGAGTCGGCTTTAGGCCTCCTCCATGGGGGGTATGGTAGCTCCAGTAAGAAGCTGAGTTTGAGCTGCATCATACTTTGTATCAAGGTCGGCCATGAAAACTCCGACCATCGTGGAGTTCTTATATGCCTTATGTTGCTCAAGAGATGTCGTAATAGGCATATAGTTGTGTAACTTCTCAAACATGCCACGGAGTGAACTGTAGTACACGTGTAGATGATGGTTATTCTGCTTGGCCTTGTAGATGTCAAGCTATAACTGAAGAATATTGGCCTCATTCTTTGCTTGAGCATAGGTGGAAGTCAAAGTATCCCACATCGCCTTAGCGGCTGGTTCAGAATATCATCGGTTATCTATGTGGTAAGTGTCCCACATAGCCAAACATGAGCATACGTGTCATCTTGCTCCCAAGAAGCATTTGTCCCAGTCTTATCCGTTGGCTATGGATCTGTTAAGATGTGCTCCTTATTATTGCACCGCGTGAGGGTGATAAACTGCATGGACCATAACTCATAGTTGGTCTCATCCATCTTAGCGAAGGGAACTGAGGCCTAAAAGACTCTGGACGAAAAAATATCACCCTTGTTCTCTGACATGATGGAAAAGTAACCGAACAACATAATTCAACTGGAGAGTAAATGATATGAAAGGGTTTACACGATCATACGAAGGATTGGTTGTATGTGTAGACTCATACAACCATCTTCATCAATCGATGCTGCTCTCTAGGGCCGGAAAACACGATTTAGAGGTCTGAAATCGTGTTCTCCTATCAAAATCAAACCAAATCAGACTGCACAACAAGCTGCGGAGGGGCGTAGAGGCACACGGGAGAGTCGGCGAAGGCCTGGGAGGGACGGGGGCAGCCTACGCAGCTTCCTGGGTGGTCGAAGGCGGCCTTGGCTGTGGCCTGGGCAGCCTGGGCGGCCTTGACGCCGACTGGAGGCAACCTACACAGTGGCTTGGCGGTTGCCGACGGCCTGGAGCGTCGGTTGCAGTAGCGCAGGGATGGGGGGTAGGGTTAGGGTTATGATGGGATATGAGAACTCCAGTCTAAGACCGGCACTCGGATACCATGTTGAGGGAAAGGAATGAATTGCATTATGAAAGGCCCTAGGGTTCTCTTATATAGGAGAGGAACCTCTTGGGCAAATTACAAGAAAGAAGAAAAAAGAAATAGAAAATAAGAAAACAATAATAAAGATAACTAACTCAACAAAATAAGCACATGGGTTTTCTTGCAATTGGTTATTTTAATTTATTCTTCCATTTTATTTATGTTAAATAAATTGATATCGATTGTAATCTCAACAATTACAGTAGATAATGGTCTAGAGTTGTTTTAGGGATCAACTAATTCGATTTTTATTTTATTTCTATTCTTGTAATCAAACCCCATTCCCTATATATATGGGGTAGTAGTTCATTGTTTAAGAAGTCAAGTTATATTATGAATTGAGTTTTGATTTGGAAAGTGTCTCCACCATTATCCGCTTTACCCCCCAAATTTCTAGGGTTTCTCCTCTCATCTCGTTCGTCTCTAATCCGTAAGGCAAGTCACACATCTTTCACTCATCTCTCCTCTCTTTCAATTCCCTGACTACATCAAGTGGTATAAGAGCATGGAAATCGAGTCGTTCCCACGATTCAACAATCATATCAAGTATTGGTAGACGAAGTTTGATATGAGTTGTCTTAACCAAGGTTCACGTTCACGACAACAGAAATTCAAACATCGTCTTCAACCAAGCACCAATGTACAATTATAGTTAGATTCGTGGTCCAAGGAAGGAACATTTGGTAACAAAAAATTCAGATCATTGCTTCTCCCATGCAACTCGATTTCGACGATTCACATCAAGAAAAAGAAGATTTCATTGATACAACTCCTACTATAGAAGACAATGAATTTACATGACCCATCTTTAATGAAAATCTTGAGGATGAAGAAGATGACGGAGTCATCAATGATGAAAGCATGACGAATGAAGTTGCCGAACTCCCTGTCGAATCTCCCACAATTGCAGCCTAGAAAACCCCTGTACCCTCACCACCGTCTGTCTTAGCACCCCCACCACAACACTCGTCGGCCCACAGCCCACGCTGCACTTGCCACCTTCGCCAACCACGAATGCAAAACCACCAACAACCATGCAACTGCAACCTCCAATCACCGCAACTTCACAGGCATTGTCACCTCTTGTGCAACCCACGCCCCCGACACCGATCATTGCCCCAAAACTCCTGCTCGAAGCCTCCAATCCAACCACCTGGTGCCGCCATCCAAACCCCCTTGGCAACTACACCCCCACCCAAACTCCACCACCCAAACTCCCCCTACAACCTCCATGATATGATACCACTTGATGCAAGCAAACCCAATTTAAGGGGTCAAGCATAATTTTACCATTATTCAAAGGCACAAGGGTTTTCTTATAATTGGTTATTTTAATTTAGTCTCTCATTTTATTTATGTTAAATAAATTGAGATTGATTGTAATCTCAACAATTATCAACAATTATAGTAGATAATGGTAATTAGGGTAATTTTAGGAATCAATTAGGGTTTGACTCGATTTTTATTTTATTTCTATTTTTTAATTAAACAACCCCCTCTCTATATAAAGGAGGGTAGTAGTCCGCTGTTTAAAAAGTCAATTTATATTATGAATTAAGCTTTGGTTTGGAGAGTGATTCCACCCTTATCCCCCTTACCTCAAATATCTAAGGTTTTTCCTCTCATCCCGCGAGGCATGTACACATCTTTCTATCCTCTCTCTCCTCCCTTTCAATTCTCCGTCTACATAACAATAGCAAATTCTTGCACCCATCTCCAGGCATAAGAACAAAATCTACTATTGATGATTATTGAAAAGGAGATGATTACAATGCAACACTTCATCTATGCATTCTGTTCCACCTCTCCATAAAGTCTCATCGCCTAGAAGACCCTCATCGGGACTAAAACAACAATGAGTCATAAACCTTGTTCAAATCCACCTTCCATCAGGAACCCTTGGTCTATTGTCTCCCCTATGCCGCGACCACCTTAAGAATAAGGGCTACTAGAATCCTCTCCAATATTAAGCAACTTTTGATGAAAAGTATACTACATAAGGAAGATCACATTAATAATTATCTTCCTACATTTCTTGAATAAGATCTTAGCTACAATAAGGAGGATGGAATCGAATAGTACCCGCAATCTGAAGTCCACAACTCTAATTGTTATTGTTAAGATATTCATGTTATTCTGTCATTTTTCCTATATTGTTTATTTCTATTGTCCTGCTTATGTAATTTACCTGTAGAGCTTTTCTCCTATATAAGAGAGCGCTAGGGTTAGATGGAATACTATTTTTTATTCTTTCTTTCCACATGGTATCAGAGCGACGGTTCTAGACCGGATCTTGTGCCCTAGATTCCTACCCCCACCAAAACCCTACGCACTCGCATGCCTACCCGCTCCTGAGCGCCGCCGTCATGCGCCTCCGCCTGCGCTCCTGCACTCCTGCGTGCCACCGTGCCTCCGCCTGCGTTACTGCGCATCGTCACGCACGTCGTCGCATGTTGTTGTGCGCATCTGTGTGCCAGCGCACGAGTGCACCAGTGCGGGCCTGCGCAGGTCTGAACCTGCTACACCGCCTCGAGCCACTGGTTGGCCTTTGGTTTGAGTGTTTTGGGTTCGTCTTGATCATCTAAAGACACCCTAACCTTCCGGAGGAGTCTTCAGAGAATGGAAGTGATTGTGGTATGAGTCTACACCCACAATCACTTTCCTATATGTCTGTAGACATTCTTGTCAAAGTTTGTAACCCCGGTCAATAGAGAACGTTGTCATCATCTCGGACAACAAGGCAGATATTCCATCCCCGGGTGCCTTCAAAGGTCCAGCACCCATTGTGAAGATGGATGGGACGAACTATGAACTGTGGGTCATACAGTTCATGAGTTTGATGCAGTGCAATGGCAAGAAGCATATTTTCACACAAGAGGAACATGTTGATAAGACTGGGGTTAACGCATCATGGGAGGCAGACGATGCCTATGCGGTATGCACGAGTATGGTTATCCGGCACAGTATCCATGGAGATAGCCAATGACATTCTGAGTCAACCCACGACGAAGGCTATGTGGGATATCCTCGCCGCTACATATTCTCCTGCAAAGAACGAGTCGAAGATTCTGCAGCTTCAGCATGACATCTTCACTTCGAAGCAGAATGGCCGTCCTTTCATACCATATATACTTCTCTAAGAGGTATGTTTGAGAAGTTACATGGTTATATTCCCTTGACTGTCACACCAGAACAACTCAAAGCATATAGGGATTTAGTGATGACAAGAGTATTTCTAACGGCGCTTGATCATGAGTATGATGCAGTCAGAGAACATATTCTCACAGATGCCACCATACCTCCTATGGAGGAGGTATATCACAGATTGAGTAGACTCTCCATATCTCCTGGTGGCACCCAACCATCTCAGATGTCCTCAGCCATGGTAGCATCTCGTGGTAGGGGAGGACCTCCACCATTTCGAGGATGAGGTGGCCGTAGCAGGGGAGGGGGTAGTCGGCCCCCTCGGCAGCCATGCACGTATTGTCACAGGACAGATCACACTGAGGAAACATGCTACTTCAAGCATGGGTTCCCGACTACTACAGCTTGTGTTGTAGAACAGATTCAGCAGGCAGGGGGTCCTTCACATGTCTCTGATCAGAGGTTTGATGATCTGGTGGTGTGACTTAGAGAGATCATGCCTAATCAGGGGTCAGCAAGTTCTTCAGGATCTTCGAAGGTAGCTGGATCAGCATCAGCATCCAAGTCAGGTACAATCTACGCTCTTACTAGTTGTTATAGGGCAGATTTGTCAGAGTGGATGGATTCAGGAGCATCCCTCCATCTCTATGGTGACAGAAGTCAGTTGAATGATTTTCATCCATCTCAGACAGGACGATCGGTAGTAATAGTTGATGGGACACACTCTCTCATTACTGGTTAGGGGAAAGTGCAGTTGACTCCTGTGTTGCGGCTTCAGAATGTCCTTTATGCTTCTGAATTTTCAATGAATTTACTTTCAATAAGTCAAATCACTAAAGACTTACATTGACGTGCCATATTTGATCCATCTGCTCTTGTGTTTCAGAACATTCTCACGGGCAGGGTGATTGGATCTGGCCGTGAGCAAGGGCATCTCTACAGACTGGTGTAATCTCCTTATGCCGGCGTCTCTTCTCTTCATGCTGGATCTGTTTCTCCCTACACATGGCATCTCCGGTTTGGTCATCTTCCTCTGCAAAAGTTGTGTCACATCGTTCCACAGATTTCCCCTAACACTACCCTTCAGTACGAGGCCTGTCAACTTGGGAAGCGTCATCGGTCTACATTTCATAGTCGTCCGGGTCCAAGTAGTCATAGTATGTTTGAGTTGCTCCATTTTGATATTTGGGGTCATAGTCGTGTCCCAGATCTTCAAGAACACATATTTTATCTTGTTGCTGTTGATGAGTTTTCTACGTTGTCTTGGGTTTTCCTTCTTAAGAACAAATCTGATGCTGGTCTTGTTATTCAGTCTTTTATTAATGAAATAAAGAATGTTTTTTCTGCCAGAGTCAAGTACATACGTTCTGATAATGCTCTATAATTTTGCAATACTCAACTCTCTCAATTTCTTAAGTCCCTTGGTATTGTGCATCAGACATCTTGTGTGTATACCTCCCAACATAATGGGGTGGCTGAAAGGAAACACCGTCATCTTTTGGATGTTACCAGAACCCTCTTGATTCAGAGTTGTGCTCCTCATTCCTATTTGGGAGATGCGGTTCTAACTGCTTGTTATCTGGTAAATCACATGCCTTCTTCGGTGTTAGGGGAGCAGATCCCATTCCTGACTGCATTTCCCGAGACGGATTTTTTCTCGCTTATGCCTCGTGTCTTTGGTTCGGTTGTATTCGTTCATCAACACTCTCCTGGTCTTGATAAGCTCTCTCCCAAAGCTGTCAAATGTGTGTTTGTTGGATATTCTAAAACCCAAAAGAGATATCATTGTTTTGACCCGGTTCAATAAAGGTATTATGCCAGTGCTGATGTCATGTCACCTTCTTTGAGTTCATTATGTATTTTTCTCCCACATGTGACAGGCTTACTCCTTCAAAGGATGGAGAAGATATTTATATGCCTCCTCCGTCATTATCATGTTCTACTCTACCACCTTCTCTACCAACACCACCAACACCACCTCCTATTTTCTTTCATCATATCTACCAGCGACGGCCTTGATGCAGCGTGGACCTAACGGATAGGGCCGAATTTTATGTTAATTTTAATGGTCAATTTTATTTACGTTTATTTAAATTATCGTATCTCTAATTAAATAATTGAGATCGCATGTGATCTCCAACAATTATTCGTAGATTTGATTTTAAATTTGGTCGGTTAATTAGTTAGAGTCCAATTAGGATAATTAGTGGTCAAATTAAGTTAGTTTACTAATTTTATAAACTCATCCCTCCTATATAAAGGGATGAGGGTCCAATGTTTTATTCAGTTCAGTATTGATAAAAATTGAGATTTATCTCTCTCTCCTCTCTTGTCTCTCTCCCCCCACGTGGTCTTCACGTTTCTCCTTCTTCAACCTCGCGCTATAGGCGTGATTTCTTCTCTCAACCCTTCCATTATTCTTCCACCGAAATTTCTACCAAATATTTTAAATTCGATCGACGCGACAAAATTCTATTTTGCATCAATTGGTATCAGAGCATGGCAACCGAATCGTCCCTACGATTCGACGATCCTGTTGGATATTGGTGTTTGAAGTTTGGTCTCGACCGTCCGTCTCATAGTTCGCGCTCGTATTCACGTTCAAAGAAGTTCCATCAGCGACTTATATCATGCCTCAAAGTCCAAGCATGGTTAGCCGCGCAAATCGGTGAAGATTTGTTCGTCAACAACAAAAATCAGGATGATGCACCTGTTGTTCAACTTGATTGCAGCCAAGAAATTGAAGAGGGCGAAGGCCAACATCTCGATCTGTTCGCCGGAGACCTTGCTGTCAAGGAAGATGACGGACCGATCTACGATGAAAGCATCGTGGACGAGCTCACTACCAGCAGCCCCATCATTGTTGTCCAGGGGCAACCTTCCCCACCCCCTGTAACACAGCCCTCAATCCTACCCCTTCCCGCAGCCACCCTCTTCCCCTCACCGGCGCCCCCACTGCCTCGCACCCTCCCCTCACCACCAACCCGTGACCCACCCCCGCGCCGCCGCCTCCCTGTCCCTGAATCCCCTCCGCAACGCCGCACCACCCCTCTCCCCTACAGGCCAAGCCACCGCGCCCACCACCCATGCGATGCCGCCCCCAAATCCCCTCTGCGCCTATGCCTCCCCCTCCCTCGCCCTCTCGCTGCCCTCCCCAGGACCCCCTCCTCCTCCCGCTACCGCACGGCCCCTCCCTCGCCCTCCCCTCTTCCCACAGCAAATGCCGCCCCAAATCGATAAGCCCCTAGCGACCCCCCACCTCCCCGCAGAGCCGCACCGGCCCCGCCCGCGAAACCGCCGCCCCAGGCCGCGCCATCGAGAAGTCGCCGCCCCGGACCGTGCCATCGAGAAGAGATGCGCCGCGCGCCCTCCGCCCGGGCCGACCAACAGCAGCCGCGCCGCCCTTGCCTGATCGCCGCCCCCGAGCGCATATAACGCCACAGAGGCCCCGTACCCTAACCAGGAGCCCGAGATTGACGGTACCCGAATCCCTGGAAGAATGGGATTGGAGAATTAGTGGGAAAATTTGCAAAATAAAATTTCCTAAAACCCCTGTTAGCAGAAAGGTCAACAGCAATAGGAAAGTGAGAAAGAATGAGGGGCTGCGAAATTTGCACCCACACCCCCGACGGCAGAAATATTTAAAAAAAGGGCTACAAAGCAGAAATCTGGGGACCCTCCTTATCCAAATAGGACTAGGACCTTGGGCTTCCCCTATATAAGGACCCCATGGCTTCATTCCTTGGACACATCTCCTTCTCTCCTCTCCTTGTGTCATCACTTTGCTATGGATTCTCCAACGGCCATGTTTTTTTTTGAAGCCAAAGCTCTTCGGGGGATGCACGCAATGGTGATCGCCCCAAAATTTTATTAATAAGGCGAAGAAAGATAGGAAGAAGATAGTTTTACAGACACCTAGGATCGAGCGGATCCCGAATGAAACCCAAAAAGAGAGACGCATTACAGAAGCAGCCAGTCATTGACAAGCAAAGAAACGTGCGCGAGAATATTCTCCTTGTAAAACCTTTGACCCCTGAAAATCTTCGCGTTCCGTCCAAGCCACAACGCCCAAATGCACGCGAAAGGGCGGAGCAGCTCCCTCCTCGGCCAATCTTTGTTAGAACGCAACGAGTCCCAAAATGACGAAGCTGAAGAGGCGTTAAGCCACGGAATTTGGGTCTCCTCCCAAATTGAAGCAGTGATCGGGCATAGAAAGAAGAGGTGCTCCAAGGTCTCCACACTGCCGCCACACAGCGCACAGTCCAAGGAGTCGATTCCCGCAGCAAACCTCGCACATCTATCTCGGGTCAACACCCTCCCGCGTCTCAATAGCCACAGGAAGAAGACAACCCTCTCCGGGAGCTTCAGACGCCACAACCAATCAAGATCCTTGCACATGAGGTCCTGCCGAGAGGTCGGCTGCTGCGAGATGGCCCTGAACGCCCGCCTTGTGGAGAAGACGTCATCGCGCCATACCCAATGATCCCTGCCACTCGATGGCGTGGGCGCAACCCTAAGCAGCTGGAGGAGAGCAAAGAGGTCTTCAAACCGTTCATCCGAGAAGTGGCTAGCAAAAGAAGGGAACCACTTGTTCCCACTCCATGAGGAGGCCACCGTCGCACGAGAATCTGTAGCCAGAGCGCAAAGGCGAGGGAAAGAATCACCGAGAGAGGTCTCCCCCGCCCAAGTGTCGCTCCAGAACAGAAAGGAGCTACCATCCCCAAGCATAGGTTTAAACAGATGAGAATATCGCCTCACCGCCGAAGAGATCCCCCGCCAGAAGGGGGTTCCAGACCGCCGAATATCCACGTCGCGCAACATCTCCACCCTGAGAGATAAAACATCCCGCAACATGGAGGGAAAGAAGTTGTTGGCGCTGCCCCAAAGCCTGTTAACCCACTTGAGCATCAACGCGTCATTAACCAAATCCAGTCGCCGAATGCCCAGACCACCATCGCACTTTCTCTTCGCCACCTCCTCCCAAGCCACCAAGTGAAGACCCCGCGAAGAGGGCCTCCTTCTTCCCCAAAGGAAGCTCCGCATGAGGCCCTCGAGACGCCTCCTAATCCCCACCGGGATAATCCAGTTTGAAAGAAAGTGGATAGGGATAGAAGCAAGGACCGACCTGATAAGAACGAGACGGCCTCCCCGGGAGAGCAACGCCGCACTCCACCCTGCTAGCCTCCTTTCCGCCTTGTCCACCACCTTGTTCCAATCATGCAACCTCAACCTCCTCGCTCCCAGCGGCAGCCCCAGATAATCGATTGGGAGAGAGGAGGGAAGACTTCCCAGAAGCTCCCCACAAGCCGTCGCCGAGCCCGCATCCCATGCGAAAGAAATCACCTTGGATTTGGATTGATTGATGAGGAGCCCCGAGAGCTCACTAAAAATTCTCAACGTCACCGCCATCCCTCTGACCTCCTCCAAGCCTCCCTCGATGAAAACAATAGTGCCATCCGCATATTGAAGGGTAGGAACGTTCCGGTAGCCGCACGAGAAACCCAAGGAGAGGCCGCGCGCAACCACTCTAGCCGCCATCCTAGGCAGGACATCCGCCGCAATAACGAATAACATGGGTGCCAAAGGGAACCCCTGCAGCACACCCCTCCTCAGTTGAAACCTACTGCCAACGATACGACCATTCAACATAATAGAGAAAGAGGCAGTAGTAATGCAACGGCGCATCCACGAAATCCACAAAACAGGAAATCCACGAGCCCGCAGCACCCTCCACAGAAAATTCCAGTCCAACGAGTCAAAGGCCTTTGCGAAGTCCACCTTCCAAAGGATCCCCTGTTCCCCCCTCCTCACCCAGCTCTCCACCATCTCAGAAGCAAGGGCCGTAACATCGGAAATTTGGCGACCCCTGATGAAAGCAACCTGCGAGGGCTCGATTAAATTTTCAAGTAACGGCGCTAACCTCCGCGTCATAACCTTTGCAACGATCAAGTATAAAGCATTGGAAATCGCGATTGGCCGAAAGTCTCTTCAATAGCCTGTGGACAGGAAGTCTTAGGTAACAAGACAATGAGAGCCCTATTGATCTTGTCAAAGCCCTTGTTTCCACTGCAAAACTCCGATACCACCTCCCAAACCTCCAACCCACCACCTCCCAGAAGTCCTTGTAGAACGCAACAGGGAAACCATCCGGACCTGGCGAGGCATCACTGTTGAGATCTCAAACAGCAGCCTTGACCTCGTCCAAGGAGATCTCCTTTGTCAGCTCCGCACAGCACGCGGACGATAGCTGCGAGGCATCCTCCCCCAACCAGTACCAACGACGGGGTACACGAGCCGAGGAGAACTCCCTGAAGGATGCGGCCACCTCGCCCCCCAAAGCCTCCTCGCCCACGACCTCCCTACCCCCGAAGGAGATGGAGTGAATAAAATTAGACTGCCTCCTGTTAGAAGCCACCTTGTGAAAGTAGGACGAGTTAGCGTCCCCTTCCCTGATCCATTTGACCTTAGCCCTCTGACGCCACTCCGCCACCCTCATTCTTTCTTCCCTTTCCACCGCGGCCAATGCCGCAGCCCTGGAGTCCAACTCCTCAAAGCAGAGGTCCCTTACCCCCTCCAAAGCATCCATTGCCGCAACGACGTCCTCCGCCGCCTTCCTTGCAGACGCCCTAGCCTCCCGCGACCTTTTCTTGAACATAGCCAGAGCGCTCCTCAGATGCGCCAACTTCTTCCCAAACCTCACCACCGCCGACCGTCCCTCGCACTCCTCCTCCCAACTAGAAACCACCACTTCACGAAAATTAGCCTCTAACAGCCAGCACCTCTCATACCTAAAGAATCCTGACGCAGGAGATGACACTTTGGAGTCCCAGATGAGAGGAGTGTGATCCGAGAAAGATCGCGGCCTAGAGAGAACAGCCGCCAGGGGAAATAACGACATAAAAGCCTGCGACGCGAGGAACCTGTCAGTGCACGATTTAGAGGAAGAATTCCTTCAAGTGAAGTTCACGTCCGATGCAGGAACATCTTGCAAAGCCAAGCCGTTGCCTCATCAATTTTTCAATCACAACGAGGAAGCAACATTCAAGACGACGCCGCCGTTCGCACCACACATGTTCTTCAACCACGAAGGCCGTGTCACCCACGCCCGCGTATGAACTCCGCCGTTCGCTCCACACCAGTTCTTCCAGAAGATGACTGAGCACGCCGATTCTATCTCCAAGCCTGCAGATTCAGCAATTCATCGGGAAACAAATTTTTAAAAGCGGAGGAGAGTTGATGCAGCGTGGACCCAACGGATAGGGCCGAATTTTTAGTTAATTTTAATGGTCAATTGTATTTACGTTTATTTAAATTATCGTATCTCTAATTAAATAATTGAGATCGCCTGTGATCTCCAACAATTATTCGTAGATTTGATTTTAAATTTGGTCGGTTAATTAGTTAGAGTCCAATTAGGATAATTAGTGGTCAAATTAAGTTAGTTTACTAATTTTGTAAACTCATCCCTCCTATATAAAGGGATGAGGGTCCAATGTTTTATTCAGTTCAGTATTGATAAAAATTGAGATTTATCTCTCTCTCCTCTCTTGTCTCTCCCTCCCCACGTGGTCTTCACGTTTCTCCTTCTTCAACCTCGCGCTACAGGCGTGATTTCTTCTCTCAACCCTTCCATTATTCTTCCACCGAAATTTCTAGCAAATATTTTAAATTCGATCGACGCGATAAAATTCTATTTTGCATCAGGCCCCATGCTCATGCGCCTCCTCCATCATCCAGCACGCCCGAGGTATGTACTGAACTTTTGAGTTCTTCTAATGGCACGGGTGATTTGCATGTACAGACTGAGGTGCAGAATGCAGATACTATCTCTACTACTCCTGCTGACGATCTGGATATTCCTATTGCACTTCAGCGGCAGAAGCGTGCACGTACGATGCACCCTGTTGGTTCTCATGTTTCCTTGGAATGTCTGTCCAAGGATTTTCAGCACTTTGTTGTGGGGTTGTTAGTTGTAGAGATACCACCGTCGTATCAGGAGGCACTGCAGAGCAGTCAGTGGTGTTTAGTTATGGAGGAGGAGATGGCGGCGTTACAGTCACGAGGTATGTGGAGTTTAGTCAATGCTCCACCAGATGCGTCTATTGTTGGAAGCAAGTGGGTCTTCACTGTGAAGCACCGGGCAGATGGTACAATAGACAGATACAAGGCCAGGTTGGTTGCTCGTGGGTTCACCTAGACATATGGGGTGGACTATCAGGATACTTTTTCTCCTGTGGCGCGTCGCTCTACCTTGCGGATTCTTATTGTTGTTGTCGTGGTACGTGATTGGTCGTTTTTCCAGTTGGATGTAAAGAATGCTTTCTTGTATGGTGATTTGCAGAAAGGGGTCTACATGCAGCAGCCACCTGGGTTTACTGCTGAGGGGGGGTTCAGTATGGTGTGCCATCTTAATAAGGCTATATATGGCCTTAAGCAGAGTCCGAGTACTTGGTTTCAGAATCTCTCAGAATTGATTGAACAAAAGAGGTTTGTCAGATCTACTACAGATCATACTCTCTTTGTAAAGAGACACTAGCGATGTATTGTGGTCACCTTGGTGTATGTTGATGACATTGCTATCATTGGCAGTAATATACGGGGCATTCAAGCAGCTAAGGATTTCCTTGGACAACAGTTTGTTACCAAGAACCTGGGTACACTTCGTTAATTCCTTGGACTGGAATTTGCACGAAATCAGCAGGGTATGGTGATGACACAAAGGAAGTATTTTACTGATCTTCTATCTGAGACAGGTATGATAGGATGTAGACCAGCTGCTACCCCTATGGACCCTAATGCGAAGCTTCATGATGACGGATCTGAGGTGGACAAGAGACGATACAGAGAGCTGGTAGGGAAATTATTGTATGTTACACTAGGCCTGATATATCTTTTGTTGTGAGTAGAGTAAGTCGGTTCATGGAGCAACCCAGGCAGGCGCACATGGATGCAGTCTTCATGATCCTGAGATATCTGAAGTCATCCCCAGGTGCAGGTCTTTTGTTTTGAATAGATATGTCTCTCTCAGTTACAAGGTATGCAGATGCAGATTATGCTGGGTGTCCTAATGATAGGAAGTCTACTTCAGGCTTCATTGTGTTCTTTGGCAGCTCACTAGTATCATGGAAGACTAAGAAACAAACTGTTGTTTCTCGATCCAGTGCAGAATCAGAATATAGGGCAATGGCTCAAGGTAGCACTGATATGATTGGGTCAAATCTGTCTTAACTGATTTGATGATTGATGTACCTCTTCCTATGTAAGGGTGTAAACGAGACGAACCTGAGTGAACCAACCCAGGCTCGGTTCGACTCGTTTAGCATACTTTCAGGCTCGGGCTCGGTTCGGCTCGATAAATGAAAACTGTAAACAGGTTCGGCTCGGGTAAGGTTCGTAAATGTTCGGTTCAGCTCATTAAAGGTTCGTTTAAGAATAAATGTTGTGTATGTGTTTCTGTTCAAAGGGAAAAGCCACAATTGTAGGGGAGGATTTTTGTGGGGTTTCGGGAATAGGGAATAGGGACTTAGGGAATGGATGACTAGATGGGTTTGGAAAAATAAGTGAATGCCCTTGTGTTAATATAGAATGTATTTTTTCCTTGTATATATACAATATGTACGTATATATACTTTTATGTATGTATGTTTGTATATAATCGAACTTTTAATGAACCGAACTTGAGTGAACCTATGTTTTTTAGGTTCAGTTCGTTTATTTAATCGAGCCCAAACTCGTGTTCAGGTTCGGTTCATTTATTTTCGAATCGAATCTGAATCGAACTTTTAGCGAGCCGAATCTGGGCGAATGTCGAACTTGAGAAATTTGCACTAAAGAAAAATGGGTAAAGTGTCCAGACTAGGATAACCCTCTTCATATTAAGGAAATCTTTGCACTATTGTGACCTCTTCTATGTGATATCCTTAACAAGTTGATAGATACTTCCATGGAAAACCGACCTACTCTACTACCCATGCCGTCAAGAGCCGAGAGTGCCATGATTGGTGGATCTCTTGTACGTGCATGGACCACTTTTATCTCTCTATCACCTTTCTTTTCCTTGGAGCCAATCGTCAACATGTCTAAAAGGTTTCTCCCTTGATACATACCTATTTTGTATTCGATTGTTGCTTGGTATCGATCTTGAAGCTCACTCCCACAACAAACATCTCCCTACTACGAGAAGTTGCTTTATGCACCATGGACAGAACATCCACCAAGCGATCAAATCTTTCCATCTGCACAAAAGTTCCAACTGTACAATGCATCCTAACCTCCTTCAACTTGCATCAATACTTTATTGGAAAGCATCATCACTGGTGGATCATCTAAAATATTCAGCAAGGGTCACTCTGATCTCTCAAACACTTTCCAGAACGTTAACACCAACTGTTCCATCTCGTTGCAAGCAATAGGAGAGGAAGAAGCAAATGCTAACGTCCCCTAACTTGAGCCATATATGTCTTGATCTATGTTGCCACTATCGATCTTCAAGTTCTCCATCAATTTGTCCTAACCTGCTTTGACTTGTGTTGATACTCAATCAGAAGGTGCAACTACTCAAGCCTCGTAGCTAATGTGACTGAAGGTGGGATCCCTCTCTAAATCACAACCACCACCTCCGTGAATCAGATTGCACACAACCAAAATCTCAATTTAAAGTAATAACCAACCTTTTTGCAGTCACTGAAGGCCCATATCATAAGCATGTAGTCAAATAACAACCGTGACAAGGTTCTCACAGATGCCATCTAGAATGCCTTAGCCATCAAGAAGGAAATGGTCATGCCTCCATCTCAGCATAGCAGATATAAAGCTCCACAAGATAATTGACAGTTTGACACAAGGAATCATTAAACCCAGTTCATTCATGACATCCAAGAACTTGACATGGCATACATCCACATAGCCCATTGGTCTAGACGATCAAGGAAGGAACGGGTGATAGTGAAGTCCCTTCCCAACAACAAAAGCCTCCCATCATTCAATCTCCTCCTGTAGATGATCCTAACTGTTAGAGTAACATTTATTTTGTAGTATTTATTCGTCCTTGTTATGTAAATTACCCTAGAGCTTTTCTCCTATATAAGAGAGCTCTAGGGTTAATGGTAATTTAATCTTGCTAGTTCCCTTCAACATGGTATCAGAGCGACGGTCCTAGACCGGAGTTCTCGAAACCCTAACCCTAACCCATCCCACCCTCCGGCCTCTCTCTCTCGATCGGCGCCGCCGCCTCACGCGCCGCCGCACGCGTGCCTCGCGCCTCCTCCTGGTCGCGCGCGCCTGGAGCCCTCCTCGCCTAGCGCCTCCATCACGCGCCTGGAGCCCTCCTCGTCGCGCGCCTGGGGCCCTCCTCGCCTAGCGCCCCCATCGCGCCTGGAGTCCTCGCTCCTGATCGCGCGTGGCGCGCCTCGCTGATCTCTCTTCTCCTTCTGATCATCTGCCTCTTCCGCAAGCTTTTCAGCAACCAGCTTCTTATGTGCTGACAAAACTGGCCCCAATGGGTCCCTCTCGGAACTCTTGGTCTTCATGATCTTCAAGAAGGCGAGTTTGAACGCCCGGCAGCCTTCCGTGAACTTGGTAACTCCATGCTGCACTGCGCCCGCTTCGTCATCCTCAGAACTGCCACCTTTCCCTTCGTACTCTTCTTCGACATCAAAGGCGCCGCCTTTCTTGCCGGATCTCCTGGAGCCCGCTGATCGCTCCTGGCGAGCCCCTGGCGAGCCATCACTTGGTGGTCTCCCCTGTGCATGACATCGACGCAAGGCCTCCACTCACCTGGTAACGCCACATCTCTCCAGACGCAAGTGCGCGACATCTCTCCAGACGCAAAACCCTCCAGTCTCCTGTGCGCGATATCTCATCGTGCGTCCTGAAGTCATGTTCTGTACAATGAAGCCGTGTGCACAATATGCCCTAGCCGTCCTTTGCACGTGAATGCGTTGAGTCTATGAACAAGTAAACACTGTCTTCGGATTGTGTAACCCCAGTTACAGGTTATTGTTGTCATTATGTCCGGCAACAAGGTAGATGTTCCATTCTCGGGTGCCTTCAGAGATTCCACACCCATTGCCGTTACGACGGGGTACAAGGCAGATCTATCAGAATGGATCATAGATTCAGGTGCATCACACCATCTCTGTGGTGACAAAGGTCAGTTTAGTGTTTTTCATCCTGCTCAATCTGAACGATCGGTGGTGATAGCTGATGGTACATATTCCCCTATTACTGGTCAGGGGGAGGTGCAGTTGACTCCTACCTTGAGACTGTCCAATGTTCTCTATGCACCGAAGTTTTCGATGAATTTGCTGTCTATTAGTCAACTCACCAAAGATTTACATTGCCGTGCTATATTTGATCCATCTACTCTTGTGTTTCAGGACATATTAACGGGCAGAGTGATTGGGACTGGCCGTGAGCAAGGGGGTCTGTATAGGCTGGTGCAATCTTCTTATGCTGGTGTCTCTCCTATGAGGGCTGGATCGGTGTCACCCTACACTTGGCATCTTCGATTTGGCCATCTTCCGTTGCAAAAGATGGTCCATGTTCTTCCACAGATTTCTCCCAAGTCCAATTTTCAGTGTGAGGCATGCCAACTTGGCAAACATCACAGGTCATCTTTTCCGAGTCGTATAGGTCCAAGTCATCATGGTCTATTTGAACTGCTACACTTTGATATTTGGGGTCCCAGTCGTGTCCCTGATCTTCAAGGGCACAGGTATTATCTTGTTGCTGTCGATGATTTCTCTAGACTTTCTTGGGTTTTTCTTCTTAAAAATAAATCTGATGCTGGTCAGTTTATTCAGTCTTTTCTTATTGAACTAAAAAATATTTTCTCCGCTAAAGTGAAGTACATACGGTCTGACAATGCTTTAGAGTTGTGCAGTACCCAATTGTCCAAATTTCTTATGTCTCATGGGATTGTGCATCAGACGTCGTGTGCTTATACCTCCCAACAGAATGGGGTGGCTGAACGGAAGCATCGTCATTTGTTGGATATGACCAGAACCCTTTTGATTCAGAGTCGTGCCCCTCACTCCTATTGGGGGGATGCGGTTCTCACTGCCTGCTATCTTCTTAATCGTATGCCTTCGACAGTGTTAGGGGAGAAGATTCCGTTCTTGACTGCGTTTCCCGAGAAGGATCTTTTCTCCCTAACACCGCGTGTTTTTGGGTCTGTTGCATTTGTTCATTGTTTGTCTCCTGGTCTTGACAAGCTCTCTCCCAGAGCTGTCAAATGTGTTTTTGTGGGTTATTCCAAAACCCAGAAGGGATATCGGTGTTTTGATCCAGTTAAACGAAGGTACTACGTCAGTGCAGATGTCACCTTTTTTGAGTCCATTATGTATTTTTCTCCTACAGGTGACAGACTCACTCACTCAGAGGAAGGAGATGACATCTATGTGCCGCCTCCACCTCCTTCTGTTCCATGCTCTAATCTACAACCACAGTCTACTACACCACCACCACAGTTTACAACACCACCACCACCACCGCCACCACAGTCTATACCACCACCACCACCACCGCCACCACCGGCTACTGTTTATTATCCTCAGGTCTATCAGCGACGGCCCTCTGCTCATGTGCCTCCTCAATCATCCAGCACGCCTGAGGTATGTACTGATCATTTGAGTTCTACTGATGGCATAGGTGATTTGAATGCGCAGATGGATATACAGGGTACTGATGGTACTGTCACTACTCCAGTCGATGACCTACATATACCTATTGCTCATAGACGGCAGAAGCGTGCTCGGACGATGAATCCCAAATATGGGATGGATTTTTGCTCTCAGGCGTCGTTGGAGCGTTTGTCCCCGGACTTTCGCAAGTTTGTTGTTGGGTTATCGGCAGTACACATCCCACGGTCTTATCAGGAGGCCCTACAGAGCAGCCCGTGGCGTCTTGCTATGGAAGAGGAAATGGCGGCGTTGCAGTCACGTGGTACGTGGAGTGTTGTGCATCCTCCACCAGATGCGTCCATTGTTGGAAGCAAATGGGTTTTTACTGTTAAGCATCGGGCAGATGGTACGGTTGATAGATACAAAGCCAGATTGGTTGCTCGTGGGTTCACCCAAACATATGGGGTGGACTATCAGGAGACGTTCTCTCCAGTAGCCCGTCATACTACCTTACGGATTCTCATTGCAGTTGCTGTTGTCCGAGACTGGCCCCTATTTCAGCTTGATGTCACGAACGCCTTCTTGTATGGTGACTTGCAGGAAGAGGTCTATATGCAGCAGCCACCAGGGTTTGCGGCTGAGGGGGAGTCTAGTATGGTGTGTCGTCTTCATAAGGCCATATATGGCCTGAAGCAGAGCCCACGGGCTTGGTTTCAGAAGCTCTCGGAGTTGATTGAACAGAAGGGCTTCGTCAGATCCACAGCGGATCATACTCTCTTTGTAAAGAGAGATCAGCGAGGTACTGTGATCATCTTAGTATATGTTGATGATATTGTTATTACAGGCAGTAATGAGCAGGGCATTCAAGCAGCCAAGAAGTTTCTTGGCGAGCAGTTTGTTATGAAGGATTTGGGTACACTTCGTTATTTTTTGGGGCTGGAGTTTGCACGGAACAAGCAAGGAATGGTAATGACACAAAAGAAGTATGTTACGGATCTCTTATCTGAGACAGGTATGGCAGGGTGTAGACCAGCTGCTACACCTATGGATTCTAATGTCAAACTTTATGATGATGACTCTGAGGAGGTAGACAAGAGACGATATAGAGAGCTAGTAGGAAAGCTCTTGTATGTCACGATTACCCGACCGGATATAGCCTTTGCGGTTAATAGGGTAAGTCAATTCATGGAGCAGCCCATGCAGGCTCACATGAATGCTGTTTTTATGATTTTGAGATATCTGAAGTCCTCTCCAGGTACTGGTCTTCTGTATAGAAGAGATACCTCCATATCCATCACAGGTTATGCTGATGCAGACTATGCTGGATGTCCTAATGATAGAAAGTCAACTTCAGGATTTATTGTATTTGTTGGCACCTCACCAGTAGCTTGGAAGAGTAAGAAGCAAAATGTGGTGGCTCGATCAAGTGCAGAGTCAGAATATAGGGCAATGGCCCAAGGTAGTGCTGAGATGATGTGGGTTAAATCCGTTTTGACTGATTTAACCATTGATGTTCCTCTTCCCATGCATCTAAAATGTGACAATCAAGCAGCCCTGTTCATAGCCAATAATCCAGCCTTCCATGAGAGGACGAAGCACATTGAAGTGGATTGCCATTTTACACGAGACTTAATCAAAAAAGGAATTATTTCAACTTCTCATGTATCATCTGGAGATCAGGTTGCAGACATGTTTACCAAGGCCCTTGCTAGTGGTCCATTTCATCGTTGTTGTTCCAAGCTGAGCATATTGGATATATATGCTCCAGCTTGAGGGGGAGTGTTAGAGTAACATTTATTTTGTAGTATTTATTCGTCCTTGTTATGTAAATTACCCTAGAGCTTTTCTCCTATATAAGAGAGCTCTAGGGTTAATGGTAATTTAATCTTGCTAGTTCCCTTCAACACTAACTCTTCTAAGTAAGCGAACGGTCTGATCTATCGGCTACCACTGAGCAAGAAACAAAAACTTGGAGTTTCTCCCCCCTTGAATAATCTCTCGATTGTCCCAAGACTCCCTCTTACTCTAGGGAAAAGCAAAATGTCCACTCCTCGAACCTCCCCATCGTGAGCCTTTTTCTCTGATAACCACAAACTCCTCACATTCATGGCCATGTGATTCAATTACAAAGCGATACTGACAATAGAAATGTCGCCCAACGTCATTTCGAGGCTAAGTAAGCCTGCATCTTTCTCAATGTTCCTCAGGATAGCACTCCGACCAACTGTCAATGTTGTCTCACTGATAAGAGTCTGAAAAAAGTAGCATCGATGCTTATAGCTCATCAAGGTTGCCACATAATCTACAGTGGCACTGCCGAAGAGGAACCAGAGCCCATTCGTCATCCTACAAGGTCAATACCAGCATTAAAGATAAAGGTATGCATGCCTTACTCCACTGTCGGTCGACTAGTATCGCCTGCAGCTCACCACCTTCCCTCGCTGTGAGGGAGGCGAGGTCACCCCACGTCAGCAATGAAAATGCAGTCCAAGGCTGCTGATGTGGTCCTTCCAAGAGAGAACACTCACATCCCAAGCAACCTGCCTAACCAACTACAAACATGTTGGATGGGAACCCTCCAAGAGTGTAACTGTTGGTGTTAAAACAGAACTGTCCGCCGGGATAGATCTCACAAATGCACTAACTTTGAGATTCAAACTGGGCCTCATTTGATTCTCAGGAACTGCATTATCTGAATTAGCTGGATGCAGAGTGGCCTTCCTAATCAGTAGTCTGGTTCTGGCAGAAACCATGGTATTCCACATAATTCTTTGATAAATCATGTCATACCAAATCTCAGTGTTGTAGAAATCACCTGATTGGTCCGACTAGTAGATCCGACTAGTCTAGTCAATGGGTAACCGACCGAGTACCGACTAATTCCGACTAGACACACTAGTCGATCAATTTTCGCTCGGAGATACCATACTTTTATATGTTTTGTTTTTTATAAGCAAACTCGTTATAGTATGCTTAGTTTTTTATTCAAGTTCAATTATTTTTTTATTAATTATGATAGTATAAAAATGTAGAAAATCTATGTAAAAAAATGTAGAAAATCTATGTAAATATATGTATAAAAATGAATTACATATTTAAAATAATCATAAAATTCGAAGCCGGTTAAAGTCCGACTAAATCTGATTACTCATCCGACTGCCGACTAATCCTTAGTCAGTGACCCGGCCGACCGAGTACCGACTACCGACTTTTGCAACCTTGCCAAATCTAACTACAACAAAGAAATGCAATTTCCAATAATGCTGCAACTAACATCACACCCCATGCGGACACCCGACTTTTCCACATACCCATACCGTAGAAATTTCAGGTTTGAATCTCACGAACTACATTATCCACTATACTTGGCTACAGATTTTCTTAACAACTCCAAAAATAATATAATTATTTTCTTGGTCCGGGTAGGGCCAAAATTCACTTGTATTTCACATCAACCCCTAAAGTTACGATCTTTTCCACACAAAATGGTTCGACTCCGCAACTACAGCAAATACGAAAAAACAAAACAAACCAGCACACTTATCAACTTCTCGCCACCACAAATACAACTGGGGCTCGAGATTCTTACCCTCGATCGATCCCGACGAGCCTCAGCCTACGGAAGTCGCCCCCAAATGTCGTGATATGCCTTGTAAGGAACGCCTCTGAGGCGACACGCGGCGCCTGGGGGAGCTCGAGCTCCGCAATCGGCGGCAGCGGTCCGGCGGCCGCCGCCATGCAGGAGCAAGAGAGCAATCCGGTGGAGATGTTAATTGGGAAGTTCGCGGTCGGAAGAGGGCCGCTTTTGTTCGGTTTGGTTTTTTTATTGTAGGGTTTTATCAGTCGTGCCCCTTTGACATATTGCAATATCACTTGTACCTCTTTTTTTTAGAATATCAGTTGTGCCCCTTTCTTCTTGTCGTTTTATCACTCGTGCATCTCCGTTAATGTGATCGTTAATGAATTGAACTTAACCAAGATTTTTTCAAATTACGATTTGGGTAAGAGGGATAAAATTGAAAATCTTCATCTTCTTCCTCATGTTCTCAAAACGATCAACTCCAAAATTTACGATCAACCAATGTGATGTTGGGAATAATTCCCGTTGATGCCTGTCTTCTTGAAGGTGATCCTCTCAAGATCGAACAAACTGCACTAACATGCGAATCCCTACCTGTGACCAAGAATCCAAGTGATGCGGTCTTCTCCGGCTCAACCTGCAAGCAGGGCGAGATCAAGGTCGTTGTCATTGCCACTGGAGAACATACCTTCTTTGGCAAAGCTGCCCATCTTGTTGATAGTACCAAGCAGGTTGGGCACTTCCAAAAGGTCCTCACTGCCATCGGTAACTTCTGTATCTGCTCAATTGCCATTGGAATGGTCATCGAGATTATCGTCGTGTATCCAATCCAAAACAGGAAGTACAAGGACGTGATCGATAATCTGTTGGTGCTCTTGATCGGAGGTATACCATTTGCCATGCCCATTGTAATGTCGGTGATTATAGCTATCGGGTCACACAGGCTCTCTCAGCAAGGGGCCATCACCAAAAGAATGATTGCCATCGAGGAGATGGCAGGAATGGATGTGCTCTGCAGCGATAAGACTGGGACTTTGACGTTGAACAAGTTGAGCATGGATAAGAACCTGGTGGAAGTGTTTGCTAAGTGTGTCGATAAGGAGCATGTGATTCTCTTGGTTGCTAGAGCTTCCAGAGTTGAGAATCAGGATTGTGCTCTTCCCCTGCCCAAGGATGGGGAGGAAGAGGGGCGGGCTGGAGCAGAGGAAGGATGGGGGGGAGGAGGGGGCAGGCTGGGGGCGGAGGAGAGGACAGGGATGAGGAGGGGGGAGGCTGGGGTGGAGGAGGAGGGAGGTTAGGGACGGAGGAAAGGGTAGGGCGGAGGAGGTTGTCGGCCTTGGAGGAGGATGAGGGGAGGAAGGAGGTCGTCGGGGGAGGAGCTGTGGTTAGAGGGCGACCAGCCGGGGGTGGGGGAGGAGGAAGAGGAGGAAGAAGAAGAGGATGAGGAAGAGGCTGAGAAAAGACCATTGAACTTTTTTTCCATTATTTCCGCTTATATCCTCAAAGTTACTGTGTATTTGCATTGTCGTTGGATGACAACTACTCAAAAGGCACAAGTGATAGAACGACAAGAAGTCAGAGGTACAACTGATATTCTCAAAAAGTGAAGGGTATAACTGATATTGCAATATCTCGGAGGGAACAGCTGATAAAAAACCTTGATTGTATTTGTTTATAAGTGGATATGGATATAATTTTTTAGTTTTACCAGATACTGAAAATTATATTTAATTTTTTTGCAGATAAAGATATGGATATTCAATTTTCGAGGATACTAATACGATTATATTTTTTATGGACACGGATATGGATATTCGTATTGTTGAATTTGTGTTTATATACATATATCAACTTGTGTGTATCTCCAATTTGTTATATAATTAGATGCAATATATTGTATCTGGAGTCATTTTCAAATATAGGAAGAAATATATATTATTTAATCATTTATTATATAATTATTAAACTTAGTATAATATTATGGTTCCCTTTTTACTCGATTGTCTTGTAGTTTATTAATTTTGATTTAATTAACTATTAGTTTCAACTTTATCAAACAAACTTACTAAATACAAGCATTAGTAGGTATTTCTTATCCGCAAGATAATCTGTTTCCGTTCGTAAAATATCCGTATCTGAATCGTGATTACCTGCTTCCGTATCTGTATCTGTATTTAACGATATGGTTTGCAATTTTCAATATACGCAATGAATCTGTTTGTGTATCCATATCCATATTTTAAAATAGATAAGGATGTGATAATACGGTAATACCTATATCCGTATCCGTCCGTTTGCATCCCTATTTGCAACCCATATCCCAGATAAAATCAATACAAGGAATAAATTTTGTGGAGGGCTTTGATAAAAAGTTGTAAACGTATTGAATCACAAGTTCTTTGTCACAAGTTCGTTGTGCTAATTGGATGAAGCACATAAGCCCATCCAATTGAATGAAGCACAAGTTTGGTTTTGTTTTGTTAATTAGATACACCTTATCTCATTCAATTGTTAATGAAGCACACAATCACATCCCATTGTTAATTGGATGCATTTGATTTTGTTTTATTACTTGACCAAATTAAATAGGTTATCAAAAGTTTTTCCTTATTTTTGACATAGCTATTTCACTTTTTTATTCCACAATTATTTATAAAATAGCCACTCATCTTTCTTTCACAATGATAACTATTAATATTGCCTTCACACTACTTATTACATAATAATTATCACTTAATCCACAATAACTACTGCTTATTCCACATTCTCGAGAAAAAAGAATAAGATGTATCCCCCAACATAAAAGAAAGGGAGTAGGGAATAAACTCTTTTAATCCACCTAATTATCCTACCTTCCTTAATTAAATGTACCTTTAACATAACAAAAGTGCAAACTTGAATTGGAGCCACAAAGTTGAAAGATATAATTGTCTCACAATTCTTGGATCATCCATTAAGAGGAGTATATATGGGATACCTCTCAATGGTCTCATATGGTTCTTATCAATAGGCATCTAAAGCTATTATATTGCTTGGAATGCAAGTCCTTCTCATAATAAGAGTCATCATCATTGATCGAGGCTTATAATAATATTTCAGTCATCTTTTAGATTGAATTGCAGTTTATTATTTAATATGATTTGTAGATCTTTAAATTAACTTGTCTTGGTATTTTAAAATCATGAAATTTGGAGTTGTACATAAAAAGATATAATGAAAATTCTAACAAAGGCCAAATGATTGTGAAATTAAGGAGAATGTCTAATGTGATTAGTAACCTTGAATATTTTTATTTACTTTTGAGCTAGAATATAGTTGATGGCTCCAAGAAATATAATTTAGAATTTTCAAAAAAAAATAATGAAAATATATAAAATCGATGGAAATAGTGATGATATATAAAGGGGTAGAAGAATTTATTTCAATGATATTTATATATAAGGGGCCCTTCAAATAAGGCGGGTTTTTTCTAAGCTTTAGAAAGCCACTCTCAATTCAGTAAACCGTGTATCAAATCTTGTAAAATATAAAGTGCATTTTGGTAAAAAAAAATGACGATCAAATTGTTTTGTAAAATATATCACCACTATGTAACTAATATTTTCATCCAATATAATAATATTTCGATAATTCTATCTTAATATACATATTATGTTAACATTTAGAGATATTACAGCTATAACCCTGAGTAATTTCATAATTACTCTAGAAGCCATCTATAATCACAAATTACACGCAAGACCATGAATAGTGATTAACTCTTACAGTCATAACCATGTGTTAACTTCCCCTTAACTTTCCGTTAACTATGACAATATCCATCAAGTATTTTACATATTACACCTTTAAGTTCCCCTCTATTTATGAATAACCCCTCCCCTTCCTCCCCAAACATCCTCTGGTCAGGCAACACGTCGCCACCATCGTCCTCCCACCAGAAGCCTGACCCGCACCAGGCAACCTCCCCCCCTCCCCGACCTCCTCCAGCCAGGCAACCCATCTCCCTCCCATCGACATCCTCCCAGTCACACCAGGCACCATTCAACCCCATTGTCGAAGTCCGAAGCCCGACCACCATCGAAACCCCTCCCCCTCCACCAACCATATGAAGCCCCTCGATGGAAGCCTGAACCCCGCCCCTCTTGAAGCCTGCAAGCCCTCGTCGTCTCCTGCAAGCCCAAACCAACCGCATGAAACGCCCGGTAAAAGCCTGAACCCCACCCCTTTGCCTCTGCCACCGTCTGCAAGAGACCCCTCCCCAGCCTCCACCAACCATACGAAGCCCCCCCGGTCATCTGTAAGCACCCCCCCAACGCCTGCACCCTAATGGAAGCCTGACCATCGCAATCCCTCCCCATCGAAGCACCCCAGTGGAAGCATGACCTCCGCCTACAAGCCCCTCTCGAAGGCCCCCTCCCGATGCTTGCAAGCCCGTCTCGAAACCTCCCTCACCTCCTGCAAGCCCCAACCTCCGCATCGCCGCCTTTCCTGCAAACCCCTCTTGAATCCTTCCCCACCTCCTGCAATCCCCCATCCCCGACATCGTCGCCTACAAGCCCCCATCCCCGATGTCGCTGCCTGCAACCCCCTCGCCCCGCCAGCCCCTGTCACCTCACCTGTAAGAAATCCTTTTTCTTTTCTTTTTTTTGTACTTTTGATTAATTCTAGTGATCGGATCGTGGATTGGTTAGATTAACTCACTCATACGGTTGAATTAATGAACTAAAGTAACGGAAGGTTATAGGTGTAAAATGGAGCATTTATTCAAGTCATGGGTGTAATTTGTGATTATAGAGGGGGATAATTATGAAATTACTCAGGGTTATGGATGTAAATATCTCTAACATTTATGATTAAATCTATGACATGAAAAATTATAAAGTAAATATGAAAAATACCTAGATTGACGTGGCTTTCCTAAACTCAAGAAAAACCAACATTATCTGAAATTTCTCATATGTGTGTGTGAGAGAGAGGAATGGGAGCTTACTTCATGAAGTATGTAACCTTACCTACTTCATGCCCATTTATGGTCATTTTTTGTATTTTTTTTGAAAAATACCACTATGGATTTTCATAACTATATTTCTTTAATATGTCATTCAAATTTCGTCAAAAATAGAGACTCATAAACCCTCCATCCAGAACAGGTCTATTACAACAAATCTAAGATCGTTAAAATTACATGTTCTAGATTGAGGATATAGGAGTCTCTGTTTTCGACGAAATTAGAATGATATGTTAGAGGGATATAATGATGAAAATCTATGATGGTATTTTCCAAAAAAATAAAACAATTTAGTCAAAAATGAGTATGAAGTAGGTAAGGTTACCTACTTCATGAAGTAGGCTCCCCTCCCCCCCCCCCTCTCTATATATATACATATAATTGCATTATACCCCTCAATTTTTCTTTCTTTTTGTGCTTTTACCTCCTGGATTTATTTATTTATCAATAATTTAGGTCCTAACCCTATCATTTTCATATGAGAGGGGTTGTAACATTTCTCAATCAAAGTCCGACAATCTTATTGTGAAATTTATGTTTTAGCCAACGTGGTTCTTCTTGATTCGCATTTGGATGATTTCATTTGTGTTGCGATCTTGAGCTCCAGTTGTCCAATATTTCAGTGTTGCTTTAAAATTTTACCTTCGAATTGCATCAAGCATGGTAAAATTTATATTGTACCCTTAAATGCTTAGGTCTAAGTTATCAAGTAGTAATCCTCACCACTTATAAACCACACTCACACTTCGTGAGTTTTAGATATGAAGAACAAACATTTCGACATGATAAAGGACCGGGGATTACTATTTGACCATTTGAGCTTAAGCATTTTGGGTGGTTGTCAACAGATCCATTTAGATCCGAATTCAACAAGTTGTCAGGGTCAGTTTTCCTCGATAACGGACCAGCGACCTAAGCTCGAAACGTTATATCGATAAAATAAAATGATCTTACAAACCAATGTCATGTGACGTCTTCACAACGAATCACATATGCATAACCATTTTCTTCTTCTATCCCAAAATATAAAGTTGAACTCAATGAGAGACTCTCTTCTTTCAACATTAGAATATAGGAATGAGAATGTGTATTAAGAAATTAGGTACTAAGGTCTCTTTTTATAGTCTTAAAAAGGTCATCATATCATATCTCTCCATGAGAAGGGGCATCTCTTCACAAAAATGACCAGCAACTTCCACCAGAATTTAGTCGATTGTAATTTAAATCAGCAAGTAGAAAAATAAAGTAGTCGACTGAAAATAAAGTTAGTTGACTAAAAATTACAACAAGAAATGATCATTCTATATTAGTACAATAGTCAAATAAATAAATTGAATAAGACGACCAAGTCCAGAAATAGTTAGATGATAAGAAGGATCAATCAGTGGCGGCACTGAAGGAGACATGGAGGAGGGGAAGCAGAGAGTACGAGCGATCGATCGAGATTACACAGTGGAGAGGGAAGTGGATCCTCTGTTGTACAGCAAAGCCTGTTGTACAAGCATAGCCGATCGATCATGATCGAGCGGTTCAAATGCAAAGAGCTGCCAAAACCCAGATTTTATGTGAACCATTCGATCATGATCCTTGATAAAGAGTGTTTGTAGTCCATTCCACTCTCCATGCATGTTATTTGTACCATCATCATAATTATATCCACGAATATCTTAAATACTAAGATTATGCTAAGAAAGGACTTCTAAGATTGTTTTTTTTAATGTAATTGCACTTGTACCGTTGATATTAGAATCTTTCTCCATATGTCAGTACATAAAGATTCGAAAAATACATATAACGATATTTGTAGCCATACTGTATCTTATTAGACTGGGGTTAGGTAATTAATATATGGGGTTGATGGGGTTGCCCTAGGGCTGCTAATTGAACTGAATCATTCGAATTCGATTAGGATTCGTTCGATAAAAATTCGAAAAAAGTTAGATTCGAAACCAAACGAACTGAATTTGAATTTAATATGGGGATTCGATTCTCAAATGAATTGAATCTGAATTTACCTAAATTCGTTCGATAATAATTTGATTCGATTCGATATTTTATATCCATACATATATGTATATATGTAACAATGTATTTATATATACATAGTACATACATATACACGCATATAATACATACATATTTGCATTGATTAGGAACTTTTCTGAATATTCTTGTGCAAGTAATTATAGCATAATAACATCAAAAGGTTGACATGCATCTATTCGAATTTATTTGCAAGTAAATAGACGTAGAAAAGAATATATGAATATATATTAAAAAGCTGATACAATTCATTTACATTGAAAGATTTAGCATTTGCATTATATCACTAAGCATAACATGCGCAAGCAAATAAAGATACTCTCAAACCAACTTACTACATTTATTAAGTGGTTAATTTTAAAATTATAATCATATCTAGACTCCATTGATATCATTTATCATGTTCACCCTTCACCGCTATGATTTTCTGTACTCATGCTATCATGTTATACCGACGTGACTTGTCAATGTGTGACATGTATATGCAACATTAGACCCCCCTAATGAGATCTAATCTCTTTCCTCTCCTCTTTATAACTAAGTTCAAGTGGTTTGACTGCAAAATATTATGAGTTAGAAATGTGGGTCCTTCATGCGTCGGTTATACAAAACATCTAAGTTCATGTCTTTACTTGTTATTTTAGCCTAGTGACAGTGGCTTAGGTATGACTTATTTTGTACAAGTATAATAATCAATCTTAGCATACTACTCAGAAATTTTGAGGCATTAAGAGTATAGAAAGAACTCTACGCTATACCAAATCTAATATGCGTATATATATGTACGTATAATCCTATTAGTTAAATACTAGATATCAAATATAAAAAATAGTAAAAAAAAATATTAGTCTTGAAATCTAATATGAAAGAGCAAATGTTGATTGCTATTCTAAATCCTCACCCGCACATTTATTTTCATATTCCCACATTCCTTACAATGCCTTTTCCATTCTCCCTTTCATTATCTACCAAAGACCCTAAATACCAACGACAGATTATGGTGGCATTTCTCCTAAACATGTGAAAATGATGATTTTGCTACTCTGCATTCCTCCTTAGCATTTATCGTGATTCGAAATTCATCAAGATATATCCCCTTTGCTTTTTTGTTGTTTTGATTCATGGCATGGCAATCCGTGATGATTATCATTATCAAGGAGACATTTATCATCACATGAGTCAGGGATGTAAAAAACGACCTAAACGGTCGTTTACACTTATGCGGACCTGGACTGCACAGACTATGCCCAGTCAGGCACATATGCAGCGAGGTCGCTTAATCGGCGTTAACGGTCGTTTAAACATCGTTTTTACATCAACCCTTTTCTAGAGTTGGATCTGACTTAAATACCATTTAGGCACATACAAATTTATGTAGGACATTAGTATTAACATAGATTTTGGTGTTCATATCCTGATATACCGTTCATACTATGGTCAAAAGTTAGACTTTTCTTCTCATCACAATTTACCACCCTACATTCCTTTACTACTATAAGTAGTACATATGTCAACTATGTAAAAATTGTTAATTAACAAAAAAAAGTAAGAAATTAGTAATTAGTGGTTACTGATCTACAATATTAATTTACCTTGGATTCTAATTAAAATAAGTCACACCCTGATTGCAAATGTACTAGTAAAGTAAGAAGCACACGGTTGTAGAAGTAAGCTTGTAACATGTGCAAAACTATAACACAATTTTTTCTAGAGATGGATCTGGCCTAGGATATATATTGTGAATATGTGATTACATTTTATAATTTATTTATGTTTCTTATTTAAAATACAGAATTGTGTAACATGTATAATTTCCGTTTAAACTGTTGCATACCATTTAAACAATAATTAATAAACCTACCGACTAAATACCGCATACCGCTTTTTGCAACCTTGTTGTTCCATTGTACACAAAAAAAAGCATATATTTCATTTTCATGGCTCAGTTTTTGATAATGAAGATCCTCACGCTTAATGAAGAGGTGTTATCATGCTACATTATTTTTTTATTATTCTCATTATTTCAAATAATAATACTAATTTGTATCAACTTTCTATATAAGTCTGATCTTGTCTTGCTTTAACATGCAATGATAATTATAATGTGTTCAAGTTTTTAGTCAATGATATTGTATCTCTTTGATAGGATCATATAATTATATTGTATTTATACATTTCTTCATCATTTAAAAAGGGTATATTTAGATTTTATAATACATAACAATTATAAAAAAATAGGCACTTTTATCCACTATGTTGTATTGGTTTGATGTTTTCCTCGATTTTTAGTTTTTTCAACTTAACTTAGTAATATACTTTTAAAATTAGATTTATATAATAAAATATTTATATTATATCATTCTTCATATAATATTATTTATATAAGATTTTAACACATAAATTAACATTTCAAATTCGAAATAAAATGAATCGAATTTGAATATTCGAAACTTCAAATGAATCGAATCTGAATTTAAGTTGGTAAATTCGTTTGAAATTCGATTCGAGTTCGGATTAGAAATTTTTATAATGAATTGAATTAGAATCCTCGTGAATTCGAAGGTATTCGATTCGATTAGCACCCCTAGGCTGCCCCCTGGGGGCAACCAACATGGCTGCTTCGCCTCATTTTTTAGCCATTTTTTTTATTTTTTGGAAAAATATAGTTATGTATATTCATCCCTATATACCTCATATATGTCATTCGAATTTCGTCGGCAACAGAGACTCCTACGGCCTCCATCCAGACATGATCGATTTAAAAAATCTTGCGACCGTTAAAAAAATGATGTCTAGATGGAGGCCGTAGGAGTCTCTGTTTCTGACGAAATTCGAATGACATATAGGAAGGATATATGGATGAATATACATGATGATTATTTTCAAAAAAAATTGCAAAAAATAGGGTGGGGGCAACTATGGTGGCTGCCCCTAGGGGACAGCCCCATTTTCCCCTTAATATATATAGGGTAAATGGGGCTGCCCCCATGGGGGGAGCTAACTTGGCTCCCCTCGCGCCATTTCGCCCCCTTTATTTTTTTTCGAAATTTCTTCCGTGGATTTTTATCAATATATCCCTATATTATGTCATTCAAATTTCACATGAAACAGAGACTCTTGCGGCCCTGTTACCGTTAAAAATGACTGTCTGGATGGAGGCTGTACCAGTCTCTGTTTCGCACGAAATTTTAATAGCATAATATAGGGATATAATGATGAATATTCATGGAATAAATTTTCAAAATAAAAATAAAAAAACCGGGCGAAATAGCGCGGGAGAGCTAAGTTAGCTCCTCCCAAGGGGAAGCCACATTTAACCCATATATATATATATATATATAGGGAAAAAGGAGTATGTTCCCTGGGTGTAGCTAACTTACATGCTCTCACCTCTTTTCCCCTATATTTTTTTATTTTTCTTAAATGAAACCTATTGGAATTTAGATCACAATGTGTCACCATGATGTCATTCAAATTTCGACTTAATTCGATACTTCTATCCCCTCCATCAAGATTGTCAAATTTTAACGGTCTCAGAATTGCGGAAAATGACCCCCTTCAGATAGAGGGCATAGGAGTTTCTGTTTCTGACGAAAGTTTAATAGAATGTTAGAGGGATGTAGTGATGAATATACATATTTTTTATTTTCCAAAAAAATTAAAAATGGGAGAAAATGAGGGTGGGAGTAGCCAATTGGCTACACCCAGGGTGTAGCCTCATTTAACCCATATATATATAGGGGGCCTTTCAAATGAGACATGGTCCTTCCATCTCTAAGGAAGGCCAACGATCTGTGCCATCGGATTCAAATCCAACGGCACCTTCAATTTTGATGCCCAAAAGGGCATTTTGGTCACCAACTTTTGCATTAATTATGCACTCTAATTAATATTCCGAAATATTAAATTTAGCTAGTTTTATTTTTGGTATTTTTCGTAATACCATATTTAAAAAAAATCCAATTTTTTGCTCGACGATATTTTCTGGGGTGTATTTTTGTATCCTCACGCATTTTTTTGTAGAATTTAAGGCTCCTTTTGTAATGACTGCATGTTTTTTTGTAGAATCCATTGTTCATTCAAAAAGTCGTCCGTCATTTGTAAATTTTGCATGGTTCTTTGTAAAATACAATTCATATTAGTAATTAATGTGTGGTTCTTTGTAATGATTGTATGGTTCTTTGTATAATAAAATTTGTATAGTTTTTTTATAAAAATTGTGGTAGTCATTCACGCTTAAATGATGCGAATATACAAACCAAATTTGTATAAAACACATCTAAAATGTATAATGCACATCCAAAAGTGTAATGCACATTAACATATACAAGATCTATAAAAAATATAATTTTCATTCGCAACCATTTGATTTGTAAAAATACATCACAAATTTGTATAATACATATCAAAATTGTATAATACAGACTAATATTGTATAGTACACATCAATATTGTATCAAACTGCGAATCATTCTTCATCCAGGACTGGTTGTAGCACCGTGTACACTTATCGTCATCTGATCTACGTGTTGTCGTCGTCGTTTGCATGAATGTCTTCCCGAAGAGCGGCAACATCATTCCCTGGGAATTACACGCGCCATCAACTTCTTACTTGCCGACGAGGCCACGCATGATGCTAAAAATTGCTTCAAGGATTATTCGATCGTCATCTTCATAGTCGGCGGTGAAGATGAAGATGGAGGCGGCGAGGAGGTTGATGATACCTGTGATGACGATGGAGACAAGATCTCCGATGTGCGCACGACGAAGATGGACGATGGCGGAGAGACGCGCGTAGCCCGACGTGATCCTCTTCCTCCCACGACGAAGACGACGGAGAGACGTGCAAAGCTCGACGTGATCCTCTTCCTCCCACCGTTGTCACCTCCTCTCATGCGTCGCCGCCGTGTTTGTGAGATTAGGAAAGAGGTTAATGATATATTTTAGGTATACGTATGAGATTTTTGGAAAGAGTGGGATAGAGATTAATGAGGAGATATTTTGGGATGCTACATACTATATTTAGATAATGCATAATGACCCAAACGGGTTTTTGATTAATTAAATAATAAAAATAACATGCCTTTAATAACAACCATCTGATCAATTATGGACGCACAGGATCGTTGGCCTTCCATATGGATGGAAAGACCATGTCTCATTTGAAAGATATCATATATATATATATATATATTAGGGTCATATGTGGCTGCCCCCACCTTATTTTGGCAAATTTTTTTATTTTTTTGAAAAATAACACCATGTATATTCATCTCTATATCCCTCCTATATACCACTCGAATTTCGTCGGAAACAGAGACTCCCACGACCTCCATCCAGACAGTCATTTTTTAACGGTAACAGGATTTTTTTAAATCTACACCATCTCGATGGAGGCCGTAGGAGTCTCTGTTTCTGACGAAATTCGAATGACATATAGGAGGAATATAGGGATGAATTTACATAGTTTTATTTTTCAAAAAAAAATAAAAAAAACGCCGAAAAATGGGAGGGCTTATCCAGAGAGCACAGTGCCCATTTGGGTTGTGGTGAGCACCAAACGTGGGCTCGCCACGTGTATGTGTTGGTTCCATTTGGTAGGTGACGGTATTAGTAATAACCATATTTCTAATTATAGGCTACCACGTATTTAACAATAACTCTATTTCCAATTAAACAATGTCCTTAAAAAAGGGATGACGGTTTTGGAAAGAAAAGATTCAAATAAATGATTTCATATGGATTATTAAGATCCAAACGACGGGATAGTACCAAATATACTTTGGTCAAGTAAATGCTTGTTATGAGATCGGTAATATGAAGACAATGATCAGTAATTTTCATCCAAATAGTTAACATGTGCAGAATTTAGTAATATCTATACAATGGTCAAGTAAATGTGTGTTGCGAGATCAGTAATAACATAACAAAGGATTAGTAATACCATTGTGTATGGAATGCGTATTACATTCATTTCTGTAATATTTTTTCCTTTTTCGTCAACGAAGCATTCTATTTATTTCACGAATTCGTTTTTCCTTTTGTGTATGTATTTAATAACTTCTTTTTCAAAGTAATATTTCCATATTAATCGTATAGAAGGTGAATATGTTAATGATTATATGTTACTTTCTTACTTGAGTAATGTCCGTGACTTACTAACCATTTACTTTATTATTACTGATCTCATAGTAGCCATTACTTGAGAATTGTATAAATATTACCGAACATGTGATATAAGATTTAGATATATACATTACTTAACACACACCAAAAATTACTTGAGAACTGTATATATATTACTTGACTATTGTCTCTAAATTACTGAATTCTGTTCAAAGTAATATTGCATATGAAAATTAGTTATCAGTTGCTATGGTTTTACTGACTTTACAATAAGCACTTACTGAACTCATTGTAATTGTTACTGAAGTTATGGTTACTAGTATACATACATCAATTACTGATTATGTAATTACTAGTGTCCATACAATATATACCGATTACAATATCCATATTACTGAACCCATTTTGATTGTTACTGAAGATATAGTTACTTAGTACTTCTGAATAATTATTAGACACTTGAGTTGGAATATTACTGAAGTTATATGCACAATTACTGAATATACATGTTCATATTACTGACTCATTGTGATTAGTTACTGAAATTATAATTACACATCAATTATTTTTTGGTATTTGTATTTGTTAATTACATCTTTTATTAGTTACAGAATGATATGTTCTTAATATGATTGTCAAATATGTCATTTTCGCCTCTTTAATCAATAAGAATGCGACGATCATCAACACTTCTTGTTTTTTTCTTCCGTGAAACATAAGAAATGTTCGGACATCTGGCATACCTGAAATAATAAATTGTCAGTAACTTTTACTTCTATATCAGTAACTAATAGCAAATGACAAGTAAATATTTAAATTACTCAAGTAATTTGTAGAATTTTCATCAGTAATAATGACTATAAGAGCAGTAACTCAGTACATCTTCAAAGTAACACACGAAAAAGTAACAATTCTGTTAGCATTAGTAACATAAAATATCTTATAAGTAAATTAAATAAATACATCAGTAACTTAGTATATCTTCAAAGTAACGAATTAAAAGTAACAATTACGTTAGCAATAGTAACATAAAATATCATATAAGTAATTAAGTAAATACATAAGTAATTCAGTATATTGTCAAAGTAACATATGAAAAATAACAATTGTGTTTATTGTAACTTTTTATTATATGAAATCAAAATATAATCGATAAAAACTCTATTATTACTACAGATCATGTATCAAAATGAATAAAAATTGATATTATGAACACCACTTTCTCATATTTCAATCATACTTCTCGAAAAAAATATTGCTTACAATAAAATAATATGAAATTTCATAAGCGATCAAATCATGAAATCATGAAACGATGAAATAGAACAAAAATAACTTATCATGGATATTACTTTCACGTACAATAGCTTCAAGGAAATCGTTTTCCAAGATTTCTTCTGAAATATGCCGATCAAAATCCCCCCTCGAATTATCCATACACGAAACCTAATGAAGATATATAAGCAACGAAATTAAAATTTAAACATAAATATTAAACATTCCCAATACCTTCTATTCGAAAACTGCTATCGCCGAAAGAATCAACAACAATTTTTTTCCATGAGATCGATTGATTTGCAACGCTCTAGAATTATGAAAGATCGTTCAAATGACAATGCCATATATTATGTTACCAAAACGGTACTATTACTATTTATTTATGGAAATCATTAATTTATTAAATTAATCGATGCTAAAAACGTGGGATTGAAAGTTAAGATCGGACAGATGAAAAGATGGGCTCATGGAATCGCAAATGAGCCCTGTGCGCATTAGATAATTATCCTCTATATATATATATATATATATAGGATAAATGGGGATGCTCCCTGGGAGTAGCCAACGGGGCTATATTCATCATTATATCCCTCCAATATTCTACTAAAATTTCGTCAGAAACAGAGACTCCTACGGCCTCCATCCAAACATGGTCGATTTAAAAAATCCTGCGACCGTTAAAAAAATGGCGTCTGGATGGAGGGCTTAGGAGTCTCTGTTTCTGACGAAATTTTAATACAATATTGGAGGGATATAGTGATGAATATATCAATTTTTATTTTCCAAAAAAATAAAAAAATAAGGGGAAAATAGGCGTGGGAGTAGCAGCCCCGTTGGCTACTCCCAGGGAGCAACCCCATTTATCCCTATATATATATAATAAAAATATAATAAAAAAGGGCATAATGGAGGAGCCCTTACGTGGAGACCTATTCCAAACCAACATATGTACAAGAGATTGAGTGACAGAGAGAGATAACCTTCTCTACGCATAAGAGAGAGAGAAGGATTGCTCTCTACTCAAGAGAAGGAAGAGAGACCCGTCCAATAGCCTTCCTTTTCTTTGGTCGAGTTAATCCGTTGTCGAGAAGGAGTCACCATCTACAGGATGGTCGTGATCGGAGGAGAAGAATCACGATGTCAACCCAACCCTTGCAATAGTTATTCCTCACAGATACGGTATGTATTCTATCATTCAAGATTCTCGATTCTTGTTGTAACCTTGGATCGATTTGTTCAATCTGTATCGCCTACCTGCGATCATCAATCTTTATTGGCACACTTGTTATCTTACATAAAAATTCTCTAAGTTTTTTTTAACCAATGTGGTTATTATCGATGCCTTCAAAGTTTTAAACCCTCCTTCGAAGATCTCACCAAAAACAAGAACTTATGTCGTAACGTCTGTGATTAAATTTTGGAATGAAGGAATTGGAACCATTGCATGTTAATTTCATGATGCATGCTAGAGGTCTGTTTCATCTTATCAGCACTTCAAGAGACTTGTTTGGATATATTTAGTATTACTATACAATTAAATTACTTTGCTTTACTTATGTTGTTCTTCCTTTCTTTCAATACAATTCACATCTTGAAGGGTTATTTCTCCAAATTATGGAAAATCCCAAATGCATCTTTCCATTATCTCTAAGTTTATACCATTACAGATCCCAATCTCTACTCTTCATGACAAGTATAAGCATATAACTAAAATAGAATAAAGGGCAATGAAATTTGAGCATTAATGCATATTTCTGAATTTAGAATATCTGCATCTTTGTAATCTTTCCTAACAGCAAAAGTTGTTATTGGGTAGTTTTTTTATATCTTTGGTCGTTTTTTATTCAACAAGATGTATAAAGAGGAAGATTAAAGAATAATTAAATAATGGCACAGTAAGTGAAGTTAAGTACTACATAAAATGATGGGAGCCACCTCTAGAGTAGTTCCTTTCAAGGTTCGATACGGACATCTTTAACCTAAAGGACAATACCTTCCTTGGGTGTCAGGTTCAGTGGAACCTAGTGGAAAGTCCATATATTGACTCAGCTGATGTCATCACGATGTGTTTAATGTATGATCAAATGTGCAAGTGAAAGTTACTAGTGCTAGCGGTGTGTATTAATGGACCAACTTAATTGAAATAGTGAATTAAGTGTATGAATGCAACTCTAAGGTACTATTATCATGGATATATAAAGCTCAAATTAGTCTATGGATATAAATATTCCATCACCCTTCTTAGTAATTGTATCAAGTGATTCTCTATTATCCGCATCTTTCTTAAAGCATGCTACGTTGTTTTGGGTTATGAGCATTTTGTCGTTCTTGTGGTTTGCCATGATGTAGGTTCCTCGGAGTAGTGTACTGAAACAGTTGAGCAGCAACCGAAAGATTGACATTTTCTCATGATAGTGCTAGTTTCCTTCTCTGTCTTTTTTTTTGACGTACTCAAGGAACATTCTATGAATGGTTCAATTGTCGATTTTATGTATGTCTCTGAAGAGGTCTTTTGAGAGGTGTGACTTTTATTTCCGAGCAAGTCAAAGCTACTCAGTACCGGACAATTTCTTTGGAGTTTATCAAGTTGTCCCTTTTGCTTGCCTTTTTCCATTGTCTTTTGAATTATGGTTTGGATATGCATGCATAACCCTCAGATACGATATGACATGTCATTTTATTATACTTCCGTTGGTCACACAGATCCAGACCGTTATACATACAAAAATGAATTATTATCCAGTCTTATAAAATGAAAATGATATTTGCATCTGTATTCATGTACACAAGGATAATAAAACATCTTATTTCATGTGTGTTTCAATGAGCCAAAAATAAAATACTTATGCATATCAACTAAAAAATGGATATGATAGGTGGTTATCACGTTGTTGTTGTTGCTTGCATTCTCATTTCCGTAAACATGGGATTTCAATCTCGAAGGCCATGTTCATTTGGAGATAAGCACTGGAATAAGAGGTCAGTTCCTCACTTGATGCGGTTCTCAAGAGTACGGTTATTCTCAGCCACATCACATTCTTTCACCTTATTTACCTTTATTATTATCTTTATTCTACCTTACCTACCCTTATTCCACAGTATTTTCCTTATTCCGATCTTTCCAACCGAACAGAAAATAGAGCCTTATTTTCCTTATTCCCGAATCGAACGTCTCCAAAGAGTCAGGTGATGGGTAGACTAGCAGGCAGTGGCCGGAACCGTAGAAGTTGAATCGTTGTAGTGGAAAGGAAGGAAAGGGATTGATTCAATACATCCATTGGTGTGCGCAAACATGCACAATTCTTTGATCATCATTTTTTCCCAAAGTTCATATATGAGTTTTACCTGAAAGACCTGGAGGGAGCAAGAACAGCAGAAAGGAACCTTAGGTAAAATTTAATAACCAAAAGACGGATAGGAATGTACTTGCCAGAAGTATCCTTCCTATGATCTTTGAAACCTTAGTTGATAGCATCTTATTTTCACATCCGGGCCAACCTTAATTGTGCTCACTGCTCAAGCATGATTTATGCTGTTCTGGAAGCTAAACATCCAAGGTTAATGTCATAAACTGCACATTTAAAGAGCGAGAAAGAAGCGATACGATGCCCGCTTGATGGCATTCGCTATATATATTGATTCCACGCAGCAACAGAGATATTTGGCAGCCAGATGATCATGTCTTATGGAGATGTTAACATTGTCTTCCATTGAGAGAGGTAACATTAAAAATCCTGCATTTTTTATATAGATAATGAGAAAAAAGAAAGAAAAAAGATGTATAATGCACTGCCTGCAAAAAAAACATTACCATTGTTGCCAATCTTGAAAGTTTTAATATCAAAAAGAAAAGTGTGGCTCTAATGTTGTCTTTGAAGTCTGAGAAAATACTCCTCTCCATTGACAGACTTCTTTATAAAAATTAAGAACCTCAGCAATTCCAAGTTCTCATCACACTTGAGGGACATAGAACTCCAGGTGAGAGTAACTAATTCATTTCAAGTAGAATGACCTCTGATGCAAATATTTTAATTAATACAAAAGGATTAGGAAGAGATAATTATGAGAAACTATTTTCACACATTTCACAAAGTTATCTTTACAGAATATAAATGCGTCCACCAGAATCATATTTTCAATATTATTCACAAAACAAACAGGACCAAACACAGCACAGAGCATTGACTTGGCTGCAACTAAATTCATACTTAGATATATGGAAGGCTATCACGACGACGAATATGAGGACGTGACTTCATATACAGGACATCAACACCGGGGACTTCACATTTGGAATCACCATCGACGACCATATTTAGCTACCAATCATCTTTAACAATCTTCATTTTCTCCAGTATGAACTTCCCCTCTTTGTACTTCTGTGTTTCTTCATATGCTCTTTCGTATTTCCAACCCAACACCTCTCGGCAATCGTAACAGGATACATCAGCAACTGTATGCATCCCCGTCAAAAGTAGTCTGTCTTCCTTGGGACCAACAACAACATTCATCACATGAGTGAATAGAAAGGCACGGCCATTTCTTCCCTGGAAGAAATAAGTGGAATTCTTTGTAAGGTTGCATGCACACACAATTCAGATTGTTTTATACATTACGATACCAAATATAGCGATTACAATAAACTTCAGTCGACAGTCAATGTTATTCATCATCATAATGTAGCATTCAAGAAAAATCTCGCAGAAAGGAGATTTTCGAGCCAACTAAAACAAGTGATCAATGTCGATGAGACCTTCAAATCTAAAGATGGAACACTACAACTCTCACAGATAGGAGATTTTCGAGCCAACTAAAACACATGATCAATGTCGATGAGACCTTCAAATCTAAAGATGGGATACTACAGCTCCCACAAATAGGAGATTTTCGAGCCAACTAAAACAAGTGATCAATGTCGATGAGACCTTCAAATCTAAAGATGGAATACTACAACTCAGACGAAGCTTGTTCGATCAACTCGAAATCATGCAATACACAAGTAAGAGTTTCACCTGAAAAGCTTTGGATATGATATCATCGTGGAGACAAACATGGTTCCCACAATTGCAGCATCGATACGGTCGAGGACCAATCAGTTCCCCCATGATCCTATAAATCCCTTCTCCTGATTGATCTAAAGAGAAAACCGGCAATAGACCACCAAAGTCACAACCCACTTGAACCATCTGGATCATAATCTCAATAAGGAAAACAAAACTTAAATTGACCAACAAGAACACTTCAAAAGAGCACTGTAAGTCTCACATACCTTCAAGAAGCCCTCCAGTTCTGACCCTTTCAATAGATAGGTGAGAAAGATCAATCCTTTGCCTGCCCTCTTAACTCCCAAAAGGAAAAAGTCTCCCAGAAGATCCCAAGGAGTCCAAATCCAAACGCAGAAGAACGCAAAATATTGATTGGGAGGAGAGCTGATATAAACAAAGTCAATAGGATGACAAGAGGTTGTCTCAATAAAAGATACCACTTGATAGTGACACGGGCATTAAAATTTCAAAACAAGCAACCCACTGGAGCCTCAAATCCATATTTTTTTATTAAAAAAACTAAAAAGCCAAGAAAGATTCATCCGCCACAAAATTCCCAAACCAGAATAGAACCAAAATAGGTTTTTTTCCTCTCCGGAACCCCACAAAGGTCACCACTTGACTGCATATAATGCAATAAAATACATAAGATAAGGACACAAATCACTAAAACAAGAAAGGATCAATCACCCAAATCGCAAATAAAAATCAGAAAATTACCAACAAATTAATTTAAGGATAAACAGCAAAGAAGATTGGATTTTTCCTATCAACCTCCTCAGGACATCATCACTACATAATCCTATGGGTGAAAAGAACACGGTCAGATCAAAGAACGATGGATTGGAGGGTTTATGAGCTTACCTGAGAGATGGGTTTCCCTCGCTGAGGGCACCGGAACAGAGAGGGCAGTTCTCACCAAGAACAAGAACCCGTCATCACAGCAGCGACCTCCAATCGACTGTTCCTGATATATCTATCGCTACACGTACACATACACAAATATAATAAATGTATGTGTGTGTAAAAATATTTATTTTATACTTATAAAGAAGAGGAAGAATGGGATAAGCTTCAACAGACAGCTGATCAACAAACGTGTATGAATATGTGAGGAAGGGAATAGAATATGCGAACTTGACGCTACGGCTGGAGAGTGGAGAAGCTTGAATCAGAAGCCTTTCTTTTTCTAGAAAAGTGTAGAACTTGGAAAGAGCATTTACTTGTAAATTGTGGCTTTTTTGGAACGTAAGTTTTGTGTGGATTATCAAGATTGTCTACGTGTGATTATTACTTATTAGACTGGTTAGAACTCAAATAGGATTAATCCATTTCCATTACTATATATTATAGAGGAACGATACACTTCTTTTGATTACTTTGTCTTTTTCAAAATGCCATTTTTATCCTAACCCTTTTTATCATTAAAAAAACATTATTACTTTTCCATCACACGTTTACATGTCATAATTTCGCAAATGTTGTTTGTGTTTCCATCATCGTTTGTGTTGGCAATGGATCTAGATCAGCTTCGAGATTGTCGCTTATCAGGACAGGTATGCGTCGGAGCCCAACGAGAACCTTTACCCTATTACACACTATGTGATGGATTGCATCAATTCCATCGAATGCTACAAGAAGTCATTTTTTAGTATTAGCAATGCTATTTATATATTTCTCCTTCTTAGCTTGGGTTTTTCTTTTAAATTAATTATTGGATTAAATAACTTCATAGATCATTGACTTTCAATCTCCATATGAATGAAAGCACGAAACTAATGATGGATTTCTGATTGCGACTGAGATATTTGAGCACGTGAAAGCTTCAGAGCTTTGCATTAGACTACAACATTGCTGACAAAATTGCACTGATATGATCCTCTCGAAGATCTAAGAGCATCGGAGATTAGACCAGTGATATGTCACCTGAAGTATTCTCATGAAGCTCTTTTGCACTTTCACCCTCAACCGTTTAAGGATCTACGCGTGTACGAAAAACTTTAGAATAACTACATAGTAACCCCTTCACAAAGTATTGATAAATAATACACGTAATATTTTTACAATAAAAATTAGTATAAAATACATAATAATATACTACATTGCAACATAACAACATTTTTGAAAATTAAAAACACTTTATTTTTAACAACAATGCTTAAAAACTACATTTCAACTTCAAAAAACCATAAAAAGATCACACTGTATAGTAAAACTTTAAAAATGGATATTAATGGATATTATAGTTTAGTAAATGATAATCGAAAATTAAATAAAAATACAAGTACAAATAATAAAAATACAAAAATATTTCAAAACTTATAAAAATTATATAGAATTCTTAGAAGTGCTGGAGGATAGAATGGGTGGTTGCTTGATGTTTGCATGGTGATTTCAAATGGTCCATGAAGTCGTATGTGGTCAAAGCTACACAACAACATAGACAACTATATTGTGCTCCTTATTTGCATAGGTAGAGGACTGTAGTACACACCCTCAAATGGCCTTAGGGTGGTAGATGGTTATCGATTTGCAATGCCTAGAACCACAATCAAGCTGATGTTGTCCCATGATCAGCTGGCAATCTGGGTAGAACAAGGATATAGCTTATGATTCCTTTAAAAATACCATTTTGCTTTTCTCTTCTAATTTCCTTTGTAAGTACCGTTTCAATTTTCTTGCATATAAGATTATTAATATGACATACAACTGTTCAAATCATATTTTCACGAGTAAAACATCACATACCTCCTTTATATTGAAGTCCATGCAAAGCTAAATTACTCCATATAATTAAATGAGGAACAATGATTTTCTCTGCATGTGATTACTATTACATGTTTATTATAAGGTGTAAGAATTTACAAGGTAAACTTCTAATTCAAATATTATATGTTTATCTAGAGCAAACATCTTCTACCCGTGCAAAGCACGGGCTCCTACTAGTGATTATAATAATTAAGCTAAAGTTTTATTAGAGGAAATTACAAGAAAAATAACATGATCATTACTAAAACACTTTTTTTCCCGTGAAAAGCAACGAGTATGCACTAGTATATATATTATATGAAAAAAAGGAAAAGGTGTACATGGACGCACATAATTGTGTTGTCATGGTTAAAATTTTATATATATTTTTCAATTGCAATAAAAATCAGGATAGTTAATCTTGATTTATACTGTAAAATAAAGATTGTGCTCAAATTTAAATTGGTTCAGAGAACTGTAATTACATCCATCAACCGATGCAGAAATCATCTCACAGGGATTGTTGATCGTTTATTAATGCATGATAATGTTCACATTTCGACTTTGCCATTTAAACATAGTGGGCATAGAAAGTTGCGTGTGCCCATGAACACAAACTCCTTGCTTCCTCCCCATTCTCTCTCTCTCTCTCTCTCTCTCTCTCTCTCTCTCTCTCTCTCTCTCTCTCTCTCTCTCTCTCTCTATATATATATATATATATGAGATTAATGGGGCTGCCCCTTGCGGGCAGCCAAGATGGATGCCCCCGCGCCGTTTCGGCGCGTTTTTTATTTTTTTTTTGAAAAATATCGCCATGTATATTCATCCCTATATCCCTCCTATATGTCATTCGAATTTCGTCAGAAACAGAGGCTCCTACGGCCTCCATCGAGACGGACATTTTTTAACGGTAACAGGAATTTTTAAATCGACACCATCTCGATGGAGGCCGTAGGAGCCTCTGTTTCTGACGAAATTCGAATGACATATAGGAGGGATATAGGGATGAATTTACACGGCGAGATTTTTCAAAAAAAAATAAAAAACACGCCGAAACGGCGCGGGGGCAGCCCCATTATTCTATATATATATATATATATATATATATATATATATATATATATATATATAGGGTCATATGTAGCTGCCCCTAGGGGCAGCCAACATGGCTGCCCCCGCCTTATTTGGGCAAAATTTTTTATTTTTTTTGAAAAATAACACCATTTACATTCATCCCTATATCCCTCCTATATACCATTCGAATTTCGTCAGAAACTGAGACTCCTACGGCCTCCATCCGGACAGTAATTTTTTAACGGTAACAGGATTTTTTTAAATCGATACCATCGAGATGGAGGCCGTAGGAGTCTCTGTTTCTGACGAAATTCGAATGGCATGTAGGAGGGATATATGGATGAATATACATGGTTTTATTTAAAAAAAATAAAAAAAACACCGAAAAATGGGGCGGGGGCAGCGCCATTTTTTCCATATATATATATGGAAAAAATGGGGCTGCCCCCTGGGGGCAGCCAACATGGCTGCCCCCACCCCATTTTTCGGCGTTCTTTTGTCTTCTACACCCAGCCCCACCCTTCCTTTTTGGTACCTTAGACTCCACCGTGTACACAACTGCTTCCAAGGAGGGCTTAGGTGCAATGTTGATGCAGCGTGGACAGATTGTGGTGTACGCATCATAACAGTTGAAGAACCATGAACGGAACTACCCCACTCATGACTTAGAGTTGGTGGTCGTAGTTTTTACATTAAAGATATGACGTTACTATTGTATGGGGTGACATTTGAGATCTTCACAGACCACAAGAGCCTTAAATACATTTTTGATCAGAAGGAGTTGAATATGAGGCAAAGGCGGTGAATGGAACCGCTAAAAGATTTTGATTGTGCCATCTCCTACGATCTTGGTAAGGGGAATGTGGTAGCAGACACCTTGAGTAGACGACCATACACTGAGGGTACGACATCACGATTGCAGACTTGGGATGTGCTCACCGCACTTAGTGAGTGGCATCCATTTGAGGGCACATCTAATACAGATATAACAACTTGTGAGACATGATTGTTCAGGGCCAAATGACAGATTCAAGATCCAGGAGCTGTACAACATGTGCTTGAAGGATGAATTCGACGGGTTTCGAATCCGTGAATCCATTGCATGGAATGGAGACCGTGTGTGTATCCTAGATAATAAGGAGCTGAGGAGAGAGATCCTGGATGAGGCACATAGCTCGAGACTTTCCCTACATCTAGGTGGCACCAAGATGTACAGGGACCTTCGCCAACATTTTGGCGGGAAGGCATGAAGGACATAGCCGAACATGTTAGCAGATGTCTTACTTGCCAGATGGTAAAGGCAGAACACCAGAGGCCTCCTGATTTATTGCAGCCTCTTCTCATTCACATGTGGAAATGGGATGGCATCTCCATGGATTTTGTCACATCATTGCCGTACATCCTTAGAGAGCATGATGCGATATGGGTCATCGTTGACCGGTTGACCAAATTATCCCATTTCATCCCTGTCAACATGACATATACACCAATGCAACTAGCCAAGTTATATGTTCAGCACATCATTCGGTTGTACGTGATACCCAAGAAAGTAGTGTCAGACAGAGATTCCCGTTTCACATCACATTACTGGAGAGAGTTCATGAGAGCCTTGAGGACAATGCTACATATGAGTTCAGCCTACCATCCACAGACGAATGGACAGTCTGAGAGGACCATTCAGATCTTGGAGGATCTACTACGAGCATGCACGATTGAGTGGAAGGGATCTTGGAAGGATCACCTCTCACTAGTTGAGTTTACATACAATAATAGCTAACATGCTAGTATATGCATGGTACCGTTTGAGGCATTGTACAGGAGGCGGTGCACCACGCCTTGATGTTGGCAACAAGTGGGTGACGACACCATGTTCACCCCGCAGATCATGGAGGAGACCTCCAGGGTGGTGGAGACTGCTAGGAGCAAATTGTTGACTGCGCAGAGCCGTCAGAAGAATTACGCCGACTGGCGGCGTAGAGACCTTGAGTTTCAGGTTGGGGACTTCGTGTTCTTACGTGTGTCCCCAATGAAGGGCATACAACGTTTCGGTGCAAGGGGTAAGCTAGCACCGCGTTTTGTGGGGCCATTCGAGATTTTGTCCCGTCTTGGGAAAGTAGCCTACAGGATGGCCCTTCCCCCACACCTCAAGGGAATCCACGATGTGTTTCACGTGTCGAATCTGCGGAAGTACATCCGAGACCCCCGACACGTGATCAGCTACAAGGACTTGGCAGTGGAGCCAAACTTCTCCTTCCCAGAAGAGCCAGTGCAGATTTTGGATCACGCGGTCAAGAGACTGAGGCAGAAGGAGATCCCTTTGGTGAAGGTCCTGTGGCGAAGTCAATACGTCGAGGAAGCGACATGGGAACTTGAGCCGGACATGAGAGAGAAATACCCTTATCTGTTCACCGGTATGGAATTGAAACCATAGTCAAGTTCCTTTTGAGATTTTATGGGTTTTGCTCTCTTTGAGATTTTTATGCGCTCATTACTCTGTGAGACTTGGATACAACGATGCTCGGGAGTTGAAATCGATTAAGGTCGTCCTAAGTCTCGAGGATGAGACTTCCTTTGAGATTTTTATGATGTGAAAACCCCGACCGAATATGGACTAAGATGTAAATCTTGATTGAGTCTGTATTTAATTGTAAAATCTGTACTTGTATATTGATCAAAAAATTCGAGTAAGGAGTCCATTGCATAGGGCTCGTCGATAGCTTTCCAACGAGTCTAAGAACACAAAAATCCGAGTTCGGGAGCCCGAGTTATGACCATTTTAGCGAGGAAGGGTCAGGGTCCTATTCGGATCCGAACCCGGATCCGAATCCGGGTTTAACCCTTAAACCTCAACCCTTCCCTCGTCGAGAACGCCCCCAAACCTTCCCCCTTCGACCTCCATCCCCTTCCTCCTCCCTCTCCTTCATCAAGGGTCGCCGGAATGCCTTGGATCAACGATCCGAAGCCGTGCTCGCATAGAGAAGGTCCAAGGCATCCCCATGTGCGGTTCCCATCGCGAATGAAGCTTCGGTCGCGTCGTTCTTCACCGACGGAGAAATCGAGGTGTGAGTGTTCTTGAGGTACGATGCTCCTCCTCTTTGCTGCGGATTCAACACGATTTTTGTCATATACTCGAACTTAGGTTGCATCGTGGTTTATTCATGAACATATATGTCTGATCATTTAGAGCTTTAGCAATTTTGTGGTATTTGGGTCATTTCTTGAAGAACAATCTTTTTCTTCTTTCCATCTTGTAGTAAATCTCTGATACTTGTTGATGTAGTAGGGGATGGGTGCTAAGTTAAAGAAGAATAGATTACAGGTTAAGTGTTGGACTTGGAAGTAAAAGCACTACTATTAACGTTTCTTGTTACAACAATCTGGCATGTGAAACTCTGTTGGTCTCTGTTGATATCACTTAAAGTGTTGCAGTTTATTGTTTCGAATATGTCATGATATCTGATCATGAAGTAAATAGAGCATGTATTGGTTAGGTGCATCCTCTACAGTTATTGCAACAGATGTGAATGGTGCACAAACATTTGAACGACATAGAGAAAATGCTAAGGATTCTTGTGCCTTTTTTAATCTATCTCCTCCAGAATCATCATTATAGAACTAAGAAGGAAGCATTGCCTTGTTATATGTGTAAAAGCTGATGACTTAAGAATGTCAAAATAAATAAATAAATAAATGAAGTATTACCAGGTACATATGGTGGTAGTTCACTCCAAGCTTGCAAATATGCTTCTTACCTCTGTACCTGACCCTTGAATCGTTATGTAAACCTGCAAATGAACACAGAACATTGCACCAAATGTTTTCTTCATCTTGATCCTATTAGTGGAGGGCTACAACCATTATATTCCCATGCAGATTACAGAGATTTCTTGGCCATTTAGTTGTGGCTTATGCTATTTAAATATGGACCTTGTATGTGTTGTATAATGAACATGAAAGAGTTGAATCCATGAGGTTGCAATTGCTAGCATGTGTAGACCGATATCTTGGTTAGTTTAAAATTTTGCATGGATGTTGCTGCTGAAATAGGAAAAATATAAAGCTCACAGGTGCCTATGAGAATGCAACATGTCTTACAACGTTAATGTTGGTTAAGTGGGTTTTAATAGAATACATATGTTTTGAGGTGTAGAACTTTGCTATTGAGATCATTTTCTTTACCTGTTCTTGCCTAATTGCGAACCTGAAACTAGCAGCACTGCTATGAATCTTGTTGTATTAGATACTCACTTCTGTCAGGTCATTCTCATCTACTCAACAACTGGTTCTCATATAGGGAAGCTTGCTGGGAAATTAGTGGAAGAGGTTGCATGTGGCTCATATACTGCTGCAGTACTAACAAAAAGAAATCAGTTGTGATTCCACTCTATGGATTTTTTTTAGTGCTGAATCATGGCTACTTGACCTTACTTGCTTCATGAAAATCATCAAATTTGAGTTGGAATTTATACCATCACCTATCCATTGGATTCCTAAGCAATAGATTGTAGAATGCAAAGAGGACATTAGCTGAAGTAGTTCAGTGTATCAACCCGGCATTATGAAACACCAAGTTCCAACACCTTGGCAAATAGAGTACCATGCACAACATCTTTTAAATAATCTCTACCAAGTTCGTTATATGGAAATTTTGATGTTGTACACATGTAATTGTGCTTCCCTCTCAAATCAATAGCCTTGATCTTGGAAACTGTCTTAATCAAATCCTGATTAAATCTGTCTGAGTACAACGGATAACAACATTTTAGAAAGGTGTATGAAATTGGACTTGCCCCCTGCTGAAATGATGGAGTCAAATTATCTTGGATTTGTCTTATTCTCAAAAGCACTCTCTCCTTACAACATCGAAAATTTTATCTGAATCCCATACTTATGCGGTCTACTTGTAGCTTTTGTATTGTTTAGTGAATTATATACAACAGGGACAACATCAGAAATATGTTCATTTACCTGGGTAAATTATAGATGTTTATATATCCATATCCATTTACAGATCGGGGATATTCTAAAGCATTTCAATCATATTCCTTAATGAATACAAGGTGAGCATGGTCAAGAAAACGGATGAGATCCGCATGGTGATCGGATAGATGAAGTTAGGTGCCGCTAAGGGAGGGGCATGCACCCTTGGGCCCCGGGTAGAAGCCTAGATGACCACGATCCCAACTGCTATTATAGCTGCGATGGTTGGGGGACATGTTGCTTGGCACACCGAGGTGCTAATCTGACGGTGTTGGCCTCGCACTTGCGTGCTTTAGCCCGGTGCTCGAGCGCGGGCCAAGTAGTCATGGTTGGTCAGCTAGTGTTTCGCTTGTCACTTAGAACTAACACTCGTGTACAGGCCAATGTAGGCCACATTGGTCGGTATTCCGAGTGGGAGCGCTAAGAGGGGAGTTCTGGGAAAATGTGGTTAATGAAGTTGGTGATGGGACGCTAATCTCCTATGTATAAGGAGGATCGGATTCTCGCAATGACTTGCGGGTTGTAATCTAAATTGTGAATCGGAAGTATAATTGTGAAGTGGAGCTAAGTGGACGTGTTGGGAACTTAGTTAGGATGCACTGTACCCCACCGCATGCCTACGGAGGCACCCCAACCCTAAGGTATTTTCTTTCACCTTAGAGTCATAGTGTGAGGTCTCATCCAAACCAAGACCACAGACTATCCACGAAGCTCGGTTACTCATATCCATATCCAGATCTAGTAAGAATAAAAATGATAAAGATGTAATTCTTTGTGAGACCAATTACACAGTTGTTCTTTTGCACACATTTAAATTGTATCATGCTTATTGTTATATTTTTTGTTTAAATCGTGTTGGGCAACTTTGCTCATAACGTACCTACGTGTGAATCCGCAGGTCCGCAATAGTGAGTTACTTTGGGGATATCACCATTTTTGTGCAGCTTCACGACTCTTTGTGGAACAGTTGGTAGTAGTTTTGTTTTTCTGTCTTTCCTTACTTGTACCACTTTGAGAGACATGGCATGTATACTGTATTCCAAGACATATTTCTTTCATACATACATGTATACTTTGTGGACATGGATGGGTATTGTTAAGGTAATGGATGGAAATGTAATGGACAATGAAATGAATGACCATGGAAATGGAATGTGATTGTGAGCATGTTGAATGAGAAGCAGAAGTTTTAAATTCCAATGTGTTGTGCTATTTTCTCCTGCTTACTATGTATATCATTGGTATTCGAATGTGGAATGTATGTGCGTGGATTGGTTTGCCGAGTACCCGGATCCTAGGGGCGTCACACGGGGGCAGCCATGTTGGCTGCCCCAAGGGGCAGCCCCATTAACCTCATATATATATATATATATGAGGAAAATGGGGCTGCCCGCCCTATTTTCTTCACATTTTTTTTATTTTTTTTGAAATTTTTTCCGTGAATATTCATCACTATATCCCTATATTATGTCATAAAAATTTCGTGTGAAACAGAGACTCCTACGGCCTCCATCCAGACAGTCATTTTTTAACGGTAACAGGATTTTTTAAATCGACCCGTTTGGATGGAGGTCGTACGAGTCTCTATTTCGCATGAAATTTGAATGACATAATATAGGAATTTAATAATGAATTTACACGGTTTTAGATTTCAAAAAATAAAAAAATTGGTGAAAAAAGGGCGGGGGGAGCTAAGTTAGCTCCCCCTAGGGGGCATACACATTTTTCCCTATATATATATGGGGAAAATGGGGTTGTCCCTAGGGGTAGCTAACATGGTTGTCCCCACCCTATTTTTTGGCAAATTTTTTATTTTTTTAGAAAAATAAAACCATGTATATACATCCCTATATCCCTCCTATATGCCATTCGAATTTTGTCAGAAACAGAGACTCCGACGGCCTCCATCCATATGTCATTTTTTTAACGGTCGCAGGATTTTATAAATCGACCCTGTCTGGATGGAGGCCGTAGGAGTCTCTGTTTCTGACGAAATTCGAATGACATATAGGAGGGATATAAGGATGAATATACATGTTAATACTTTCAAAAAAAATAAAAAAAAATTACCAAAAAATGGGGCGAGGCAGCCATGTTGGCTGCCCCCAGGGGGCATCCCCATCAACCCCATATATATAATATAGAGAGAGGGGGGCTGCCTCTTGGGGGAGCTAAATTAGTTCATATCCGTCATTTCACCCATTTTCTTATTTTTTTTTGAAAATTTCTTCCCTGAATATGCATCATTATATCTCTATATTATGTTATTCAATTTCGTGCGAAACAGAAACTCATAAGGCCTCCATCTAGACAATTATTTTTTAACGATAACAGAATTGCTAAAAACAACCCTTCTGGATGGAGGCCATAGGAATCTCTAATTTGCACGAAATTTGAATGACATAATATAGAGATATATTGATGAAAACTCACGAAGGAAATTTTCAAAAAAATTAGGTGAAATAGTACGGGGGACGGGTTAGCTCCCCTAACCCATTTTACCCATATCATACACACACACACATACATATACATATATATATAGAAAGAGAGAGAGAGAGAGAGCTATTAATGGGGTTGCTCCCGCATCATTTTCGGCGCTTTTTTTATTTTTTTTCAAAAAATATCGCATGTATATTCATCTCTATATCCCTCCTATATGTCATTCGAATTTCGTCAGAAACAGAGACTCCTACGACCTCCATCCAGACAGTCATTTTTTAACGGTAACAGGATTTTTTTAAATCGATGTCATCTCGATGGAAGCCGTAGGAGTCTCTGTTTCTGACGAAATTTGAGTGGAATATATAAGGGATATAGGGATGAATATACATTGTGATATTTTTAAAAAAATACCGAAATAGGGGGCAGGGCAGCCCCATTAAATCCATATCCCCCTACCTCATTTTTCGTATATTTTTTATTTTTTATGAAAATTAGAACCGTGTAAATTCATTATTAAATCCCTATATTATGTCATTAAAATTTCATGCGAAACAAAGACTCCTACGGCCTCTATCCAGACGCGGTCGATTTAAAAAATTATGTGACTTTTAAAAAATGATTATCTTAATGGAAGCCGTAGGAGTCTCTGTTTCACACAAAATTTGAATGACATAATATAGGAATATAGTGATGAATATTCATGGAAGAAATTTTCAAAAAAAATAAAAAAAATAGAGAAAATGGGGGCGGGGGGAGCTAAGTTAGCTCCCCCTAGGAGGCAGCCCCATTTATTCCATATGTATGTATGTGTATGTGGTGTGTGTGTGTGTGTGTCTGTGTGTGTGTGTCTGTCTGTCTGTGTCTGTGTATGTGTGCATGTGCGTGTGCGTGTGCGTGTGTGTGTGTCTGTGTGTGTGTCTGTCTGTCTGTCTGTGTCTGTGTATGTGTGCATGTGCGTGTGCGCGTGCGTGTGTGTGGGGGTGTGGGATTATGCTCCCTAGGATCAACTTATATTCTCCCACACTTTTCCACATATTTTTTTTATTTTCCTGGAATGAAACTTATTGAATTTAGATCAAAATAGGTTACCATGATGTCACTCAAAATTCGACTTAATTCGAGATTTCTTTCCCCTGCATCAAGACTGTTAAATCCTAACGGTCTCAGAATTGCTGCAATTGACCCCCATCAAATGGAGGGCATGAGAGTCTTTGTTACTGACGAAACTGGAATGAGATATTAGGGGGATATAATGATAAATATACATATTTTCATTTTTTTTAAAAAAATAGGGGGGAAATGGAGGTGAGAGCAACCCGTCGGCTACTTCCAGGGAGTAGCCTCATTTAACCCTGGGGGGAGGGGGAATGGGGCTTCTCCCATCCCATTTTCCCACTTATTCTTTAAAAAAATCATCATGTATATTCGTCACTATATTTCTCTAATATGACATTCCGATTTCGTTAGAAACAAAGACTCATATGTCCTCCTTGTAAAATAGTAATTTTAACGGTTTCATTATTGTTGTAATCGGCATGTTCTAGATCAAGGACATAAGAGTCTGACAAATCAGAATATCATACTAGAGGGATATAACGATGAATATACATGATGAAATTTTTCAAAAAATTAAAAAAATTAAAAAAAATGAGACAGGAGCAGCCTGTTGACAGCCACCATGGAGCAACCTTATTTTCCCCTATATATACACATGAGGAAAGAAAGACTATTTCATGAAGTATGTAACATTACATACTCCATGCCCATTTTCACTATTTTTTCTGAAAAATACCATCATGTATTTTCATAACTATATTCCTCTAATATATTATTCCAAGTTTGTTAGAAATATAGATGCATATAACCTTCATCCAGAACAGGTCAATTACAACAATTCTAAGACCGTTAAAATTATATATTCTAGATGAAGGGCATATGAGTCTCTGTTTCTGACAAAATTGAAATGACATATTAGAGAGATATAGTGATGAAAATACGTGGTTGTATTTTCCAAAAAAATAAAAAATGGTGAAAATGGACATGAAGTATGTAAGGTTGCCTACTTCATGAAATAGGCTCCCTTTTCTCTACACATACAATATATGTGTGTGCGTGTATGTATGTGTGTGTGTCTATCTCTCTCTCTCTCTCTCTCTCTCTCTATATATATATATATATATATATATATATATATATATATATATACGGGAGCTGGGAGCCTAAGCCCAGGGTGTAGGTAACTACCTACACCCGACCTTTTTTTGCATGATTTTTGAGTTTTTTTGAATAAAACTTTAGGGGGATTTTCTTAATATATTGAGAGGAATATGTGTTTCAAGTTTCATGCAAAACAAACATTCCTAACACATTCATTTAGAAGGGGTCAATTTCAGTAATTCTGAGACCGTTAAAATTTGATAGTCTTGATGAAGATGATAGGAGTCTCGAATTAGGTTGAATTTTGAATGACATCATGGTGGTGAATAGTGATCTAATTTCCCCAAGATTTCATTTCAAAAAAATAAAAAATCTATGAAAAATGAGTCGGGTGTAGGTAGTTACCTACACCCATGGGTGTAGGCTCCCTTCTCTCTCTCTCTCTCTCTCTCTCTCTCTATATATATATATATATATAATGGGGCTACTGTTAGGGGGAGGCACCCTTATTTTTCTTATTTCCTATGGTGCTTTTTGAAAATATATGGGGGATATAGTTCACTAGATGACATGTTGTCATTTAAACTTCGTGTAAAACAGACATTCCAAATCCATCCATGTATAAGGAGTTCATTTCTGCAGTTCTTATACCATTAAAATTTGACTAGCTTAATGAATGGGATAGGAGTCTCGAATTGAGTTGAAATTTGAATACGAATATGTCATGTAGTGATCTAAATCCCCCCATTCGTTTCCAAAAAACATCTTAAGAAATAAGAAAAAAAATGATGAGGGTGACCAAGTTGGCTCTCCCTAGGTAACCCATTAAACCCTATATATAATGCTCAAACAGATGTAAATGTTTGCAAAAAATTATATTATCAGCAACCAAAATAAATGTTCTTGGATCATTATCTAAACGCGGGATTTCGAAATCAAGAGGAATAAGGGTAGGGGTAAACTTACATCAACATATCCTTAAGCTTTTGGTACTTAACGTGAATTGCATTCCCTTGTAAGAAATAATGTAGAACTCCACGAATAGACATCTAATGTTTTGGTTGTATCACAAACAAGTGCCAAATATAAATTCATTCAAAGCATTTCGTGGGAAAAACTCTAATGCTCCAAAAATTTTGAATCCTTCTAATGATCTGGCAGTAGAAGCAGTGGCTCCCATTTTAAAAGTATCGGGATTCGAGACCCCCAACCATTAACTCATCCTCGTAAACTCTGGTTATTGGGGATTCAACGGATCATAGGAAGGTCGAATCCTTCTATTTATCAGAACACGAGTGCTCAGCAATAACTTTATTCAATGATAATAACTAACATTTACAAGAAAAAAATCAAAAAAATTTATAAAGAATGCATTCATTATACTTCCATTCACAAAATAAAAGTTTTGATTATATCAAGACTTGTAAAAGGATCCTTTACCTCAACGAGTCCTTAAATTTGGATACATCAAGGTAACTCACTTTCGGTACCTACAGAAGTTTTTTTACTGACATTGGATGCAAAAAATTCATGCAAAAAATTCTTTATGGATATGTATCTTGGGCAGGGATGAAAACGAATATGAATATGTTTGTATCCGATCCGTTACCGTATTCATTTTATACATATTTTTACATCCATATTCATATTTGTTCTAAAGTATATGCGGATACGGATATGACTTTGACATTCGCTAATAGTTGTAGTATAGATGTTTTCATACATAAGTATAGTAATAGATTTATTCAAAATCGTGTATAACAAAATTTTATGTTTACATTCACCATAGTTGATATAGTTATTATGAAATAAATATATCTAGTATATTCGTTTTATATGTAAACCATCCTAAATATGTATACTTTAGTTAATCTATTAAAAATTTTTGTTATTATTCGTATCTGATTCGTAGTTGTTTTATATTCATATTTATTTTTAAGGACATGATAACACATTTTTCAAATCCGTTAATTTTCATACCTACATTCATATGGGGGGAGGAGCGGAGCGACCGTCGACTCCAAGAGAGGTAGAGGAATTGGTCGACTCATCGTGCTCATGACATGAAGACGGGAGGTTCGATTCAGCTGATCTAGCCTTTTCCGATACACAGTACGTAAGTCCGTCCAACGAAATCCAGGAGGTCGGATATGAAGAAATCGGTTAGATCTATAGGTAGCTACGTGACCTCTGGCTATACTAGACGGGAGTCCCGGGTGCGAAGATGAAATATCTTCAGTAGTCGAAGTTCCATCAGTCCCACCATCGGGCATTCCTGCATATCCCAATTTAGAAGGGCTTTCATGATCCATCACTAAACTACTCGACCTTTGTTTTTGTCAGTCCTCAGTCAACTGAAACAATAAGTATAGTAAGGCCCGCAAACTCTCTAATATTGACATCGACCTTGCTTTGATCTTCTTATTGCTTATCTGCTTTCTATGTTGTCCAAGCAGCTAGAGTAGGAAGAAGCAAACTCGTCCTCGTATTTTAAAATGGATAAGGATGTGATTTTACATATATTTGTATCTGCATCCGATCACTTTCATCTCTAGTCTTGGGAGGTGATATAATAAGCGAGATATGGAAGTTGATTCCTATGGAATGGTCCATCCTAGATCCATTAATTTCAGCCCCCTATATGAGCATCCTTAATTCAAGAGGTTTCCTTAAACTCATCCTTCTAAATCCTAGCCGATAGGGACTCATCGGATTGTAGGAAGGTTGTCAAAATGTTGTCGATGAGATCTTTGAAAGGTAAAGAAAATTTATTTTCCAAGTTTCTATATTAGTATCATGTCATCATAGCATAGCATGTATGCAATGCAAAACAAATGGAGAAAATCACACAAGACCATTTGCATAGACAATGACTTTTCTCTCCTCTTGATGTTGGAGTTTCCCACATTTTTTAAAAGAAACGAGGGTGCTTCCTCTATGAGAGGATGATAGAGTGATAGGGAAAGAGGACTATTGATAGGTGGCTTTTTATACTACTTAAAAGATTTATATATGTAGGAATTCACTCGGTGCATTGTATTTGCCCTCCTCTTCCATGTTTGTTCACACCACAATTATCAGAACCTAGATCGCGATCGGATGGGGGGAATCCTCACGTCGCCTTATTAGTATGACCGCGAGCGCTAAAATAGGCTCCTTTATTCAAGCATTTTAAGAGACGTGCATGTTGTAGAGAACATGCATGTCTCTTAAAATGCTTGAATAAAGGAGCCTATTTTAGCGCTCGCGATCAAATTAAGAGAGGGCGAGGAAGGCCCAAGAAGTGTTGAAATGAGACTATACGAAGAGATCTTAGTTTTTTGAATATAAGCACGAGAATGATACAGGATAGATCTAAATGGAGGCAAGTAGTCCATGTAGCCGACCCTACTTAATGTGGGAAAAGGCTTTGTTGTTGATGATGATGCATGTTCTATCTTTAGGTTCCACATAAGCCTTTTTGGTTACTTCTTGGTATGTATAGGACATGTGAAATTGAGGGGATCATGTGAAACACACAAATATAAAAGGAAACTGAGGTAGTGCTTATATATCGAAAATCTTCGAACTTTGAAAAGTCTACATGAATGATTAAAAAGGTAAAGTGATAGATGGATAGATGATGGAATTATTTCAGAATAGAATGATTGATTACATAGTCTACCCTATGTGGTGAAGAACCTAGAAGGAGTGGCCAAACCTTCCGATCGATGTGAACTCTTAGGGAAGAAACATGTTATACCTAAAGTAACATTTTTAGTGACAATCCTTCCACTTAGCACCATCAAATCATATAAGGCAACTTTCATCTCTACTTGATGGGTAAGTATTACAGTCAAGCTCCCTTCTGCTTTTGCATTCGAGTGTGAATTTCCATTCAGCCTAAGGAAAACTTTGCATGTTGTTAGATTTTGAGGCCTACATCCAATAGAAGTCAATTACCCGAGATGCTCCCTTAGCTCATAGAATCTAACATAATATTAAAACTTTAGCTCTTCCAGAGTGGCGTCTATTTGATAATCCAGGCCCTATCGCAAGGGGTCCTTCTTGGCCTTCTACCTGAGATTCACGAAGGCGTAAAACAACCTCCAAGCAATAATAAACCGTCATAGTCATGCAAGGTCTTTATGTCCAAGTTCAGTTAGTCCGCATCTCGTCAAAAATGTCTATTTCACTTAACATATCTTCGATCCAGTTTCCACATTGTTACATCTTTCATTTGGGTCAGAACTTATGAACCAATGAATTTTGATGCCTTAAGACCATTATACTTACGATTGTCGTTCATCATGGCTTCGATAGATGGATAGTTATCGATTGGTCACTAACTTCGTTGATCTTTAGGAAGATGCCAACCTCCATTTACGATATTACAATTTTACAAAGATATGTGCTTTTGGTAAACACATGCTTGACTTGATCATTGCGACCTCCATTATTGGGATGTAACCCTTCTTCCCAAACAAGGGTTTTTTATGGAGTTTCTTAGAGAAGATTTTCTCATGTTCCTGCACAATCTTTATCTACCCACCTATGTTGATTTTGGATACATGTACCCCTTTGTTGAAGGTCATTCAAACTTTCTTAGGAGTGATATGGGTTACATCAGTGGCATAAGACCTAATATTCAGATATGAGACCATCTATCAAGTCATCATTGATTTGGCATCAATATATTTTAACACATAACTTAGAAAAAAAATTGCATGAATGTTTATAACTATGAAAAAGAGTATGTTAGATAGTCAAGTTAACAATGTGGTATTGGTCGATCAAGTCAATTCGACTATATACCATCTCAATATTCGAAGGCCATGTAATGTGAAGATTATGAATTAATTAAGACATATAATCTCATCATCTAATGAGTAGTGAAGATCTAGTTGACTTAATGAGATAATTCTTTACTCTCATTTCATTAGTACCATAACGACCTTCAAAATCATCTTGAAGGTCGTCAACAAAACTAAAGATCAATGGCGCTTAATAGATCTAGTGAAACAACCTAGAAGGTTGTCATCTACAAGTAGATAAAAATAACAATCAACACAAACACAATGTGGAATGAAATGTCTTGCATAGAACATAGAAACAATCAAGCCATGTTTGGTGAGATTGGAGAAGATTGTAAGAAACGTATTTCTATCTATATATGTTTGCTTTAAACAAAAGTTTGTATAAAAAGCATTTAGACATCAATGATGAATTTAATCGAAGTTGAAGAAGTCCCCAAACATCCCGTTTGGCTAAATGAATCGATGCATCTACAAGTCTATTTGACATCATTAGACCACTGAACTCACTTTTTTTAGAATTAAGTTCTCTCGAGCAATGTAGTTCTTGTCCCAAATATATACACACATTGGCTCTTATATATTGTACTTAACATAAGCTTGCTACTAATAACATTAAAACTCACATTGTACTTAACATAAGTTTGCCTCTAACAACATTAGAACTCACATCACCCATGGGCAACCATTATGGTTGCTAATCAGATGAAAAACCAACTAGGACTTGGATTCAATTCATAGAATCCGAAATTGAATCAAATTTCAAAGGAAATTGCTAGCTAAATTCAGGTTTTATTCATTTTGAATTACAAATATCCAAATATGATCGATTTTATTTTGAATTTGGAATAGTTGATGTTTTAAAGCTTATATAATTATTTTTAATATGAATTTGTACACTTGTACCCTTCCAAGTTTTTTCCATTAACTTTTATGCCATTACATTTTTTGGCGGTTACGTTTATGCTCTATATTCTTACAACATTCATGATAATGCCATTCCATTTTGGGTATCCATGGGGCAGGTACCTGTTCCATTTTATCATGACCCACCCCGCCCCGTTGGTATTGGGTCACGGGTCGATCCGCTCCATTCCAGCAGGTACCCAATTGTAACGGGTATCCGATTAATGGCAATTGTTGTTGGCTACTCGCGGGTACCCGTGAGGATAAAGAGAGATACTTCTAGTGGAATGTGACATGTATAAAAAATGCAAATGATATGTCCAACTATCTATATCCATATCTATATCATATTCATAATGATAATGCGGGTTATGAAAATCTAAATGGTACGGAATGCATTCAAATAGGGATAAATAACATAGTAAATGAATTAATGAGGATATATAGAACTATGTGGATATTGTAAACCATAGGAATACATGCAATTGAAAGGAATACTATCGAATATGGATCCAATAATGACACATTCACGTAGGTTCATCCCCAAAATGAATTAAATACGGATAAAGGTGATGTAAATATATATATAATCAGAGGACAACATGACAAACAATATACATATATATATATATATATATATATATATTCGTAAATGGGTGTATTAATTATCATCACAATTGCAAATATGTTTTGAAAATATGTTTTCTATATTCATTGATATGTATCTAAATCCATTTCTAGATTTTAAAATAGACAAGAATAATGTAACATTTATATTGCTATTTGTATCTAACCATTTGCATTTTTATGAATCAATTGATAACGGAAGCTTCCAACAGGAAGCTTCCAACAGGGTATCCGCGGGAACCTGTTAGGTTTTTTATATGGGGCACGGGTCATGACAATGCGAGTACCCGACCCATCATTTTCAAATGAGTACCCGAGAGTTTAGGGTCAAAATGAACAGATCAAGCCGGATACCGTTGATCCAGATATTTTCGAACACTCCTACTTCTATTAGTGTAATATAGGGTCACATGTGTAACAACTAAAGGACACTAAGGTGAATATTCGAAAAATATAAAGATGCAATGTGTGATTAGAAAAATGTAGGGGTATGTGTGCTATTGGAAAGATTCAAAAAGGCACAAGTATAAAAATCCCATTATTATATGGTATCTTAAATGTACATATTTTATTTTATAATTCCAATATTGAATATATATTGATAAAATACGTTGAAAGTTAAATTATCAAAAAAAATCAAAGATAATGCGTAGTGGATAAAAAAAACTATTTACTACTGTTTTTGTTTGTATGTCTTTGACAATCTAAATTTACTATTTTCAATGATGAAAGAAATATGTGTATGAAACATCAAGTAACTTAGCATGACAAAACCACTTTATCTACAAATGAGGATCATAGATGCTTAATAACTAAACGCATGGACCGCGCATGATTTTGATACACAACGGAGCATCTTACATGATGGTAAGAACTCACACGATGAGGCGAAGGAGAGGTCAACATGGATAGGCCACAAACCATGATAGTTGTCAAGGAAGAACTCAAAGTAGCACGACCATTATTTTCACGTGAAAGGAGATGGAGAATACTATATACTCTTGGATTGCGAGAAAAGATAAGTAAAAAATATGGGAGCATAACAAAGTGAAGAATTGAGATAACAATCTCAAATATTCTCTCCTGTAGAATTTACAGCTAATATGTTAAGCTTATACCAAATTGTTATCCAACAAAGACAAGTTATTACAAATTCAATTCATTTGCAATCTAATCAACAAGTCAAATTCATATTTGATTCAACTCGTGATACCACGAATCTTATTTTCTCCGAATTTTATCAAGACGAATCCTAATCGCATAAGACGGATTAAATTCAACTAGCATCCCAACAACCCCCTACCGACGTAGTATCACCAAAGGCATCGGCATAAATATAAATAGGAAAAATGTCACAAAATGGAGAAATGAAAAAATAACAAAAAACATGATTAGATGTGGACTCCAAATCGGCACTCGAAGTTCCAATTTTGGTACTAAAATGTGTTGACATAGGAATGACACTCTTCTTCGGTAGCCAAATTATGCATATTTTCAAAATTACGGGATCTTCAAGCCAAAAAAATACAGAAACAGTTAGTACCATTAGAAAATCAATACAGGGATATAGATTGACTATTGTTTTTTAAAAGTGGAGGATTACAAAGGAATCAATCCCAACAAAGATCAAACTCCACAAAGTACGCTGCCTAGCTAAAGCAACTAAGGGTGCGTTTGGTATGCGGGTTAAGGCTGGTTAAACTAGTAAAGGATAACCTATTGTTTGATTTTGGTGTTTGAATAGAGAGTTAAACTGGAGGTGGGTTAGAAGTAAATTTGTTGTGTTATGATTGTATTGAAGTTTGAAAAAAAGAGTAGAAGTGAAGTAGCTTATAATTTTTGTATGATATAATGGTATAATATATTATTTTTTGATAGAATTAATAATAGAGAATTGATTTATTTAATTTTTTTTAAAAAAAATAAAAGATGAGGCCCACGTAGGAGTGAGGAGTAAGGTAAAGGGGGGTAAACTCCCCCTCAACTAGATCGAGCTCTAAGGGCCTGTTTGGTTGCAGGGTTGGGCAGGGTTGACCCAACCCTGGTTACTATTCACAAGGGTACTTCCTCCTCACAGGTTACTATTCACCCAGCCCAACCCTGCAACCAAACAGGCCCTAAGAGTTCTTCCGCTGAAACTATATATCTGGACGTGGAATTTCTTGCTTTAAAAGATGATTTGATGGAGGGGGTTTGGCTTCTCTGTCGACAGAGCGGGAGTCAAATGTACTCATTCTCTTCTATTTATTTAGCCTACTAAGTAGAGGCCTATGGCTTAATGAAAAAAGCCTTGGAAGAACTTCCCCTCGAACTAGCCCACCCTATACACGGAAACACACTGGCAAAGGTCTTCTTTTACTACTAGATTTGATGCTTCTTCACTTCCAATCCATCTGTATCTGGGAATGCATTGTCCCTCCTTCCTTCGGACAATCTTGATTGTTGGTTAGATCTCTACGAGCCAGCTCGGTTCTACCACCTTTTTTAGATAATTAGTCGCCTTTCCTCCTATTTGCATATCTCATACAAGCTATTTTCATTTTTTCTGAGTTTGACCTATAATTGGTCGTAAGTAGAGAAGCGGCTCCCTTCATTAGTCGCATCCAATCAGCGCCGCGCCGCTATATTTGGACCAGTTCGGCTCTGTCCAATACAACAAGATTACAATTTCTAAGGCAAGTTCGTCATCAGGATGGCAATGGAAGCATATCTCGCAAGTTATTAAATAACTTGAAAATGACCTTATATTATATGCTTATATTATATGCTCACAGAAAGCCATCTGAACTGAGACTCTGATATAGCACAGCTCATACTTCATAGGAAACAATACAATACGTTCATAGAGTTAGTCAAAGACGACGAAAGATGCCGCAGACTGTTTTCAAGTGTCTATCAAGCAAGACAAGGGCATACTCAGAACAAGTCAGGCCACAGAAATAAAAAGATAAGTGTAATAAACAAGCAGAATAACTCCCAATATACAAGTCGTAACCAACTAACACAGTTCACTGAACCCTCGCGGGTTCCTACTTGAGCAACAACGTAAGCTTTTGATTAATGTTCAGAATTGTCTTAAACATTCACCGTTCTAGATCTTCCTGACGAGATTGATGTTCAAGGGATCAGTCAGTTCTCTTCAGCTCCTCGACCTCCTGATGGGTGAACGGCTGCGAAGAACAATGGAATCAATAGCAGAGAAAACCAAAACAAAGGCATGGAAATATATCGGCTAAACCAGGATACAACCTTCTGTAGCGACCATATTCAGGACTGGGCGCCCTATCGTATGCAGGTCCATCGTAGCCATTATAAGCAGGGCTGCGACCTCGACCGTAGTCCGGGCTCGGCCTGCTCCTTGGAGTTGGACTTATGGAACGACCGTAAGGACTGCGACGCCTCCCATAACCACCTCCTCTAGGGCTATCTCTCCTATCAGGCTCCCCATCATCCCTGAGGGCATATTCCACTGAAACAACCCTGTCCAATATCTTGCTGAAAAAAAAATAAAACCAGATAAGGCGTTAGAGCATAACTTTAAGGAAGTGGCTGCAGAAGTAATAAATCAGCATTGCCACAACCGCGTGTATAGAAAAAGGAACAAAAGCTGTAACTGAGAGACTGCGGCATAACATAAACAAAGCCAACCTCATGTTGGTTGCTTCTAGAGCCCTAGTTGCTTCCTCTTGAGTTGCAAACTGGATAAAGGCAAAGTTTCTCCTAATGCGCACATTCATAATCTTCCCATAAGGTTCAAAGTGCCTCTCAATATCACTAGTCCTTGTGCGAACAGGGTCGAAATGTATAACAAACAATGTTTTGGTTGGTCTCATCTCAGATCCGCCCCTATATCCATCACGGAATCGAGGCCCGCGGTCACCCTGCAATGGATGATAACTAAAAAATTAAAAATTCAGAATTGTCATCACCAAAACAAAAAATCATTAAGTATCCGTAGTTGCACAAAAATCTTTGAAGCGTAGGACTAAAGAGAGACAACAAACAAAGAAAAAAATTTACCCTAGCCCATTCTACTGAGAGCTTCCTTCTACTATATCCAAAAGGTGAATTGTCAAGGCGACGAATTGCATCCTCGGCATCACGTTCATCCTCAAAGTATATAAAAGCAAAGCCTGCAAAACCAGCAACTCAGCAAGAAGGAAATTTTATCTATGACAGTATTCCATGTATAGCGGATTTTATGTGTTCCACAAGTTGCAATATAATTGTTGACTGTCCTGCTGCCATCAGAAAAATAGACACCTCCTTGGGATGGTGAACTCAAGCATGATCTCAGGCAACATAAACAAGTCAAATCTGTGAAGCTATTCCTGGGCTGGGTAGCCATAGATGATGCAGCCATCCATTAGGCTGGGGCATGATGGCATGCTTCCACGGTGACATGCTTGGCAAGGCAAATGGCAACTTCAGAAAATGCAAGGTGATGAACTCAGGATTATGTGATGGATGTGAAGATTGCCGATGATGGAGAGAGGAAACTGAGGTGCTTCTATTAACATATGCTGGTCATACAGAGGTTTGGCACAGAAATGAGCTCATGGGAAGTTCAGGGCCCTTTAGTTCCTGCGTGAGAACAAACACTTAAATATGGAATTTCTTCATTATTTAACTGCACTGTTTGATCACATTAGATAGTAGTATCCATGAATGAAATCATGATAGCACCTTTAATTTGTTTTATTTAAACTACCCATGGAGATCAAACTAAAAAAATACTACAAAGCCGACACTTCAAGGAAGCATGCACTATGCATGTACCTGACTCCATATAATATAAGACTATCCTAACGACTATGTGTGAATTATTCCCCTGGTGGGATCCTAATGCCATGTTTAAATGCCGAGGGTTCTCACCTCTGGTAGGTACTCACTCAACCATGTCTGCAATTTGATGGTAATTCATAGAACAATTTGCTATTTTGTCATTTTTAGAAACGGATGTCTGACACTAAACATGGCATTCTCAGCACAACATGAAAAGAAAAGAAATAAAGCAATGGCAACGCACAAAAGACGATGAAAGCAGAGCTTCAAAAAAAAAGACGATGAAAGCAAAGAATAATTAATGATAAAAAGAAAAGACTGTATTAATATTTGTAGATGATAGGGAGACAAAGCACACCAACAAAATCGAAATAACATAGAAATAATTATCAAAATTCACACGCATAGAAATGATATTCAAAATTCACACAGAAATGATATTCAAAATTCAGACAAATCGAAATGATATTCAAAATTCAGACCACATAGCCAAGGTTATATATTGTCCCTCTATATTTACTAATGAAATTTTTCAAGATGTTCTTTCAAAAAAAAGGGTTTCAAGGTGAATAATATGTAAAAAAGGCATATATTTAAGATAAACCGTCAGCAAAATAACATTAGTAGCTATATACACATTACATAGTGCATGTTTCAACGTGAGGTACAGTACTAATTGATAGACAAAACCATATTGCATGGAACCAGAACCACTGTTCGTGGATAAAGAACCAGCTCTACTAATAATAGCTAACAGTTTAAGCAAGCTTAGGGAAACTACATATGTGAATAAACAACCACCACTTTCCAATTTAAAATAATGGAGGAGAAGTGATATTTTGTTTATGGTTGCATTAGGTAGTTAGGTACTATAACAACAACTAGCTCTATCCCAATGGTGCAGTGGTTGCGTTAGGTAGTCGACGGCCAGCATAAAAAATACTCTGAATCTTTCAACATGGATTTGAGCAAGAATCCATGTAGCCAACCCTACTTGTAGTGGGAGAAGGCTTAGTACATTTATTATGGGTGATATTCATATGCGTTGTTTTCAAAAAGTGCTTTTTAAAAGTTTAAAGAAGCTTAGGGAAACTACAAAATGTGTATAAACAACTCAAGAGCGTCACTTTGCAATTTAAAATATTGGAGTTTTTTTTTTTGAAAATCCAACAATGTGGGGGAGATACGGCAAGGTGTTCGCCCCATAAACTTTTATTAAAAGGAAGCGGTAAACAAGAGGGCAAGAAATACAAGGACAGGGAGAAGGACGGACAGAGGTGGGATCGAGAAGATCCCAACCTAGGCAAAAGACGCTAATTATACCAACATCCAATCACAGGTAAGCCGTGCCGCGTGACCCAAATATTCTCCTTGTAAAAGCGCTGACCCCTAAATATAGATGCGTTACGACCCAGCCAGATCGCCCAAATGTAATCAAAAAGGCTCAAGAAGTCACCGCGCGTCCTGTCCCTGTTTGAAATGATATTTTGTTTGAGTATGCATTGTATTAAAAAGTGTTTTTAAAGGAAAAAGTGCATCCTCTGTATGCGTGTGCACCCAAAAAAACTTCACAATTAAATCACAAGGTTACAGGTACAACGTACAAGGCCATAAAAATCCTAGAATAATTATATGACCCAACTCTGCTAATGCCTTAGCATGCACATTTAAATCTTCATCATAGATACAATCATGGTCCATGACATAATAGCACCACATTTCTTGCCAACCATAGGGCTCACACACTGCCACAACATGTTTCTCTCATCTTCTAAGCCCAGCCAATCGGGTTCGATAGACCCCTAAAAGTTTGCAGCACATTCTGTCACAATCCTTATGCTGTCAAAGCTCGCTCAATGATGCGGCGGGGGATTAACTTAGGGTTAAAATTCAAAATGGTTCAGCTATGTAATTTTTGACAAATGAAGTTGAATAGAAACTTTGGAGTTCTCCCCCACCTATGCAGTCAGTAGCACCCCCTTTCTCCTTCCCTCTTCATCCAAATCTCCCCACCCCAAGACAGTGATGTGTCATGTAATACCATAGCATAATAAACGAATTGTTACGACTCAACGATCTTGTCAATTACTGGCAAAAAAGGTTCGAGTTGAGTCATCTCTGCCACGGCCCGTTTCCTTGACAGGGGAAGTTCGTGCAACATCTCCAATCAAGTGTCAAGATCTAGAGGTGATGTACATGTTGTCCAAAGAAGTCAAAGAAGAGCCCAAAAAACAAGCGATCACCGTTGTATTGGTTGTGTGCCAAGATGTTGTTGCTTTTAGAAATATTTCAATCACCCTCAGGGTCGATATCGACACAATCACCACCTCTGGGACCTTCTCTAGAGCACAACCATCTCCCATGGTCCCACCGCTCCAAAATCATTGCAGTTATCACCCATTGCTTCCATACAGCCCCGCCCTTCCCCACCACAACCATGTCCATCGAGCCATCATCATCCCTCACACAACAATAGCAACCACCACTATGACCCCCCCCCCAAGAAGAACAACAATGGAGCTTTCACTGACCACATCATCGTCGCTACATGTCGTTCGAAGGCCCCCTAACCCCAATTCCAGTGCAATCACCATCAGGGTCGATATCGACACAATCACCATCTCTGGGACCTTCTCTAGAGCACAACCATCTCCCACGGTCCCACCGCTCCAAAATCATTGCAGTTATCACCCATTGCTTCCATACAGCCCCACCCTTCCCCACCACAACCATGTCCATCGAGCCATCATCATCACTCACACAACAATAGCAACGACCACTATGACCCCTCCCCCAAGAAGAACAACAATGGAGCTTTCACTGACCACATCATCGTTGCTACATGTCGTTCGAAGGCCCCCTAACCCCAATTCCAGTGCAAGCACCACCGGTGTGCTACACAAGAGCAAACTATAGTTAGCACCATGTGTATGCCAACAGTCGCCAGCATGACTGGCTCAAGGAGGAGCCCACTCACAACAATCATCCGCATCGAAGGCTCCAACACCAGACCCCCCTTGGAACAAAACCACACCTCCATTTCTTTAGAGCAGAAAAATCCCAAGTAACACTAGGCACGGTTGTTGTGTTTGGAGATTTTCCAGTTTATTCATAATGGGAGTTGTGCACACTAAGAAAATAATAAAGAGGATGTCATGGGAAAACTTTACAGAAGCCCCTCTCCTAAAGGTCCTTTCAAAAAAAGGCAAAGATAGAGAAAGAGAGATGGGAAAAGACCTCTCTGTTAAAGGGATGTGAACTTTGCAACTACGCCATATTCCTCGAAAGAACTACAAAAGAAACATGGAAAATGGAGAAAATAACATATTAAGGGGTTAAATCGATATTCGCACGTGCAACTCGAAGGCCAGTCAACTCATCACAAGATGAGTTTTTCAAGTGGAGGAGAACCGATGCAGTGTGGAACTAACAACTTAGGGTTACCTTTCGGGTGAATTTGATTGCGTAATTTTCATCTTTTTATGAATTTTGTGAGCCACATCCCTCATGTTAACCCCAAGGTACCAGAAGGGAAAACCAAGATACCGCAACTACAAACCTGTACGTGGAAATCTCAAATAGGAACCAATCTCCCCTTCATTCAAGTCAAATGTCGCAAACTCGGACTTGGCCTTGTTAAGCTTCAAACCAAAAATCTCAAATAGATCCAAAATCGTAAGAATCCCCCGACAACTACATGTGGGCAACATTCGTAAAAAGAATTGTATATTCAGCGTACGATCAACCATGACTGACAAAGAGTGCATTCACAAGAACGTACATGTGTGATGAGTTATTTAGTCGCATACTGATGAGTGAAGGGACTTAGTTATATCGATTGGGATATACAAAGCCACCGCAACCCCCTTGTACTAAAAAATTGAGAAGCCTTCTTCCACTTTAAATATAGTCAACTACATGGATTCTTACTCAAATTCATGCTGAAAGACCCCACGTTTTTCTGTCGGCTACATAATATAATCCCCACAAGGAAGCATTTGAACCATGATCTTTTGGCATGGTTTCAGATTTCGTGAAATTTCAACGAAATTTCAGCGAAATTTCAATTTCGACAAGGAATCGAAATCTCTAACGAAATGGCGATATAAGGGCAGTTTCCAGACATTTCTTCACAAATGGTGGTCAATATGGGCGAAATGTCGTTAAAATTTCGACAAAATTTCATGTCGACAAGGTATCAATAGGATATCCAAAATCGATATTTAAGCCATTAATATACATTCTTTATGTCAATTATATTTCTTTCAAGGCTTTGTGACAAATGTGAGTTAGTTTTTATCCTTCAAAAATAGTGCGATGTTTGTAGATTATATTGGTTGTGCCACCTAGGCTTTAAGAATCATGCCTCAAGGCAACAAGGCATACACCTTGAGGTGTTGTTTTGTTGAAAACTATCTCGAGAATATAGCTCCGATTGTCCGACTCGAAACGTGTGCCACAATAGGTTCTGTCACTCTATACATCCTCGAGGCACACAAGACATTGCTGGCCTTTCAGTATTCAAACCAGGATACTAAACCTCAAATTAAAACCCCATTTCACAGCAAAAAAAACAAAATCGACTATCATGAAGTTGATGTTCCTTGATTATCGATCCCAATTGTGTTGATGATCTACTGTCGATGCTCCTCTGCTTGACCATCCTCTCGCTACTATGTTGACTCCTCTTCTCTCTATAGTGATGAGATCATCATGCGTTGTGACACTTTCAACCGTGTGTTGCAGCTATCATAGATGCCCTCCTCATGGTATTATCACTAAGGGTTTCCTTTCTCCCGTTGTGTTCTTATCTCCCATTTGTCATGATATCAATGTGTGATTAAGTCTCTTCCCTTAGTGATTATTTAAACTAATCTTCCCTTAGTAATTATTTAAACTCCCTTCCTTGTTACTAGCATGGCAACAAATTTGAGTCGCTTTATTTATGCTCACCAACAAACAGTAGCGATGTTCGTCCATTACCTAGTACTAGTGCTATTTGTAGGTTAACATTTCATGCAACATATTTAAAGAGTGTTATTTGTTGTTGTAGTTAGACATTATTTCTTCCGACATGAGAATAATGTGTGAATGTTGATGGTGTAAACTATTAGGTAATTGTTCTCCAACGTGTAAAGATGATTGATTCATAAGGTAATATGTTTATAAGGTTGTGGATTTGTGATTAGTGATTTTTTGATAGTATCTTCTAAATCGTAATTAGCACCAAAAACAAAAAAAAGGTATGATGGAGTACATGATAGGTTTGATCAGGGATGAAAAGTTCTTGTTATTATTATCGATAGTCATGTTTTTTTCTTCCAGCATGAGAATAACTTGTGATTAGTTATGGTGTAAACTATAGGGTAATTGGTGTCCAACGTGTTTACGTGATAGATTTATAACATACTAATTTCCAATTGTGAAACAATGATTTGTGGTCGTGATTTGTAATTAGTGATTTTTTTACAGTGTCGTCTAATTCGTAAAAGCCGAGAATAATCCAAGATAAATTAGAATGGAGGCAAAGAATCCATGTAGTTGACCCTACTTTATGTGGGAAAGTCCTTGTAATCGTTGTTGTTGTCATCTAATTCATAAATAACACCAAAAATAAAGGACAAGATGGAATACATGATAGATCTAATCCTAGATGGAATTATTGTGTAGAGATCCCATTGGAGAGAGAGAACAAAAAAGAAAGGTTACAAGTGTGTTAGTTGCAACTTTTGTAGGAATATCATTACAGATGGTATTGCAAGATCGAAAAGCCACTTGGCAAACAGTTATATGAATCAGAGTGATTGTACAAATGTACCACTCATGTGTCAAATGAAATCAAGTTTTATTTGATGAAGAATGGGTTACAAAAATTATCACTTAAAGAGATGGACATTGTTTGACAAGTAATTGCATATGCAATGCAAGGAGGATCATAATTTGATGCATGTATACCCATTGATTCAAGTAAGAGGGTGATGATAACCTAACCACAAATCTTTCTTAGAAAAGCTAATAATATAATAGTGTTTCTCACTAGTCTAACAAGTCATCAATCCGGATATTTCTTCTATCACAGTCACCTTATTTAAAGTTCAATGCAGAGCCTCTGTTTACCATCTTTCTTCTTCACGAAGAAGACAAGTTCTCCCCATGGAGAAAGACTAGAACCCCTTATCAAGTTGTTCTTACCTTTGGTTCTTCAAGCTCTGACTTAACTTAAGAGCTCAGTTGAGAAAGTGGTGCCTAGTGTCGCCCGGTAAAACATCAATAGAGAAGTCCTCTCTCTGAGGAGGTAGACCAGGAAAGACATCAGGAAAGTCCTCTACAACATCAATATCTTCCTTGAGAAGACTGTGCTAATTATACTAGCTAGGTATGCGATGCACTGCAGATGGCTTGCATTACTAGATTGGGCTGAGATGATCACTCGATCACCTCGTCGATGGCAAGCGGAAACGACAAGCGAAAGTGGTGTAATTTGAACTAACCAATAAATTGCAATACAAACCAAATAAAAACATCTTGAATAAAGAAGAAAAAAGAGATATTGCCAAAGTATAATAAGATCTTTATAAAAATGGGTACCTCTTCAATGTCATCAATCACTTCACGAAATATTAATGATATTTCAGTTTTCCCAAGTAACATAAATCGAATCACAACACCGAACTCGACATGGGCTTCTCTGGATTTTCACAACTCTGACCAAAATGGATGAAATGTCGACAAGACTATATTTAGCAATGTTGTAAAAGTAACCCGACTGGCCCGACTAGTAGGTCTCACTAGTCTAGTCAGCGAGTGGCCGACCAAGTACCGACTAATTTCGACTGGGGACACTAATTGACCAATCTTTGCTTGGAGATACCATATTTTTTATGTTATGCTTTTTTATAAGCAGCTTATTATAATATGCTTAATGTTTTATTTAAATTCAATTGCTTCTTTTATTTTTATTATAATACTATAAAAATGTACAAAATATATGTACATATATGTATAAAATGATTTGTGTTTAAAAAAATCATAAAATTTAAAGTTAGTTAAAGTCTGACAAAATCCGATTAGTCGTCCGACTGCCGATTAATCCTAAATCAATGACCCAACCGACCAAATACCGACTACCGACTTTTGTAACCCTAATATTTAGAATTCTCCAAGTTATCAATATGCTAGCGAAATCAACATTTATGTCCATTCTTTAAACACGAAAATTATATTAGACATCTACAAGTTTGGAGGACTCGAAGCCCCCAACCATGCATGAATTAAGGATTTGGATATTGAGAGAAGAAGCAAATAGCATAGAGGTATCGAAGGATAATGCTAAGGAATCCTAAAAAGAGGTGGATGTAGCATTATGTCTGAAGGTTGGTATGACATCAACGATCACACTTTGATTAACATTTTGATAAATAACCCTAAAAAATATGGTTATTGAAATCTATCAATGCTTGGAGATGTTGATGCAAAAAAAGAGACACTTGTATTTAACTCCTTGTACATGTCATTGAATCAATTTTTACTAAGGATGCCTCAACTTTGCACTTGGATTAAGTTAGTTTTAAAGGAAAATAGATCATCAACTACATTTTTAATCAACTAAATTTTAGAAACTCAAGCACGTGCTTTTTATCATCATCAACTACATTAATACGTGTGCTTCAGTGGTGGCAACTGTAAGGAGACGTGTTGATGAAGATTTGACTTAGCATGTCATGGCTCAATTAACCATAAATTTCCTTCCAAGAGGTTGCTTCATGGAAAAAATCCACTTGAGTCATAGACTCATTACTAACTATGAGAACTTAAAAAGTAACTCACACATCTAAATTGCAAATGTGAGCAACATCATTTTGAAAATTAGATCATACAATCTTGGTCTAGCATATTTAATCAGGACAATAAAACCATTGGTGATGGTACTTAGAATGGTTGACTCTGAAAAGTATACTCCAATGGGATTCATTTATGTGACCATCAATATGACAAAAGAAAATATTGCTCAAGAGTTCAACGTAAATGAAATAAAATACAAGCCAACATGGGACATTGTAGACAAGATGTGGCACATGGAATTGCATAAACATTTAAACGCAATTGCATATGTGACCCCTAGTGCCAATATGATCCAAATTTTAGAAATTATTACAAAGTAAAAGTTGACAACAACCTAATTTGGTTATTATATTTGCAAAGGTTAACTACTGATAGGGAGGAAGGAAGAAAACTCATCTGCAACCGCATGCTTTTGTCAACGTAAAAGGGATGTTTAATTGACAGAGTGCCATCCATACACAAAAGAAAAGAAGTCCTCACATTTTTGCTTTTTCATATCTATATGCTAAAGTCATTTAGATTCCAATTTATTTAGCATGAATTAACAACCGTTTATCGATAATGATAGCTTCTAATAGCTGCCCCATATTCATTCACGAGGGTACTCCTAATGAGTTGAATGCCATGTCAAGTGATGAAAATCAGGCACTAACAAAACTCCTGAATTGTAGAAGATTGCAACGTGCACTTTAAGCATGGCATGTAGCGCATCTGAAACACTTTCAATCTCTTGTCTTGTCTTACATTCCTAAATAAAATGCACACCATAGCAATGTGTGAGATGTATCAAGTAGCATTTAATTTTTCACTGATAAGTTGGCAATAAAAGAAGGAATATTTTAAGAAAAGAAAATTCAATGGCATAGTCTTTTGCACAATCAGCTTAAGGTTGACGCAGAAAAAGGTAAAAAGACATTGAAATGACCCCTTTGCTTGAATGAATTTAAATCAGATGATGAATGGATTTTTGAGCTCTGACTTTGAGAAAATGAGAACACTCCTCTAGAGGATGACATGCCTAGGGATGATATTGTTGAGGAACAAAGCGGACAGAGACAACTACAAAAAGGTAACAAATGAATAAGAAAGGTATAGTTTTTGTTGCTTCTTTATATCCTAAAATAAAATTAGTGCTAAGACTCACTAATTTTATTTTATAGGGAAAATTGACTCAAAAAATCATACGGAAAAGTGTTGTGTTGCTTGATGCTGGAGAAGATGAATTCCAAGAAAGTGAGGAGGACAGCAATGAAGTGGAGAAGATGATGCGAGTGTGTGGTATGATAGTGACTCATCTGCGGACCCAAAAAGTAGCAATGTTGAGGGAGATGGGTATGATGGTATCGAGGCCGAAATCACTCCTAATGATGATCACTTGAGATTGATGAAAGATGCCTTGAGACATTAATCGCTTTTACGATTATAAATTTGCAGTGTTTTATATCAATAGAATGGATATTTTGATTACAAATTGTCACGATGCATGAGTCTAATCACACCAACCACATGAAAATCAATGTTCAGGAAGGCGTTATGCGGTATTCAGACGGAGGGGTCACTGCGTAGAGAGTATGCGGTATGCGGGAGAGTATGCGGGGAGTATGCGGTTTTATATGATTGGTATTTTTTATTATAAAAAATATAAATATATTTTTAATATCATGTTAATATCGTCTAAATGTTATATCTCTTGAATATAATAATAAAGAATTGAAGGTATAAGGAACAAAACTATTGGGATAAAAAGTAATATAGAGTCAAATGAGCAAAAACATCTATTGAAAGAGCGTTAGGTCGGGTGTCTAAGTTTATGTTAGGGTTTTAGAAAATTTTTATTTGAAACTCGGCCGCATATACCGCATACTCGGCTGAGTATGCGGTCAGACCCGCCTAGATGCCGATCTGGTCATACTCTAAGCGCCAAGGCTTCCGAGTATGAGTATGCGGCCGAATATACAGTATACTCGGCCGATTTCCTGAACATTGATGAAAATCATGTTGAAACCCCTTTTTTGCCCTAGTCCTTCCCGGCAAACCAATAATCGACCTCATTGTAATATCCATATAATCTGTATTTCAATCCACATTCAATAGAAATTTAATTCTATTGGAATCCATCTGTCCCAAGTTATCACTCACCTGGTGGAAAGTTCTGTTACAATCCATAAGGACAGCTACTAAATAATTTAAAGATAAGCAATTCGATCTATTCATATAATACAGAACCTTCTAACATAGTTTATTAGCATATCCTTTGTATCCAGAATGAATAGACAAGGTTCATTCATAGGCTCTGTGATGATATAAAAAATACTAACAATTTCAAGAGCATTGAACTGGAAAATAAATTCACATAATGAACCTCAAAAAAATAGCTTCATATAAACAAGTTATACTTAAAACGAAAAAACGTGTTACGCAAGCTTACCTTTTAAGAGCATAGAATAACATCAAAATGAAATAAAATTACCCGAGATAACCCGTTTTTACTCAGATCAGGCTCCTCGGAAGAACCACTGCCCAGGACAAAAAACTAAAGAAACCAAAACTCTCCCTTCGAACTAACACATTCATTTACGAGCATATGAGCAACTCAACTCCAATGATGGAAAACACCAAAAAAAACTACCAGATTTCATGTCGACGCGATCGACCCTCCCGTATCTCCCGAAGAGCCTCTCCAGCTCGGCAACGCGAGTATCATAGTCCAGATTCCCGCAGAAAACGGGCCTCATCGTGTCCAATCGATCGCTACAAGGAAGCTGCGGCGGATCAAACGGAAACCCTAATTCTGAGATCATCAAAGACAAGACCAGGGTCCTTCAGGGATTGGAATAGCTCGAAACGAATTTGGGGGGGAAAGGAGCGCGACCTCACCTCACTTCCGGCGGGCGGAGACGGAATATAAACCCTAGAAAAAGAAAGGAGACGAGAGAAAGGCGAACGAGAAGGGGTGGAGGGGGAACACCCGTGAGACTTATATGGGCGCTGTGACGGCGCGGATGGGCGCGGCGCGGATGGGATGCCAAATCCGAATCGTAACCGATGGGGTTTTGGGTGGACTCTCAAAAGTAGCATCTCTGACGATAAAAAAAAAGGATTTTAGCTAGCCGATTTTATAAACTTTGCTAATTACTTCTAGGATTTTTGAAACAACTTAATTCCCCCCTTCTATCCTGAACTTGTCATTTCTTACCCCATGAACCTTACGGTTAATCTGTTTGAAGATCGTAGGGGTTCTTGAGATATTTTACATGGTCAATGGAGTAATTACGTAGTGCAAAAAGTCATAAAGGTATTTTAAAAAGTTTATAGGGTCTGTCAGGTAAAAATCCCATAAAAAATTTATTAGTGATTAAAATTATCGTTTCATAAATTTTTTATTTATTATAAATTTATCATTGGATGGATAAAGCTTATTACAGGATAATGTGAATTTTCTTAAGTAGGGGAAATAAACTGTAAATTTATATTTTCTGATTATTGATCAAAATTTTGATAAATTTAAGAGTTTAATTGGGTTATCACCGCACCATATTTTGGCCAAAAAAATTATTTTTTTGAAAAATACCACTATATATTTTCATTACTATATCGCTTTAATATGTCACTCCAATTTCGTGAGACAGGTAGATTCATGTGCCCTCCATCTAGAACGTGACGATTACAGCAATCCTAAAATCGTTAAAATTACATGTTTTATATGGAGGGCATATGAGTCTCTATTACTGACAAATTTGGAATGATATATTGTGAGGATATAGTGATAAAAATATATGACAGTATTTCCCAACAAAGAGTTGTCGAAATATGATGCAGGGTTGGCCCATTAAACCCTAAGATTGATGATATCCAGAATGTATTCACAATTTGCATTTTTTTTACTAAAATGTACTAAGCATTCTCCCACTATAAGTAGGTTCGGCTACATTGATTCCTGCTCAAATCCATGTTGAAAGATTCGATTATTTTTTGCGTTAGCTGTCGACTACCTAACACAACCCCTTCAAGAGCGGGTTTTGAACTATGGTCTTCTGTGTGGTAGACACACTGTAAATTTGTATTTTTTCTACTAATAGCGAATATTTAATATAACAAATATTCAATGCTTAAAAACAGTAAAACGCCCCTTGAACATATATACCGTCATATATTATTCCAATTTTTATATGATGAAATAACTGTATTCGTGGTTTAAAAATCTGACTGGACCGGTCGGTCGAATCGGGGAACCGGCCTCGATCGGGTCGGTTCGGTTGATTTTGTGTAATTAATTTCAAAAAAGAAAGAAAAAAATATCAGATTTGAGCGATCGTTGGGCTGGGTTGACCTGGATTGATCCAGTTTTGATGGTTCGGTAAATTTTCAAAAAATAAAGATTTCAATAATGAAATAATAAGGTTCTTATCATGTATGCCCTTTTTAACTTCAGTGTAATATATTATCGAATAATGATAGTTCGCTACTTATCTCATAATTCACAAAAATATAATATGCTTAGTCCATTTTTTAAAATGTTAGGTTGATCCCTTGCAACTCTAATAATCCTATTAAAAATATTGTTATTTCTTATATATCATAATCTTATTAATGATAAATAATGTCCTTTATTTTGTAGTAATCCTAACAGTACAAGGAACTTAGATCTATTTTTATAAACAAAAATCGTGGAATACTTCCTTGCAATATATGGTTGCTTGCGATGGTAGTGTCAAAGGAGGCCGCTTTGAGGGAGTTTGCGCATTTGGGAGAGTGGAGGTCAAATTTTACAGCGGTTCTCTCTGATAGAAGGATGGAGGATCTGATTAGATTAAAGGCGGTGGTTCCTTTCACCGATGACTTCTCTCAGATAAGGGACAATTATGTATGGACCGGTACAAGATTCTCAGTCAAGAAAATTTATGGGGAGATGTGAAATGGAGGGAGGACAAGATCTTGATTTTATGACAAGACGTGAAGATTATCCGGACTTGCAAGATATCGAGCAGGATGAAGATGTTCCTCTAGTGCGTGCGGAGAGACAAACTTTGCAACGAAGTGAGGAGGGCTAGATAACTGGGTCTCCAAGAGGCGACTTGTGACAGATGCGGGACACGGATGGAAAACTCAAAACACGTTTTCTTCAAATGTAAGACCTCGACGAAGGTGTAGAGGGAAATGACGATCTCATGGGTGTATGCATATAGTTTTTTAGCATTATGGGGAACGATAAAATGGGTAGGAGGTAACTCATAACGCCGCCAGACCATTTGTAGTGTTATGGGCAATTTAGCTGGCGAGAAATGAACTCATTTTTAAAAAACAGAAGTTTTACCTAGAAAATATTGTGTCACGTTGTAGAACTCTCCTTAGTATTTGGGAGTCCAGGTAGTACCTCATGTAAAGTTGTAAGGGTAATATATTGTTGATGACCTTAAAATATACTTAAGGATAAAATATTTATGTACCAGAAGTTTCCTCTGGTGTATAAGCGTATGTGTCTGTTGTCTGTGTGTGCGTGTACGTGCATGCATGTTTGATATCTATATGAAAATGTTTGAGAACGACAAGTGTCGATGCTTGTGGTTTTTTCACGGATTAATATTTTCATAGCTAATAATAGAATAAAATGAATTTATAACAACAAAAAATTATAAATAAAAAATAGCGCACTTTAAAACTTCGGCAGTGATTACTTGTTATGTTTTTATTATTTTAATCATCGGTAAAACTTTTTTTCAAAAAACGCAACGGCTTAGCAAGAATATTGCAACAAATCGTAATCAATTAAGGATGAAAACGAGCTGATACGGATACAAATATAGGTATAATCACATCATTATTCATTTTAAAATACGAAAACGAATGCGAATACGAATATCGACGAATGTGAAAAATGTGTTAACGTATCCTTAAAAACGATTACGAATGTAAAACGGATAAGTATAAGATGCGAATAATAACAAAAAAGTTTAATAGGTTAACTAAAACATACATGTTTACGATCGTTTATACATAAAATAGATATACCAGATGTAGTAATTTTATAACAATTATATCATAATGGTGAATGCAATAATAAAATATTGTTCCACACAGTTATAAATAAATCCATTACTATACTTATGTACGAAAACGAATATACGAATACGAATGATTATATTAGCAAATGTCAAAGTGATATCCATATCCGCATCCATTTAAAACGAATATGAATGTCAAAATATGTATAAACGAATACGATCGCTGATCGGATACGGATATATTCACATTAGTTTTCATCCATTGGGAATGGGAGCCTATGTCAGGTGTAGGTAACTTACATACACCGACCATGTTTCCTTTATATTTTTGTGTTTTTTAAAATGAAGTATTGGAAAATTTACTCATAGTGTTAAGCGAAATATGTGTTTCAAATTTCGTAGAAAACATGTATTCCTAACATGTTCTTCTGAAGTGATCGATTTTAATAAATACAAGACCGTTAAATTTTGATTGCCTTTGATAAGTTAAAAGTCTCGTATTAGTTTGAAAATTGAACAACACTGTGGAAATATATCGCGATCCAAATCGCTCAAAATTCATTCAAAAAAAATTAAAAAATATAGGATAAAAGTAACGAGTACAAGCATGGGCGGACCCACATATTGAGAATGGGGGGCACGTGCCCCTCCTAATTTCTCACATTCCTTTTATTTTGTATCATCAAAAATTAAAAAAATGCGGTAATATATGGTTGTGCCCCTCCAACATCCGAGAATTAGGAATAGGAAACCCAGATGAGCCCTCTCTGCCCCTCACCATTCGGGAATTTAGAATTGGAACCGTGCTTTCTATCCCTCCCCATGTCTCGTGCACTCCATCCCCTGGATCGTGACATAGCTTCGCACATTCTCTCTAGGTCGATGTTGTTCCATGCGTCTCCACCCACGCAGTGATACCGCATCTCAACACTTCGCCTCCCCCTCTTGAGTCCCCAATAAGAACACATCTCAACACCAGACACCCCCGACTCTCTCACAATCCCGTCTCTCTCTCTCTCCAGTCCCGAATGTGCCACGACAAGGAGTAGGAGCACACACAATCCCGACTCCTTTATAACCTCGTAGTCATGCATTCCAAGTCTTCAACTCAAATGCATGTAATAATGATACAATATCTCCATTCTTCATAGGCGCACACGCGCGTGTGTATGTGTGTGTGTTTGAGCAAAACATCATCATTTTATCAATTGGGTGTCAGAAGCAATTTTTTACCAATTTGCACTTTAATGTTTTAGACGTTCTTGATGCTAACGGATTGTTTAATTGACCATGATTTTTTATCTACTTTATGGCATATTTGGAAATTTTTCATGAATTGAAATCATGATTTTCAAACCATGCTTTATAAAAAAGAAGAGGTTAAGTATCCAACATCTTATCTCCTGTTACTGTCATGATTTTTTATATGCAAAACATCTCTTTATATGTCTCTATGCACATGTATATTTATATTGATTTATTTTTCTTGCAATATTAGTTAGTTATTTATTTTCTATTTGTCGGTGTGCCCTACCTAACCTGTAATCCTAGGTTCGCCACTGAGTACAAGTAAGTTGGTTACATATGGGCATTGGCTCCCCATTCCCAAAAGGCAACTTGACAATATATGATACTCATAGTTTAATATTGATAATCTATTTGTATAATAGTAAACGTTGAGATACATGATCATGTACTTGGGAACTATATTGTAATCAGTAGATGTTTGTTATAAGCACATGCCTCCACTTAGTCTTAGTAAATAACAACTTCTCCAGGTAAATATAGAATAAGCATGTATTTATAATACTATTAATAGTGAATTTTCCCACAACCTCTCCCTTGTAATGACACGTCGCACTCCCACATTTTCCTCCACTCATTCCCCACTCCCATTCGCCGTTCATTTCTCTCTCTCCTCTTCCCTCTTTCCTCTTTTCACTTTCTCTCTCTCCCCTGCCTCCCTCACCCACGCCTCTTTCTTATTCTCTCTCTACCCTCTCATTCTCTCTCTATGTATTCTCCCACTCCCTCCTTTCTCTCTCTCAATTAGTTCACCTTATATATCTAAAAAATTTCCTCTTTCAAAATTTAAAAATATATTACTATCAACTAAATAAAGGAGAAAGTATATATTATTTAAATCTTTTATGAAAATTTGAAATATATATTAAAAAATCCTTTTAAAAGTACTATTTTACTATTTTGGAAAAAATGAATATAATTTTTTGAAAACTATTATTGATATCATTCATATGTAATAAATTTGAAGTAGTATAATTTTTATATCAAATGAATCCTTCGGAATAAACTAATTTTGAATATTCTATTGTTATTTTGGTTTATTATTTTTAGAAATAACAAACCAAAATATTTTTCAAATAAAAATACTAAACATATTAAAAAAATATAAAGACGTAAAAATAATTTCTTTCATAATTTTTAGCATTTTTATAGCTATAATAAAAATTTTTAGATGTTATATTCATATGATATTGAATATTAATTTTTCAAAATTAGATCTTAATAAACAAATATAATATATAAAATAAAAATAAAATAAAATGAAATGAAATAAAAAAATATTAGATGCAAAACGGATAAAAATATATAAAATATAAATAGTTTATACGTACGGTTAAACTAAAATAACATAAAAATAAAGTATATAAAACAAAATAAAATAAAATTCATGAAAAACATTTTAAAAGAATTAAAAATTCATAATTTTTAAATAAATAGATTTAAACAGTGGGATGTATATAATATGTTATCTGAATATATATGTGTGTGTAACACAAGATCGTAATATGTAAATATATAACAAATCTAAATATAAGATGAAAAATAAAAATGAAAATTTTACTAATATACATGATATATGTAAGAGAAATGATAAAAATACGATAAAGTTTTTTTCTAAAATTCATACGATATTATAAATCTAATAAATATCAACAATAATGTGACTAACACTGATAAAAAACAGATACACTTTTTTCTATCAAAAACCCTCCTCCTCTCCGTTTCAATTTGTACTTTTATTCTTTTGTTTACCTTTATTTTGATCAAGTGTCTACTATTTGTTGTATATAACATTATCTTTAAGTAAAGAAAATAAAGCATGTTATTTGGAAAGCATACCTTCCATACCATTAGTATTTCTTCGCAATATATTCATACTTCATATATTATGATTTCAGTATATTCGTATACATTACCTTGAAAAAATACTCACGTCGTGAAGCGCGGGCAAGCACCCTAGTTTAATATAAAAATGGGTGCATTGAGAGTGGAGAAAGGTTCACTGCCTCCTCGACACGTGGGGATGCTAGGTTATTACTGGCTTTCATGCGTAATTGTTCCCTCCCACATATGCTTCTTCTTTCACGTGGGATCGTGCCCTCCCTCCTTCGCTCCTCCTCCATGTGCGACTATCGTGGACGAATCGAGAGAGAGGAGGGGAGGTGTGCTGTCGTCGATGAATTAAGAGAGAGAGAGAGAGAGAAAGAAAGAGAAAAGAGGTGTGCCACTGTCGACGAATCGAGAAAGAGAGAGAGAGAGAGGAGGAGGTGTGTCGATGTCGACAAAACGTGAGAGATGGGGGCGCCATCAATCAATAGAGAGAGGTTGTGTCAAATAATTGTCACATTCTATATTTAGAGTATCACAAAAATACCAAAATATGTTTTCAAATACCAAATGTTTGAAGAGTTGAATGATGTGGTTATATTCTTAAATATCTAGTCTAAAATATTCAAAAGTGTGGGGGTGTAAACTAATATCATAGTTATTGAGCCTTAGAAAAGAAAACAATCATTGCAAAGTTTTTGTATGTTTGATTATTAGACATACTCTTAATAATCATGTTTGTCACTATAATATTATGTATCGATCTGTTGTGATTAAAAAGAAAAAAAGGGAATGTTGACATTTTATTATATTTCAAACACTTATTACAATTTCGTAATAATTTCTCCAAGAATTTAATTGGTTTTATCGGCTCTATGCACGATTATTAATGGGTGATAAATTCCATATTTTTGGAATTAGTGTGCACGTTACATGCAAGATTGATTCATCTTTCAATATTTACTTTCCTTGCAATAACGCTGGTAATCTAATATGGAAATTTGTCGATTTCATTTCAACGGGCATGAAGTTGTTTGTATTTGATTAGGAGAATATACTAAATTAAAATTGTGACTATCAAACGTGGCATTTATCTTTCCCATTAAATATATTTTATATATACGTTCATATGCTCTTCCAACGAGTGCGAATACTATTGATTTAATCATCCTTATTTCTTTTCTCCATGGATCTTTTAGTCTTAACCGTAATTGAGTAGTTTTTGGACTCCCTGTGATGTTTTAAAAAAAATCATGGAATATTTTTTTATCATTAGAATTGAATGATGTCGTTAATAAAGGCTTGAAATATCCGAAAATGCAGGAGTGTTTAATCAACGTCTCACTTATTGACCACAAAAAATGTAGCATATATTAAAAAATATGTATGTGTTTGATCTTCGAATATGTTAAAATACTATTGTTGATATCAATGACATGGGAGAAATAAATACCATCTTGAGAATAAATATGTCATAAAGTATAATTATATTTCTCCATCGCAAGAGTATTGCAAAAACTTTTCTTCTTTTGAATGCAAGCAAGTTAGCATTCGTTTTACTGCATAAGTTTTTAAGGAAAAAAGTGAGTAAAGGTGATCGCATGCTTCAAACTAGATATGTACAAATTATTGATTGTCTTATACATTAGACAAGATATTGCACATGTTGTTGAAAGTTATGCATGCATACTCCAAATCTGGAAGAGAGCAATGAGATGCTCTGTTTTGAATGCTTTAATATCTCAAAGAAGAGATATGTTATTATTTAATATTTTACGAAGATCCTACAGTTCTTGAAGGATATTATGGTGCAAATTCACTCCATTATTCATATGAGTGGAATATTACTACTGGATATATTCTTATCCTGGAAGAGGAGATATTTTTTGAAATTAATCTAGCAAGCATTTTTTGCTCAATATACATGAGCTTATTGCATTAGAGAATACATGCACTCGTGATGTGCTTGAGAAACTTCTGGGCAGATCTTTCCATTTGGATGAAGCCAATGTTATCCATATTTCTACCGTGAAAGTCATGCTGCTAAAAATATTTTATAATGTGAAAAAGCAGGCATATTTGTCCGAGAGACAATATTATGAGATATCTCATGGCATAATATCAATGTATTATGTCAAGTTAAAATTGAATTTGTTTGATCCTCTAACTAAACCACTAAGCAAAAAGCTTGGGGATAGTACATCGAGGGGAACGGGATTGTGCCCAAATCAATAGTCGAAGTGATGGAAACCCAACCTTCATGAACGGAGATCCCGGGAAGGAGGTTCGTATGGGATAAATAATTCACTGGACGACTAAGAGGATACTATCGGTTATTCCCTATTCCTATGGTGTACAATATGATAGTATCATAAGTGGTGAGGTTGAACATAAACGTTCTTAATGGACATCATAGCCCAAATTGGGTGGTGTATAAAAGAAGTATACACTTGATGATGATCCACCTATATGGGTGTGGAGGTGAGGCCGCTTCCTATGAGATTTTTGGGCAAAATCTCTAGAGCACTCATGAAAATCCAGGTAGACGCATGGCTGAAACGTGTCAACCCGCATGAGCAACATAGATAAAAAATGTAATCTGAGATATAAGTCAATGGTTTCACAAATAAAGGATTGGTTCATTGGAATTTTAATTCCATCAACCTTTAGAAACCACATTCATATTCTCTAAGTCTTGGTTCATAGTCAATAAGACACCAAGTCTAATGCGTTACATTTTGAGTTTCTTCAAATGTCGACTTTGAGTTTCTCATCTATCTTTTGATATTTATTATCCTTAGTTTCTTTTTTGAAATTGTGAGGGATGAAAAGAGATCGTTGGTATTTTATTATATTTCAAATACTTTTATTACTTTGTTAAAAACATAAAGGTGTATTTATTTTATATTTATTGGTGCATGAACTTTATTTGGTTAGCATCAATGAGCATGTGATTTATAACATACGTTTTTTGCATGATAATTTATTAGTGATATTATATCACTATCACGTTTTCTAACGTCTTTACATGGATATGATTTATGGTCAATATATTCATAATAATATCATCAATATATTACTTAAATCTTGTGTGTAACGCATGCATGTTGCATGTTACACATATTACCTTATAATACTAATGATGGATGTTGAGCACATTATGAGAATATTAAATCTTCTTTGTTGTATTATTAACACGTTATCTTATGAATGATTAATATTCAAATTGAATGGAGGATTTAATTAATTGTTTTGAATGTGTAATGTTCACTTATTGTGTATCTATATAAAGGAGCCTATAGCATTGCTTTGAAAAAACACAACACACAATCATTCTATCCCTATTCTCCTCTTCTCTCATTTGAGTGAGTTGATTCGGAAGGAACGATCTATTGTTGCTCAATAGATCTCGATGTTGGTACGTGCATACCCATTGAGATCTCGTAGTTGTATCCTGGAGAATAGTCGTACCAATACCGATTGCACCATCGGAATCTCCGTGGGGGTACGAATCTATTCTTAAGGTCAGTGCATTTTGCACGCCTCGGCAAGTTCGTTCGTCTCATCAAATCCAGTATTATATATCTAACCCTCCTATTATTTTACCTGCAATCTTAAGAATAGATTCTGGAGTGTTCTTTATTTGTTTTATCCAAATGTTAAAAATGACCCCGTCTGGATGGAGGCAACGGGAGTCTCTATTTTAACGGTAATAGACAGTCAATTTTTAACGGTAATAAAATGTTAAAAATGACCTCGTCTGGATGGAGGCCGTAGGAGTCTCTATTTCTCACGTAATTTGTATAGCGCAATATAGTGATACAGTGACGAATATTCACGGAAGGAATTTTCAAAAAAAAATAAAAATAATGAGGAAAATGGGACGGGAGGAGCCAAGTTAGTTTCCCCTCAAGGGGTGTTGAACCGCTCCCGCACCCTTGGTTAATTCGGTCATATTAATGTCCAAATTAATTAGATGTCGTTCGTTGCAGTCGGATACGAGAGGGCTAAAAACCACTTTAATTAGATTCGAGTTAATTTCAAGCAGCAGATTTTTTTACTTGGTGAAGTCCAAGGTCGAACTCAGGGAGGCAGTTGTCTCCTTAGGTCAAATTTTAGCAAAATCCAATGTTCGATTTTCATAAGGAATATTTTTGGTCTTTTTCGGTTTTTTTATGCAATACACATGCAAAATCAGACCAAATTAAATGTTAATTCAGAAAGATGGTCAAATTAATTTCAAAAATTATCAAACTTGGCCAGATGATGAAATGGGGTGAAATTAAGCTACCCTATTTTTTTTAGAATTTTCTGATGCACGGATAATAAAATATGCAGACTTTAGTGGAAATGACTAAACCAAATTTAATAATTACCAAATGATGATATTTCCCAAAAACAAAATTAATCCAAATAGGTCTAAGCAAGAGCTATCCAAATCAACTTGAATTTATTTAAAACACTTCACAGTTGATTAATTAAAAATTGATTAAGGTTTTCACTAAATGATTTTTCTAAGACAAACTATACATGCAAATGAGATGATTTTTGGATATGTTATAGCATAGACTTAGATCTACCAATGACAATTTTTCAGAGATTTTTCGATAAGCACACAATCAGCAATAAATTAATCAATCAACTTGGATAAAATATTGCATTTTTCACCAAGTTAATTTCCATAAATATTCTGCAAATCAGAAAAATACAAATAAGTGCTAAAATGATAGAACAAGAGTTATGCTACACAATGCAACTTTCGGAATTAAAAATTGATGACAAAATGATGACTAAATAAACATGTAAATGCAGGGGTATGAATGCAATACAAAAAAAGGAAATATGAGCTGAAATGATGAACATGGACTTACATGAAATAATCGGAAATCTGAATTTTTTTTAAGAACTTGCAAAGGGGTGCAAGTGTCCCCTTTGAAAAAAAACCCAATTCTTTATTCTCCGGTAGAACTCCTATGTTTTTGCATGCAAAATAGGGGAGCTTCACGGTGGAGCTTCACGCGCACGGCGGGCGGATGGAGTGGAGCTCGGTAGCGGCAGGCAGACGGCAAGGAGGTGGCGGCGCCGGCTTGGAGGCGGAGGACGACGGAGGCGGCCTGGAGAAGGCGCGCGGGGCCGCGCCTGAGGAGGAGTTGGCTGCACCCACGCGCGTCGCGCTCAAGGCGAGAGGACGCGGCGGAGTCCGGCTGGCGGGTGGCGGAGGTTGCTTGGGGCGGCGTTGGCGAGAAGGCGAGGCGGAGCACTGTGCGGCTGGAGCCGTGATGCCGAGGAGGAGGGCGGCTTTGGCTTGTCGTCGAGGGGGTCATGGAGGACTGGAGGTCAAGGCGGCGGGTGCTGCTAAGGTGGAGGCCAACGTCGTTGGCGGTGAGGGGGACGGCCGACACACGGCCAAGGGTCGTCGGGGCAGAGGAGGAGTCGACGGCGCAATTGGTGGCTGATGGTGTGTGTGTGAGGTTGTGAGGGGAGGAAGAAGAAGCAGGGGAGATTCACCACCTCCCCTGTCTCTCATGCATTTGTTTAAGTGGGCGTAAATAAATGATTAATCAGTTCATGAAATTTTACCGAAAAAATAAATAAAAATCACCGTTGCGTTCGCAACGTGTGATTTACCCGTGAAAGCACAATTTGTTTGGCGATTTGATGATCGGAAGTAGATGAATAGAAGAGAGAGAAAGGTATGAGGAAGAAGAAGAGAGGAAGAAAATGAAGATGAATTTTACATGGAGATGGACGAGTGCCTGTGAAAGAGGAGATTAGAGCTCCTCGGATCTTCGCTCTAGACCTCGGCAAGGGTCGAGCTCGGCAGCTTGAAATGGCTGCATCAAAGGATCGAGGTGGCCCTTTGGATCTCGCCGGAGATGGTCTGTCGTTGCTCGACTAGTTGTGGAACTTGTTGTCACCAAGATCTCATTAGGAGCTCGGGGCTACTCTGTCGTAAAGGCGGATGGGTATGAATGGAGGGGTAGAGGAGATTATAAAGAGGAGGAGATGGAGGTTGGAGAGGCCGTGGAGAGTGTGGGAGAGATGGGGAAGGTGGAGGAGATGGAATGGGATGAGAGGTGTCGAAGGGTGGCCTCTCCCTTAAGTTAAGGGAGAGTGGGAAGGAATGGGTAGAGAGGAGGAGATGATGCCACTGGGCGCGCTCGGATGTGGCCATGTGGCGTTTTATTTAATTAAGTGCAAAATGTATGGAGTTGACATGTGGCGGCTTTCGGAGTAGCCACATGTCGCTCCGAGAAGAATTCACAACTAAATGTAAACAAAAATCAAAAAGAAATAATATAAGTGGTTAGATCAAAAAGTGATCAACACGAATGTTGCTCGTCTCGATGAGATCTACAACTTTCTTGAAGGGCCGAAAATCAAACGAGATCATCTGTACAAAAACATATTTTTGGGTGGTACCTTATAGGTATAAAATACCACATTTTATCTTTTGCATTTTTTTGCCATTTTCAAATCAAAATAAAAATAGAGAAAATATGAGAAGAATATCTACAACTTAATCTATTTTTTTGGATTTTTAATAATGAAGAAAATAAAATGATAAAATACAGGGGTAAAACGGTCATTATGTATAATGTACAAAAGGGGCCCAAAACTCAAGTTTTTCATACGAGCTCCGATTTTAGTAAAATTGGTCTTGTTTCGAAGGTCTCTGAAAGTATATTACTTTAAAAGTGAGTAGACCTAATTCGGAGGTTGTTTGAGAGAGATATGTACGTTTTAAGGTCTAAGGTCTTCAACTTGGATTGGGATTTTATTGGTCAATTTTGTAAGTTAGTATTTTTTTGAGATTTTTCTTTAATTAGTGTTAGTAATATATACTCTATGGAGTTGATTTTATTGTATTTAGAGTTAGTATAAAATATATACAAATAAGGTATTTTATCTAATATACAGGTGAATATTTACAAGTGAAATTGGCTTCTTATTTTAATGCAAATATGAATACTAAAATGCAGATGTTATCAATGTATGCATGAATGCTAATTATGCGATATAAGTAGAAATATGCATCTAATTACTCGGGAACAAAGCTCTATTTTCAACTTTTAGAGTGATGAATCGAAGATTCATCAACCCCCTATACTTAAACCCTGCTCGTTCCCGAGCAACTAAAATGAAATGCAAGAGTGAAACGAGATTGGGTTCCATACCAAGATCGTGAACAAAAGTTGAAAATGGAGCTTGACTCGACCTTTGGATTAATTGTGTGGCGGAACCTTATTGGGACCTGAACTTAAGACCTAACAGACTTCAAGTTCCACAAGTCTTCTATTCAAGACGCCTCAACAGTCAGGTCAGAACAAATCCTCAAACGCAAATTTCTGATGACTACGATTCTTTCTTGTACTGTGTAAGTGATAAATAGCTCTCCACATCATAAATGACTCGGAACCAGCCTCCTCTAACAAGGTAACTCAATAACCCGGTCCAATAACTCTTTCCTCGAGGAGTGGGGTATTCCCTTCTAAGTTCAAGTGCGACCAACTCAAGAGGAGGGGGTAGAGAAAAGAATGGATGGTAGCCAGTGTAGCTAACCTATCCCGGGATGCCTGACCGGTGTAGCCAAGTCATCGAGCTGCATACTTCTTGCTAGTATACATACTCCAACAGGCAATTTTTTTGTGGCCTGTCTATTTTTTTTGGAGTTCTTGCATTTTTCTTTTTTTTCTTCTTCTTTTTTTTTCTCTTTTTTTGGAACTACATACAAGGTGCAGCATGTACATCAGGATTTTTCCTCTTGAGCCAGTAGACTATCCCTCTTTTGAAGCATTATTGCAACCCACAGCGTCCCGTCCTTAGACTTCAACACCACCAGACTTGGTTGAGATGCACTACCCTCCCTAGAGGAGGACAGATGTTTCCACCCGTGTGCTACTCCAAGCTAAAGGATTCTACCTCCTCACCACCTCGTTAATGAAGAGCTACGTGCATTGTGCTTGTCCAAGTTAGGTCACTGTCTAAAAGAATCATGCGTGTGCACGAGATATTCTACTTAGACTAATTAAGATGACATGTGAACATAGACTTGCGGACTCAAAGAATTAAGTCTCCTGACCTGAAAAATCTTAACTCCAGTTCCTATAAGGTTCCTCTGGAATTAGGTGGATTAAGGTCAAATCAATTCCATCCTCAATATCTACTCATAACTTGGTTCAGAACCCACTAGCTTTTCACCTTGCATATGCAACATATGCAGATGAGGTGTAGATGACATGCTATGAATGAAATGCAAGACTTTTTTTAAAAAAAATGCAAGGATGATATGCAAGAGTAAATAAGAAGCCTGATTTTTAACATTTTCATTTTATTTTCTATTATACAACAATTTTTACAACAATTTTTAGTTTGTAATAATATACATAGTATACAAGTTTTTTTTATACATCCTGTTTTACAACAAAAGTAAGTTTTACCATAATTTTACAACTTTTATACAAGTATTATACATATAGTACAGGAAAAAAGTTTTTTTTCAATTTTTACCCACCCCGTAATTATTGCATAATATATACAAAAAATACGCGAAAATACACGAAAGTACGAGCTATGGGTAAAGTATATATGTAATATATACACGCCCCTATACTTAGCGTGTGCTATGTCCTCAGAGCACGAAAAGCGATTAAAAAGACATAGCTCGGGCTAAGCGTAGGAGAGCTAAAATTAGAAAAGTATAGAAGTCGCTCCGCCCCCCTATACTTAGGCTATGACAGCCTAAGTGTAGAAGAAGATCAAAAAATGGGGCGGACGAGGGCAAGAGGGGAAATGGATGAGTATATACATGGCGCGCATCGGTCTCCCCTATACTTGGGCTCTAGTCAGCCTAAGTATAGGACAGGGGTGAGTATGAGAACCGATGTGATCTGAAGGATGTAAAGTGAGTAGACTTAAGTGGCTCATTCCCCCTATACTTAGGATCTGATCATCCTAAGTATAGTCCAAGATAGAGATAGATGATGCTGGGATGAGTTACTAAAGTCGCGGGAGGGAGAGGACAGAATGTACAGAAATGATGGTATATACAAGTGAGTCGGTCTGAATCTTTCAAGATGATGTTGATGGCTGGAGCTTACTGCTGCAATGTCTCCTGCGCGGCTCGAGGTGTATCTATTTTATCTGTCTCGTGCATGAATACAATCTCCTCAACATGGACTAACTGCTCATTGGATTCGACGAAGTGCTTCAACAGCTGTCCATTCACTAGGAATGTCGGTGCGTCATCTGCGAGATCAGAGATCTCGACACATCCACTATCATGCACCGTACGGACGACAAATGGGCCCGTCCACTTAGACTTCAACTTGCCTTGGAAAATCTTCAGCCTAGCATTGAACAACCATACCTTCTGTCCAGGAACAAAGGTTTTTCGTCTGATATATCTATCATGCCAACGCTTCACCTTGTCCTTGTACACCAAATTGTTGTCATATGCGCGGTTTCTAACTTCCACAAGTTCATTCAGGTCCATGTCTCTTTGCTTCTGCCCAAGGTGCGTGTTCCAGTTGACCTTTTTAATTGCCCATGCTGATTTGTGCACTAACTCTGCGGGAAAATGATACGGCTTTCCGAATACCATTTGGAATGGGGAGGTGCCTAACGGTGTCTTGTAAGTCATCCTATACGCCCAGAGGACTTGATCCAAGATCTGAGACCAGTCCTTCCTGTCCTGGCGGGCAAGCTTTTACAATATGATTTTCACCTCCCGATTCGACACCTCAGCCATACCATTGGTTTGTGGGTGGTAAGGACTCGTGACACGGTGTTCGATGTCGTAGTCCTTCAGGAGTTTCTTCACCTCCCGATTCACAAAGTGGCTACCCCCGTCTGATATCATCATTTTGGGGATCCCGAACCTAGAGATTATGTGTTCTCTAATGAATTTACAGACAGTCCTGCTGTCTGCGGCTCGGATTGGGATAGCTTCCACCCATATGGATAGATAATCCACCACAAGAAGGATATATTCGAACCCGTGGCTAACATGGAATGGGCCCATGAAATCAATGCCCCAGGCGTCAAAGACATCACAAATGATGACCGGCTGCATTGGCATCTCATCCTTGGAACCGACGGTTCCTCCCATTCTCTGGCATACTGGGCACGTCTTCGCGAAGGCGGTGGCATCGCGAAACAGAGTCGGCCAATAAAAGCCACACTGAAGTACCTTCCATGCGGTCCTCTTCCCGAAGTGGTGTCCTCCCGCCTCTAAGTTGTGGTATAAAGAGAGGACACTCTGGTATTCCTCATGAGGAATACATCGTCTCCAGACACAATCCGGTCCTTCGAAGAAAAGAATCGGATCCTCCCAATGGTAGTGTCTAACGTCCGACTTCAGTCGGTCGATTTGGCTCTTGGTCCAATCTTCGAGAACTTTCTTGGAGAAAAAATAATTCACGATATTGGCGTACCATGGGAGTGAGTCGATAACAAAAATCGACTCGTCAGGGAAGGAGTCTCGAATTGATGAATCTTCAGAAGTATTAAGATCTTCGAGACGAGAAAGATGATCGGCCACTACGTTCTTCTTTCCAGGTTTATCACGGATGTCCAAGTCAAACTCCTGGATAAGTAAAATCCATCGAAGAAGACGCGCCTTCGCGTCCTTCTCCATCAATTACCGTAGTGCCGTATAGTCAGTGAACACAATTACCTTGGATCCAATAAGGTGAGATTTGAATTTGTCCAAAGCAAACACTACCACAAGCATTTCCTTTTCCGTAACTGTATAGTTACGCTGAGCGGTGTCAAGCACTTTGCTTGCGTAGTGAATTGCAAATGAGACGATGTCTCTTCTTTGTCCCAACACAGCCCCAACAGCATAGTCTGAGGCGTCCGTCGTGATCTCAAAAGGTAGAGACCAATCCGGGGCTTGTAGGATGGGTGCGTCCATAATCATTCATTGCAAAAGCTTAAAGGCCTCAAGACATTTGTGATCAACAATAAACTCCATGTCTTTGCCTAAAAGCTCAGTTAACGGCCGGGCAATCTTAGAAAAATCCTTAATGAACCTTCGATAAAATCCAACATGCCCGAAGAACGACCGCAACTGCTTAACGTTGGTTGGTGGCTGTAGTCGTCTGATGACATCCACCTTGGCAGGATCAACCTCCATTCCTCTCTTGGAGATGACATTCCCCAACACTATGCCCTCCGTCACCATGAAGTGACTTTTCTCCCAAGAGAGCACCATATTGACCTCACAACATCTTTTTAGGACTCGGTCCACATTCCTAAGACAGGAATCGAAGGAATTGCCGTGGACCGAGAAGTCATCCATGAAGACTTCCAGGAATTCACCGACCATTTCGGCGAATACAACAATCATGCACCTTTGGAAAGTACCTGGAGCATTGCATAACCCAAAAGGCATACGCCTGAAAGCATAGGTACCAAAGAGGCATGTGAATGTAGTCTTTTCCTGATCCTCTGAAGCTATGTGATGAACGAAAAATTCGCCTCTTTAATAAATATAAATAATGTTGTAGTACAGGAGGCGAATTTCGTTCAGCAAAAACCACAGTCTTTGAATGCTGTGGAATATTTATGCTTGGCAAGTCTACCAAGGTCGAACACAGGGACACGGCTGCTTAATTATAGCTTTTGAATTTTGATTTATGAAGTTCAATATGAATTAATCTCAATTTCAGGTCCATGTACAAGGCAATGCAAAGTGATGCATGAAATAAGAATGCAAGAGAATAATAAAGCCTACAACTATACCCTAAAAATTATGAGCAACAACATAGAAATGAAATCAGTGTCATATTAATCATAACATTAAAAAGCGATCATCAGATCAAAGTCAGACAAGGATAGCAGAGTCCCAATATTTGCACATGAAAATTCACTTCATTTAAAAAAGGAGCAAATGAGACAAATAAGTACGCTAAGATGAAGAGGACAAAACAAGGATCAAAACGACACTAAAATCATGCATTTTGGACCTACGATGCTCAAGTTATGCTAAAAACAGTGCACGGGCATAATTGTAATAAAAATGCAATGAAATAAGGGGATAAATATTGCATTTAGGTCCCTGGAGGGACCTAAATACAAATAAAGAAAACGGCCTGGGCCTTGATGCAATTTTCCTTTACGCGCAGGGTCCTTTTTGTAATTCTTCAAAACCTTGAGGGCTTCCCTGTAAAATACCCCAGCGCGCACGTGAGGCACGCGCCTGGAGGACCTATTTGCAATTTCCATTTCTGCCAGGGTCTTCATTGCAAATAACCCAGGCCTCACGTGCAGTGCACGTGAGGACCCAGGCTCGGGTGGCTGGCTGAGGGTCGATTCGCGTGGTGATAGCTGGAGGTTCGACATTAGGCTTGGAGGACCCGAGCCTATAGGTCTGGACGAAGGCTCGGGTCCACCACGTGGCGTCATCACAGCCGTTCGATCCATTCGATTGAACGGCACCTGTACTCTCGTCTTCCGCCTTAGCCCACCGGAGAAGGCAGGTCTCCGGCGAGCCCTGGAAAGCTCCACCGAGCTCCTACTGCTTGCCTGGCGAACGGTGAAGGTTGCGTGGGGCCTGGCGGAAGTGCTGGAGCCACTGCAAAGCTCCGAAGAGGTCTGAAGCTCCCCGTCGAAGCAAGGTTGTCGGAGGAGAAGTTCGAGGTCGGCGGGGAGTTGCGATCTCCGGCTATTGAAGAGATTGGACCTGCAAATGTTAGTGTAGCCGAAGCGTGAAGTGTGTGAGTGGTTGTGAGGTGAGTGGTCGGCCGTGGGGGCGTCGAGAGTGGTGGCCGGAGACTCCTTCGCCGCCGGAGCGGAAGAAGAAGGGGATCGGAGTGGGGAGGTTCTGGAGAAAGGGAAGGGGGTCGACGAGGGTGACTGATGGTGGGCGAAGGTCGTCGAGTGGTCAATGGACGATGAGGATGGCGGGGTATGCCTGGGAAATTAGGAGAAAAAGAAAGAAAATGAAAGGGGAAGAAGACCTCGTCGGGGAGGGGAACCCATGAAGGAGGACGTCTAGGCTGAGGGTCGATTCGACCCTCCGGTCATTGCTCGACCTGGCCGACCGGTCCAGGGAGCTTGGCTACCGCCGGGGAGGCGGAGCGTTCATGGCTGAGTAGCCATGGATCTCACCGGGGTCTTCGGCCGTCATCGCCTCCTTGCGAGGGCCCCTCCGCTGTCACCGGAGGGCCGAAGGCTGGGCCGAAGCCCCCAAATGGTGGATGAGGGTATCTGGTGACGGGGGTGAGGGTTTCATAGGTGAAGAAGGTTGGACGTTACAGAGGAGCGGAGTAATTTTGATTGAGGTGTTAATGGAGAGGGGGGTAACGGCGAGGGAAGTGGATGGTGGCGCGAGGAAGGCGGAAGTACGGGCTGCGAGAGGGAGGCGTTACGAGTGGAGGTGGGTGGTTGGGACGGTGTCTCAAAAAGGAAGGGGGCGGCGAGTCGGAGAGGCGTTACGCCTGGAGTCGGGTGGCTTCGGAGGTAGGAGACGATGGAGAGCCGTTGGATCTTGCGATCCAACGGCTAGAATTGAGGCGCGAACGGATGGATGTGATCAGATCCAAAGATCTGATCGCACAGCTGAAGTTAGTGCGCGAGGGAGCGGTCAGGATCGATTGATGGGATAGATCTAATGGTGGAAGGTGAAGAGGTGACGTGGCGAGCTGAGGGGCGTTGGATGGTTGGCAGGATCGGAGGGCTGAGATGGAGGGGCGACGTGGCAGGTGGCGGACCGTGGATGAGGGGGGTGATCCAGTGGCTGTGGATGAGGCGGAATGTAGTGGTGGAGATCTGATCTGAGATCAGATCGGGCGGCCGAGGGGTGATGCGGGATGAACGTGAGGATGGAGGCGGGGTTGAAATGATCCAACGACCCATGAGAGGGCCGGGTGGCGGAAGATGAAGCGGGCCACGTGGGCGGCCCAGAGGGCGCCACGTGGCCCAATAAGAGCAATTTAAAAATAAATACGAAGAAAAATATAAAAGAAATAGTTAGAGGCCGAATTTAGAAAAAGTCAAAACATGAAAGTTGCTCGTCTCGACGAGATCTACAACTTTTATGTTGGTTAAAAAGCCAAAAAAGGTCATTTATACAAAACGTATTTTTGGGGGTATTTTTAAGGGGATAAAAACACTGATTTTGTGGTTTTGAGTTGTTTTTGTATTTTTTTTAGTCTTTTTAAGGGTCAGTGAATTATAGACAACTTATCTACCTAATTTTTAAGGGTTTTTGAGGCTAAAATAATTACAAGAAAAATAAAGGAAATTAAATACAAATAATTAAAGGTTAATTATACACAATATAGTACATGATAAAATCAAAGAATTAGAGGTGATTTTTATTGGTTTGTTTAAGCAGTGATTTTAATAAGTGGCTTTTAGCATGATGAATACGAGATTCATCATACCCCTATACTTAAACCATGCTCGTCCTCGAGCATCTAATGAATGAAGGAGTTGGATTAATTCCTGATAGTGCGTGTGAAAAATTCAAGGCTTGATCTTTTGAAGACCCTTGACCTAAGTGATCCTAAAATTCTAGATTTATCCAAGCCTTAGTCAGAAGGAATCCATCTTCTCTGATTATCAGACTCTCTTTTTGTACATATAATATAAGGATACGACATTTAGTGTACTGCATATGAGAGCCGAGCTGATACATCACCCAAATTTCCAGTCCCAAAGATCTTCCTCTAGACCTAATCCTCAATACTAGGGAATAAGTAGGTTCTTGCTTCAGTCCACCGTCTCATTAGTTTGTCAGACTTTGAAATGTTGATGGACGGCCAGATGATGGAGGTACTGGGATTGTGTCTAATTTTCTCACCCTCACATTGGAACAAGGGGCCTCTCGAGTGCCTTTTACTCAACACGTGTATATTATTATTTTGTTGATCAATGTGTCCGTCAAGAGAGTTGGAGTCGTCTGCACTTGTTTTTCTGGGAATACACCGGGGTGTGTCTCTTTTGAGTATCTAAGATACCTTCGACACCCAGACTTGTAGCATTTACGATGCAGAGCCCTTTTTCGGTGTCAGCCCGACTCTTGGTCCTAATTAGCGCTTGGTCCAAGTGGACACTTTAAAAATTTGGGAGCGCTCGCCATTGGTGGAAGCTCATTTTGGAATTTGACTTTAGATTTAGAGCTTTCTTTGACATTTCATTGCTTTTGTTGGCTAGCTCCACTGCTTTTACCAAGAGATTGGCGCACACTGATCAACAAATTCCTTTAGGTTTCATCACACCCTGGCACTTCTAGGTAAATATCAAAGAGATAGAATATGAATCTTGTTCACATACTGGCTAGGGTTTTGCTGACACTCAGGTTTTCTGAAGCCTTCATTAACTTTATCCCATCCTCGAATATCATTAGATCGGGTCTAAACTCGTTTCTCTGGTCCCAGTTCCTCAAGTGATATCTCATCTCATCTCATCAATCATGCAGTTGTGGAAGTGACTGTGCTGATCATATTTTCTTGAAAGTAGAGATGAAGAGTGCAATATAGTACTCAAATCTTTCAAACCAGAGGAGTGTGGATATTTAAGTCATTAAAAACCCTAATGACTAAGGCATGTTAACTCAGACTCTCAAGATCCCAGAGATCCAGTGTCCTCAAAATCCTCAAGCCTTGCGTGAGTGTGAATGTGTCAGGAATACACCAACTCCTTGGGTTAAAGAATTTTTATGTGATTTTTATTTTTTTTGCAAATTTTTATGGTTTTTTTGGGAGAGACAATGACTGACCCAGGCTCAAATAAATAAAAGTATCCATTCTCAGCCAGTATGGGCGTAAGTGCGGGTCGAGACCCGTAATCCTTAAGGACGGTGCCATATGCGGTGTCCTTTAAACCACCCACTCTGCTAAGGGAAACCGAGCTTCCCTCACTGAAAATGTCTACTAAGCCTAGTAGTCAGAGTCAATTTTCGAGAAACATTTTTAATTTTTCAATTTTTTTTGAAAAAGGGTTATTTACAAATATTAATCCCTCAATTTTTAAGAAAACTTTTTTTACAAGGTTTTTACAAAACTCCGTTCACAGGTTTACCAAAACCCAGCCCGAAAATATATTTTTTTAAGTTTTAAAAACGCGAGCAAAGGCTAAAGTAAATATACAATAATATACGGTATACCCCCCTATACTTAAAATTTGCTATGTCCTCATAGCACAAGTGCCATGAAGCCAAGGCTCGGTTCAAGTATAGGGTGATATAGCGGAACTGAGGAGGAGGGTCCCCCTATACTTAGGCCAAAATTGGTCTAAGCACAAGAAGACAGAACAAGGGAGGGATGAATAGGCAGGTCCCCCCTATACTTAGGCTACAAATAGCCGAAGTAAGGTCTGTATTAGGGGGGTGTCTATGGTACAAGGGTGAGGGGGAGGGGGTTCGTGAAGAATAGATACACAGCGAGAGAGAGAGATAGAGATAGAGAGAGAGAGAGAATGAAATATACAGGGGATTGGGGGTGAGTATGTGCATGTGCAGTGTAGGTGTGTGTGAGTGAGGGGGGATTTTTTTTGAGTACAATATGCAAGACTGAAAATAAACATGCAGATGCAAATTTTTTTTCTTCTTCTTTTTTTTACAACATGCAATGCAATTTGACTGATAAAAATCCTAGAATTTCTTCACGGCTTCTTTTGCGGCCTCTTCAGCGGAAGCTCCTGACTTCGCGCCTCCATGACGATCAGGCGTCCCCGATTTTCATGGACCCTGCCACAAAAGAGAAAAGTTAGAAAATCAGAAAAATTACATCAGCAAATATTATGCAAAGAAATGATGCATGAGATGAGGACCAAATTTTTAAATTAATTTTTAAAAAAAATCAAAATCCAAAAATTAAGCAAAGCCGTATCCCCGGCAACGGCGCCATTTGATGAACGAAAAATTCGCCTCTTTAATAAATATAAATAATGCTGTAGTACAGGAGGCGAATTTTGTTCAGCAAAATCCACAGTCTTTGAATGCTGTGGAATATTTATGCTTGGCAAGTCTACCAAGGTCGAACACAGGGACACGACTGCTTAATTATAGCTTTTGAATTTTGATTTATGAAGTTCAATATGAATTAATCTCAATTTCAGGTCCATGTACAAGGCAATGCAAAGTGATGCATGAAATAAGAATGCAAGAGAATAATAAAGCCTACAACTATACCCTAAAAATTATGAGCAACAACATAGAAATGAAATCAGTGTCATATTAATCATAACATTAAAAAGCGGTCATCAGATCAAAGTCAGACAAGGATAGCAGAGTCCCAATATTTGCACATGAAAATTCACTTCATTTAAAAAAGGAGCAAATGAGACAAATAAGTACGCTAAGATGAAGAGGACAAAACAAGGATCAAAACGACACTAAAATCATGCATTTTGGACCTACGATGCTCAAGTTATGCTAAAAACAGTGCACGGGCATAATTGTAATAAAAATGCAATGAAATAAGGGGATAAATATTGCATTTAGGTCCCTGGAGGGACCTAAATACAAATAAAGAAAACGGCCTGGGCCTTGATGCAATTTTCCTTTACGCGCAGGGTCCTTTTTGTAATTCTTCAAAACCTTGAGGGCTTCCCTGTAAAATACCCCAGCGCGCACGTGAGGCACGCGCCTGGAGGACCTATTTGCAATTTCCATTTCTGCCAGGGTCTTCATTGCAAATAACCCAGGCCTCACGTGCAGTGCACGTGAGGACCCAGGCTCGGGTGGCTGGCTGAGGGTCGATTCGCGTGGTGATAGCTGGAGGTTCGACATTAGGCTTGGAGGACCCGAGCCTATAGGTCTGGACGAAGGCTCGGGTCCACCACGTGGCGTCATCACAGCCGTTCGATCCATTCGATTGAACGGCACCTGTACTCTCGTCTTCCGCCTTAGCCCACCGGAGAAGGCGGGTCTACGACGAGCCCTGGAAAGCTCCACCGAGCTCCTACTGCTTGCCTGGCGAACGGTGAAGGCTGCGTGGGGCCTGGCGGAAGTGCTGGAGCCACTGCGAAGCTCCGAAGAGGTCTGAAGCTCCCCGTCGAAGCAAGGTTGTCGGAGGAGAAGTTCGAGGTCGGCGGGGAGTTGCGATCTCCGGCTATTGAAGAGATTGGACCTGCAAATGTTAGTGTAGCCGAAGCGTGAAGTGTGTGAGTGGTTGTGAGGTGAGTGGTCGGCCGTGGGGGCGTCGAGAGTGGTGGCCGGAGACTCCTTCGCCGCCGGAGCGGAAGAAGAAGGGGATCGGAGTGGGGAGGTTCTGGAGAAAGGGAAGGGGGTCGACGAGGGTGACTGATGGTGGGCGAAGGTCGTCGAGTGGTCAATGGACGATGAGGATGGCGGGGTATGCCTGGGAAATTAGGAGAAAAAGAAAGAAAATGAAAGGGGAAGAAGACCTCGTCGGGGAGGGGAACCCATGAAGGAGGAGGTATAGGCTGAGGGTCGATTCGACCCTCCGGTCATTGCTCGACCTGGCCGACCGGTCCAGGGAGCTTGGCTACCGCCGGGGAGGCGGAGCGTTCATGGCTGAGTAGCCATGGATCTCACCGGGGTCTTCGGCCGTCATCGCCTCCTTGCGAGGGCCCCTCCGCTGTCACCGGAGGGCCGAAGGCTGGGCCGAAGCCCCCAAATGGTGGATGAGGGTATCTGGTGACGGGGGTGAGGGTTTTATAGGTGAAGAAGGTTGGACGTTATAGAGGAGCGGAGTAATTTTGATTGAGGTGTTAATGGAGAGGGGGGTAACGGCGAGGGAAGTGGATGGTGGCGCGAGGAAGGCGGAAGTACGGGCTGCGAGAGGGAGGCGTTACGAGTGGAGGTGGGTGGTTGGGACGGTGGCTCAAAAAGGAAGGGGGCGGCGAGTCGGAGAGGCGTTACGCCTGGAGTCGGGTGGCTTCGGAGGTAGGAGACGATGGAGAGCCGTTGGATCTTGCGATCCAACGGCTGGAATTGAGGCGCGAACGGATGGCTGTGATCAGATCCAAAGATCTGATCACACGGCTGAAGTTAGGGCGCGAGGGAGCGGTCCGGATCGATTGATGGGATAGATCTAACGGTGGAAGGTGAAGAGGTGACGTGGCGAGCTGAGGGGCGTTGGATGGTTGGCAGGATCGGAGGGCTGAGATGGAGGGGCGACGTGGCAGGTGGCGGACCGTGGATGAGGGGGGTGATCCAGTGGCTGTGGATGAGGCGGAATGTAGTGGTGGAGATCTGATCTGAGATCAGATCGGGCGGCTGAGGTGATGCGGGATGAACGATGAGGATGGAGGCGGGGTTGAAATGATCCAACGGCCCATGAGAGGGCCGGGTGGCGGAAGATGAAGCGGGCCACGTGGGCGGCCCAGAGGGCGCCACGTGGCCCAATCAGAGCAATTTAAAAATAAATACGAAGAAAAATATAAAAGAAATAGTTAGAGGCCGACTTTAGAAAAAGTCAAAACATGAAAGTTGCTCGTCTCGACGAGATCTACAACTTTCATGTTGGTCAAAATGCCAAAAGAGGTCATTTATACATAATGTATTTTTGGGGGTATTTTTAAGGGGATAAAAACACTGATTTTGTGGTTTTGAGTTGTTTTTGTATTTTTTTAGTCTTTTTAAGGGTCAGTGAATTATAGACAACTTATCTACCTAATTTTTAAGGGTTTTTGAGGCTAAAATAATTACAAGAAAAATAAAGGAAATTAAATATAAATAATTAAAGGTTAATTATACACAATATAGTACATGATAAAATCAAAGAATTAGAGGTGATTTTTATTGGTTTGTTTAAGCAGGGATTTTAATAAGTGGTTTTTAGCATGATGAATACGAGATTCATCACTATGGCTACTTGATTTTAGCCCGAGAACCCATCTATGAAGTTGAAGAATTCTTTCCCCGCTAGTCTCTCTAAGATCTGATCAATGAACGGTAGGGGGAAATGATCCTTCTTCGTCACGGCATTCAGGCGTCTGTAATACACACAAACGTGCCACGACGTGGTCCCTCTCGTCACGATCTCCTCTCCGTCCTCATCGGTGGTTGTCTGAATTCACGACTTTTTCGAGACAACATGGATTGGGGCCACCCACTTAGAGTTGGAGATTGGGTAAATGAAACCCGCGTTGCACCATTTTTCTATTTCCTTCTTCACGACCTCTCGTAAATTTGGATTTAACCGACGTTGGAATTCACGTGAGGGTTTGGCTTCATTCTCCAAGTAAATATGGTGCGGACACATAGCGGGATTTATCCCGTGGAGATCGGAAATGCTGCAACCTATCGCCTTGCGGTTTTTCTCTAGGATCTCTAGCAAATGAGATTCCTGCTCCTCGGTCAATCGCGAACTGATGATAACTGGAAATTTCTTGTCTTTTCCTGCAAGGAAGGCGTATTTTAAAGTTGTGGGTAAAAGTTTGAGCTCAGGAATAGTGTGATCGTCTAAAAGTCTGGCTCAATCTGATCTGGCTCGGTGTTGGAAGTGGCTGGATCATTCTCTGTGATAGCTGCCACCAAGTTGTTCAGCTCAGGAGTTAGATCATCAAAAGTCTCCATGCAATCGGTAAAAAAGCCACGTCCGACTCGTCATTCTCATCTTCCGATTGTCCTAAAGAGGGGAGGACAGACATGCCCAACTGGGCCTCTATGTCATCGAAGATGTAGGGCGATGCAGGTTCTGAGCTGTACTCGTCTCTGAGGACCTCGCAAACTGATTCATGTACTGGATCATCTCCGGAGGGGAGGGATTCATCGGCGCTGGCTGGGTTCTGTCTCTATGGTCCAACTGTGTCTACATGATCGCAGTCTATTCCGGTGGAAGAGTACTCGGTGCTGGATTCTGAATCCGGTCTCTGCCATCTTGTCTGCTTCATTTCGAGTTCCTCATCTCCGCTTGGAGTTTGGAACTGAATCTTCCCGATCTTATAATCAAATAAGGTCCCTGCTGTTCTGAGGAAGGGCCTACCTAGAATGATCTGGGAGTTTCTCCAATTACGAGGGGTCTCCATATCCAGGACAGTGAAGTCCACCATGTATTCTTGCCCTCGACTTTGATCACAATGTTCCTCAATTCTCCTTGGAACCTCTTGGTTGATTTATCAGCAAACTATAGAAGGGCTCTAAATTTTCTAAGAGGTCCGAGATTAAGTCGCTCGTAGAGGGCTATCGGCATTACATTGATGGAGGAACCATTGTCCAGGAGATTGCGTGCAAACGCGATGTCATCAACATGACTCACTACATGATGTGCACCCATGTCTCTTCGTTTCCTTGGAAACGGGTTCTTTATTGCACAAGTCGTGGCTACTGATAAAACGTGTTTCTCTGCACGACTTTTGGTCTTCCTGCTAACCCTGGAAGGTGTACATCTCACCTTAAGGTATTTTTGGAATGCAAGGGTCATCTCCACGTACTTGTCAAAGGGGATTGTGACCTTGATATATTTGCTGCAGAATTCAGCCATCTCAGGGTCATCTTTTTGGATTTCTTTGGTTTTCTTCTTTCCAACCGTAAGAGCTCGGGGGAAAGGGATTATTGACTCTAACTCATGTTATGAAACTGAAATCTTTTCATTGAAAGCTCGAACTGAGTTATGTACATGACTCGGACTCTGAAACAGATTAGGACTCTGACTCGAACTGAAAGAAACATGCTGGGGAGAAATTGGTGATGCGCCTTCCGCTTCTTCTGGACGGTCCTCCTCAGATGGAGGTGCGGGCTCTTCATCAGTTTCGCCGGACTCACTAATGATGCGGGAATGCTGCTTCGAGGACTCAGATGTCCTCTTCTTCTGCCGGTGGTGGTGGTGGTGGTGCTGATGCTCCTCTTCCTCCAAGTTCTCCTCAGGTAGATACAGAAGCCTCGTGGGTAAACTGATCTACCTCACCGTAACCAGGCCTGATATATCTTATGCTGTAAGCAGAGCCAGCCGCCACTTGTAGAGACCTCTTTACAGTCATTGGCAGGATGTCCTTATGATCCTTCGATACTTGAAGGAATCACCAGCGAGAGGACTCATCTATAGGGTCAATGGTCATACTGATATCACTGCTTATGCAGATGCTGATTACACTAGTTCTCCTGAGGACAGACGATCCATTACATGCTATGCTATGTTTGTTGGTGGTAAACTTGTTTCATGGCGAAGCAAGAAGCAAACCGTGGTCTCCAGATCAAGTGCAGAGGCGGAATATAGGGTAATGGCCCATGCTGTTTGTGAGATTACGTGGCTTGAATCTTTTCTACGAGACCTTGGGTTCCCTGCTACTACTCCTATACCACTATACTGTGATAACAAGTCTGCTACTTACATTGCCACCGATCCTGTATTTCATGAACGAACGAAGCACATTGAAGTTGACTGTCACTTCATTCGAGATGCAATACGAGGAGGGCAGATCGTCACACCACATATCTCTACAGATCTTCAACTTGCAGGCGTATTTACTAAAGCACTACCAAAGAAACGTCTTTTATGGATATCTTCCAAGTTGGGCATGATTGATGGATATGCTCCAACTTGAGGGGGAGTATTAGAGAATAGCATATATTGTTGCTTCTTTATTTACCTCTATTTCCTTATGCATTGTTTGCATGTATCAATGTTTCCCTATGTAACCCTATAGGGGTATTTATGTAAGTTCTCTGAGCACCACAGGGTTTAGTCCTATATAAGGACTCCTAGACCTCACAGAATAAACACACAGTTTACTTGTTTTGACAATTCTCTCATGGTTGAATCTAGTGGTCCTGCTCTCATTCTCTGACAGGTTTTGACTCTCATAGGATCACCCCTCCTCCCCCCTCTCGGTCTCTCTCTCTCTCTACACACACACACGGAGCTGGGAGCCTACACTTAGTCGTGTAGGTAACTATTTACATTCGATCTTTTTTTTTCATTATTTTTGAGTTTTTTTAAGGAAAACTTATGAAGATTTGTGTATTATATTGAGGGAATATATTTTGAGTTTCATGCAAAACAAACATTCTTAACACGTCCATTTAGAAGGGTCCAATTTCATCAATTCTGAGATCGTTAAAATGTTATAGTCTTGATGGAGATGATAGAAGTTCCGAATTAAGTTGAATTTGGAATGACACCACGCTGATATTTGGTGATCTAATTCTCTCAATGTTGTATTAAAAAAAAGAGAGAATTGAGTTACATACACCCTATGAACTACTGTATTAAATTAATAAGAAGCTGATTAAAACCGGTGAAGCTAACAATAATATTTTACAAACCTATTTAATGACTGAAATATCTATATAGAGGAGACACCACCTGCATTGCAACCCCATTCCGATTATTGTTTGCTCGTGTGATTTGAATTGTGTTAGATCAATGAATTGGTATATTCGTATTTGATGTAAAAATGATACACTTCCATCAAGAACGTTGAAAACAAAAAGAACTTGTAGAAAAAAAATTCTAAATAGACGCGACGGTGATGAATGATGATAACTCCCATCTTTTTGGAGAAGATAGCAAAAAGTACAATTTTATTTTGAAAAATATAGAATTGAGAAATGGAGGATTGCACGAGCCTGACAAGAACAAAAAGAATTTTAAAAGATAATTACAAAATTCATAAATTATGAAGGGATTTTTACCCGACATATCCTATAATATTTGCCAATGATCTCTACGATCTTTGAAACATCGATATTCCTCCCTCGACCCCGTAAACATGCTAACCCTTACCATACAGACCCTATGATTAACACCAATCCATTTACCCATTAAAACTAATCGGGTTCCGTTATGTTCTTTTACATTATACCGATTTTATTTATCAAAATTACATTCAATGCCATTCCCTCTCTTCCTCCTCATCTCTGTTTCCCACCCCGTCGTCCGCCCTCCGCCCCCCCTCCGCCCTCCTCCCCTCCGCCTTCCCCGACCAGGCCTCCTCCCCTCCGCCTCCCCGCCTAGGCCTCCTCCCCTCCGCCTCCCCCGCGCAGGCCTCCTCCCCTCCGCTCGACCTCCTCCCCTCCGCCTCCCCCGCGCAGGCCTCCTCCCCTCCGCTCGACCTCCTCCCCTCCGCCTCCCCTGCGCAGGCCTCCTCCCCTCCGCTCGACCTCCTCCCCTCCGCCTCCCCCGCGCAGGCCTCCTCCCCTCCGCTCGACCTCCCCCCCCCACCGACACCGTGCGTCTCAGACACCGACACCGTTGCGTCTCAGAAGTACCAACTCCTGTAATATCCTCAAACAAGTCTCGGTGGCACCACCGTGCCGTACCTCGGGCACCTCGGATTCCGCCCGGAGGCCAGCACGTACGAGAGGCAGCTCGGGCACCTCGCAACAACCATCGACCCTCCGCCCCTGTAGGCAGAAGCCGGCTGCTCCACCTCCTCAACCGACGACTCGGACTCTTCGTCGCCCTCCTCCTCTTGGCGAAGCTTGGCGGAGGCAGTGATGGTGGAAGAGGACGCTGGAGAGTCGGATACGTTGCGGCTCTTGAGGCGGTCGAGCGTCGACCACACCTTGTCGAGCGTGGACACGCTCTGGTAGTCCGCCGGAGGGAGCGGCGTCGCCGAGGAGGATGAGCAGCCGCCGAGGAGGTCCCTCGTCACCAGATCCCTCCCCACCTCCTCGGCCCCCTTCTTCACCTCCGCGAATCTGCTCATCATCCGCATCAGAGAGCTCACCTCCGCCGCCATCAACATCGAAATCCGAAGAAGAGCCAATTCGAAGCACCGATCCTTCTCCCCGACGCTCGAATCTTGCGAGGAGATGACAAGCAGAGAGAAGGGGGAGAGAGAATGAGGAAAGATGGAACATGGGGGTGGAATATCCACCGTTGGATGTCCGTTGGTTAGATTAACTCAAGACTAACACAAGCAATTGACTCAAATAAAGTTAAAATTAACGGCAAGGTCTGTGAGGTAAGACATAGCAAGTTTACGGGGTCGACGGAAAAATATCGATGTTTTAAAGATCGTAAAGATCATTGGCAAAAATTACAGGTCTGCCTAAAAAATCTCAATTACGAAGAAAGGAGAATATCTTAAAAAGGAAAAATTTGAAAACAATCCCCCGACTTGCACACGCACACATGATCTTTTAAAGAATATACTATTATTTTAAAGAATATATTGATACCAGCAATCTAGACATTTTTATCTGCACGTCATTCTTTATAATCTATAAAACATGTGCTTATGGCAAATGTGTGTAGATGTCACACTTTATTGCCATTTTTTAAAGCAGGTGGGTACAAATGACTTCACTTTTTTTAATTATTATATTAAACTAAAAAAATATATTTTGTATATAACCTTTAAATGTCTAACACAGTACTTGTAATAAATGTAACTCTTTCTAAACTTTAAAAATCACAACATAAAATATCCACGAATTATCAAAACATACTATCAAAAATACCAAAATATACAAAAGAATAATCTACGGGATTATCCTGAAAAAAAACAAAAACAATTGAAAACATGCTCCTCTGCTTTTACACCAAATATACGCCGCGGGTTTAATTTTACAGTGATTTTAGATTGTGATGGGTAGAAGATTGAAACAGATCTGCATGCGAAGATGGTAAGGATGCAAACAGATAAATACAGATGTAGGTATTACTGTATCTTTATTCGTTGAATACAGATACTGATATTGACAGATATCAAAATCATTTTATCATATCCTTAAAAAACAGATACGGATGTAAAGCAGATACTTATTGTATATGCGTAATATTAGAAATACTCTATAAAATCGACTTAAGTATATCTGAATTGGATGAAAAATACATGGTATAAATTTACTAAATAGTTTGTATCATAACAATTATACAAATATGGTAAAAGAAGGTATATAATTACATCACTAAAAATAAATATATAACTATAATTATATATGAAAACATACAGATACAGATATTTACGGACGTATACGAAAACGAACAGTAGCTATTTGCATCCCTAAATATAATGTCAGGACCGGATAAGAGTCGAGTCACCGCCAATTTTTGGGTTTAGGTGGATTAAACTGGTTGCAGGTAATCCATTTTTGGGTTTTCGTGTTTGGATAGAGGGTTAAACTGGGAGTGTGTTAGAAGTGGATTTGAGGTGATATGATTGTATCGGAGTTTGAAAAAGTGAGTAGTTATTGTGATGTGATTGCATTGAAGTTTGAAAAAGTGAGTAGAAGTAAAGTAGTTTATAATTTTATATGATATGATGGTATAGTATATTATTTTTTGATGGAATGGATGATGAAGAATTGATTTATTTATTTTTTTTAAAGAAAGATAAAAAATAAGACCCACGTGGAAGAAGAAAATATGACTTAGGTGATTTAACCCGGTATCCGAACATGACCTCAGCTCCCACCAGTTGGGCATTCTTTCCCCTCGCACACGCTTACGTGTGCAACCACGCCACCCATAGTCCCACAATGCTCCACGCTCTCCACTCCCCTCCAACCGCCTTACCCTCCACCGCCCTCTCCCTCACCCTCCTCTCCCGCCTCCCCCGCCCTCTCCTCCGCCGCCCTCCCCCCTCCACCCGCCGCCCCCGCCTCCCCCTCCGCTCCTCCCCCATGAACTGGCTCGGAAAGCTAGGGCTCGGCTCCAGCCCCCGCGCCGCCGCCGCCGACACCTCCTCGGCGGCGCTGGGTCCCGACGACGACGTCCCCGCTACCGGGCTGAGCTTCGCGCAGTTCGGCGCCGGGTGCTTTTGGGGCGTGGAGCTCGCTTTCCAGAGGGTTCCCGGCGTCGCCCGCACCGAGGTCGGTTACAGCCAGGGGACCCTCGACAACCCCACCTACAACGACGTGTGCTCCGGCACGTCGAACCACTCCGAGGTCGTTCGCCTGCAGTACGACCCCTCGGAATGCCCCTACGAGACGCTTCTCGATGTCTTCTGGGCCAGGCATGACCCTACCACGCTTAATCGCCAGGTAGGATAACGAATGGATCCGTCTTATGTTAAGTTCATGTTTATCGTAGTTTTGATTGTTCTTGCAATAGTTCTGAATTGTAAAATTGGATTTTTTGATCGAATATCAGCTTACTTCAAGTACCTTAGCATCTATATTCGAATGAAATCTTGATTCTTAAACCTTAGAGAATGAAGACTCTCTAATTTCATGAAATTAATAGCCGTGGATGACGGGTGTAGGTACTTAACCAGCAAAACCTTTTTTTTAACTATAAGTGCAATCAGATCGGACGTGGGATTGTGGTGATCACTCTTTACCGTATTTAATAACAAGCAATGGAAAGACTATCTATACTGGACGGCGGGTTTATGTATTAACCAGCCAACCTTTTATTAACTATAAGTGTATTCAGATCGGACGTGGGATTGTGGTGATCACTTTTTAGCATGTTTAAGAACAAGAAATAGAAAGACTATCTAGGGGACATCAGATTCAATATTGTTGGGTGGACATCAAGATAGCATTTTTTTGTTTGAAGAAAGATTACGAGGATAAGATAGGCGTTCAACCAAACTTGATCATTCTTCTAATTAGGTTATCAACTTGCGACTAATTAGTGCCAGTATTCATGGACTGGTCTGTCCTTTGGGTAGGTTACTAGGTTGATGCGTGGAAACTTTCAGATATTATCAGATTTGCTATCTTTTAGCCTACTGTTGTGGATACTTGGTAATGATGTGTGGGGCCTACTATTTCCTTAGTTTGGTTTCTTGCAACAACGAATTTAAGGTTCTCTTTTAGAAGATGTTTGCTATTTATAATATCATCCACCCTCTCTTTCATTGTGATCCTTCCAATCACAGAAGCAAAGTGAAAATTTACAAGGTTTTGTATAACTGTTTTGAGAGTTTGTAATGACGGGTTGAGTATCGTCCTTACCCTCTTATAGTTAGGGATATTTACACCCATAACCTTGAGTAGTTCCATAATTACCCCAAAAACCCTGTATAAACACGAATTACACCTGAGATCTTGAATAGTGCTTAACTCTTACGTTCATAACCTCGTGTTAACTTCTACCAAATTTTCCGTTAACTTTGACGTTATCTGTTAAATATTTTACAATTTATACCCAAATTTATCTTCTATTTAGGAATGACCCACCTCCCCTTCTTCCCCCAACCTCTGCACCAGCTTCGGCCAAAGCCCCTCCTCCGGCCGACCAACTGCCTGAAATCGGGAAGCCCCCCCAACACCGACCGACCACTGCCTGGGAACCTCGACCTCCCGCGCAAAGCCACCTACACCTTCGTCGCTCGACCAAAGCCCTCCCCCCCTCTCGACCACTGCCTGGAACCTCCACCTCGCACCCCCCGCGCATGACCACCGCCTGGAACCTCCCCTCCACGCATGTCCACCGCCTGGAACCTGCACCCCGTGCTCGCCCCCCCCCTCGGCCGCTCGCTCGCTCGCCTGGAACCGGAACCTCCGCCTTCGTCCTCTCGGCCAAAGCCCCCCCTCCCGTCGACCGTGGATAGTCACGTCACCCAACGGTCATATCCCTCCACTTTCTCTACCGTCAGATCCCCCCAACGAGCTAAACCGGGACCCCTCCTATACGGTCATCCATCTTCTTCTTCGCCAAACCCGTCACATCACTTCCACCAGAACGGGAGCAGGAGGAGGGGTGATATGATATGAGCTCGTTCTAAGTGTAATCGAAAGGTATGATGGGTTCCCGATATGGGTTTCAGATTTATGGGTTTTGGGTCTTCTTCATCTCCCTAATTCTTCTGTAAATTTAAGCAAGAAGAGCTTGCAATGGCAGAAACAGAGCCCAATGTCTGGAGAGCTCCCGAGCCAAGAATCTTCATCTTCGTCTCTCTCGGCAGGTCGATGGGCAGCTCGATGCTTTGCTCCTGCCTCGGCCAAAGCCCCCCGCCCCTCCTGCCTGGAACCTCCACCCCGCGCCCCCCCGAGCCTGACCACCGCCGCCTGGCTTGGAACCTTCACCTTCCGTGCCTCCTGCTGCAGATTCCAGTCGCTTTGGGCCAAAGCCCCCTCGGTAGCTTCCGCTTGCGCTCGACAGAGCCTACACTGCCTGTAGGGGTGTAAACGAACCGAACCTGAGCGAACCTACCCAGGTCCGGTTCGGTTCGTTTATTAGGTATATAGGTTCGGGTTCGGCTCGATTCGATAAGATTAAAATTATGTTAAGGTTCAGTTCGATTCGATTGAGGTTCGCGAAGGTTCGGTTCGGTTCGTTAAAGGTTCGATTATTTACGAAGAGAATGGGCACAAGTTAAGTCCGTGAAGGTTCGATTCGATTCGTTAAAGGTTCGATTATATTCAAAGTGAATGTGCACAAGATTGCAATAAACGAACAGAACAAATGCCTTATTTCAAGCACAATTTAGGCTTGTGTATATGTGAAGTGTGTCGTCTCCTTTTCCAACATTTACCTCTAATTGAAAATAATAGACCCTCTACAAATAACATTCCCATTATCTCTACAAATAAACATAGAGCCGTAAAAATTTTACAAGATGAATTTAATTGCCAGAAAATCATAACTCAGATATGTGAAGTATATACCATTCTTTGCATTGTTTGTGCCAAAATCATAAAATGCAGCAAAACAATCCACAAACAAATAAAAGCATCTCTGCATAGTATCCTCATTCCTCACAGTAAAGCAACCATAAAATGTTATAATGTCATGATTAAAAAACTTCACAAATGGTAGCATATAAGAGGTTCATATGATAAAACTATTCAAAAATGTTTCTTCCAAAATGAGCTTCATAGTATCCCAACATATGGATGACATCTACTTGCATTTAACATCATCAAATGATCCACAATCCATGCTTTGATGAGTGATTTTTTCATTATCAAACACCTGAAAAAAGCGTCAAAATCAAAAGGGTTACCAAAAACAATATAAACCTTAAATTTAAAATGTTATAATGTCATGATATAAAAACTTCACAAATGGTACCATATAAAAAGTTCATATGATAAAAGTACTCAAAAATGTTTCTTTCAAAATGAGCTTCATAGTATCCCAAACACCTGAAAAAAGAATCAAAATCAAAAGGGTTACCAAAAACGATATAAAATTTAAGTTCAAAATAGAGCTTAAGAAGATATTTGACTATGTTATCATTTTGTATTATACCTAAACATCAGGAAATATGGCGCTGAAGTCATTGGGAAAAGAAATTTCCAACTCTTCTTCTTCTAAGTAATCTCCCTATCAGAATAGGAAAAAGAATTACCCTTAAGAAGATATTTGACTGTGTTTTCATTTATAAATTGTTATTTTGGATTGAGTAGAAAGAGGTTATAAGAACTTACCGTTGGATTAGGAGCATCTTTCATACCTTCCCGGATCCAACTACCAGTGCAAACTAGTGCCTCGACTGTTTTGGGGAGTAGGGAGCTTCTATATGGGTCAAGAACACGACCTCCCGCACTAAATGCAGATTCTGAAGATACAGTTGTAATGGGGATGCTCAAAATATCACGTGCCATTTTTGATAAGAAACGGTACTTGATGGAATTCACCCTCCGCCACTCCAAAACATCAAATTCCTGTTCGTTGAGCTCATTTTCTGCAACATAAAGACCTTCCTCCAGGTATATCGCAAGATCTGATTTTGAAGGCTGCTTTGCATCATTCCTAACAAGCATGTCAAACATTTCACGGCCCTTTAATCCACGCTTCTTCAAAAAGTCATCTGATTTCGGAGGACGAGTACAAACTTCTTGTGGAGCTTGTTTTGCATAAGAGTGGTAAATCTCATGGAGAGCATCTGTAACCAGCTGTAAGTTGTGATCCACCTCATGCGCAGGATACAATAAAGGAAATGCAAATTCAACAAATCGCATTTTATTCCGTGGATCCATGACCGTTGCAATTGCCAACAACAAATTGCAATCTGCCCAATATTTGTTCATTTTCTCCCACATTGCAGAAGCCATGTCTCTCATAAAAACATCTTCAGATTGAAGTTCAGCAAGCAATAAACATTTCACTCTACACATCTCTGGAAAGAATAAATTAGCAGTTGGATATGTAGCTCCGGAAAATATGGTTGTGACATCATTAAAAACCTCCAAAAATTTGCATATTTTCTCAACCATCCCCCATTCAACAGCAGTTGGAAGCCACTTGTAATTAGCATCCCGTAGAGCATATTGACTAAAGGCTAGTTTAAAGGTCAATGCATGTTCCAACATCAAATACGTAGAATTCCATCTCGTAGGGCAATCAATCCGCAAACCCTTATTGGTAGAAATGTCAAGTTGTTTGGCAATCTCTCCAAATTTGAACAAGCGAGAGGTAGATTTTTTCAGATACTTGACACTTTCTCTTATGGAAGTAATTGCATTATCAATATGTCTAAGACCATCTTGCACCATGAGATTTAAAATGTGTGCGGTACACCTGACGTGGAATATTTTTCCTTTCAAATGAAGCTTATTTCTTGACTCAAAGTTAGCCTTTAAAGACTCAGCAACAATAGTGTTGTTAGATGCATTATCCAAGGTGATTGTTTGGATTTTATCTTGAATTCTCCACTCTTGAATGCGTCTAGAAATGGCATCACCAATTACAACACCTGTGTGAGGTGGTTCTAAATCACAAAAATTGATGACACACCTTCGCAATTTCCATTTGGGATCAATAAAATGTGCGGTCAAACACATATATCCAATAGTTTGATTGGATGTCCAGCAATCAGATGTAAGAGAAATCCGTTCAACGGCCTTGAAAGCTGTCTTCAATTTTTCTTTCTCTGATTCATAGACTTTGAGGCATTCATTTTTAATGGTGTTCCTAGACATCTTTTCAAATCTTTGATTCAAAGTTTTTGCAAACATAATAAACCCAGAATGCTCGACCATCTTAAATGGATATTCATGCATCACTATTATCCTTGTAAGGGCATCTCTAACTTTCTTTGTATCATATGGTGCACTCATAGAATAACCGACTATCTCACCCTTCTCCGCTGGATTAAAGGAAATTGTGGACTGCTTCTGTTTTTTGTCACAACTTTTGTAATATGGGCACACATTAAGCAAATGTCTCTTCATGTGACTGGTTGTCCCACTCTTGGGTTTTACCAAGACCTCGCCACAACACTTGCATTTATTTTTAATCAACACTTCATTAGCAAGTTTAACACTTACATCTTCAAAAAAAGACCACACAAATGATGTCTTTCTTCTAGATCTTTTTCCTTTTTCTCCTAAAACATCTTCGGTATCACTAACTTCGACCATATCCTCTTCAGTTTCATCAACAATATTAATATTCTCTTCGCCATCTACTTCATTTGCTAACACAATCTGATCAATTCATTGTTGGGAGGATGGTGTATCTAAAATGACATAATCGATATATTAAAATTTATTAATTCTTAACATGTAATGCTTCACATACTACACATTTAACCTTGATAATGCACATGTATTACTACACATACTACGAATCTAACAACAATATGAAGCAATATAAAAAAAATAAAATGCGATTACTTAGAATGCAAACCTTGAGAACTCATCATTCTTGTCGATGCGGACTGGAGACTAGAGGACGACCGGCACCTGCGGACTGGAGAATGGCACCTGCGGACTAGACAGGGAGCGTCGCGCGACTCGCACGCTGATGGGATGACCTGGAGTTGCTGCTGCGCCCCTCGCGTGGAGGGAGGGGAGCCGGACCCACGCCTGCGTCGCGCGCAGGCAGAGAGGAGCGTCGGCGGCGCGGCGCGACTCGCACACAGAGAGATGGCCGCAGGGAGCGTCGCGCGCGAGCCGATGAGAATCCCTGGAGTTGCTGTCGCGCGTCTCGCGGGGATGGAGGGGAGCCGGACCCGCGTGGAGGGACTCGCCTGGAGGGCAGCATCGGCGTGGAGGGACTCGCGCGCGTGGAGGGACTGCGTGGAGGGAAGAGAGGACTCGCTCGCGTGGAGGGAGCGCCTGCGTGGAGGGCCTCGCGTGGAGGGAAGAGAGGGAGCGTCGGCGGCGTGGAAGTTGCGAGAAGAGAGAAGAGGGATGCGGGTGGCGGGTGGGGGTGGGATGCGTCACGCGTGGAAGGAAGAGGGATGCGGGCGTCGAAGGTGGGAGGAGATTAGGGATCCGGATTAGGGAGTTTTGGGTTTGGGGGGGGGGGGAATTGCATATTAAATCCTTTAAATTTTGAAAAGTGAATTACAAGTTATATTAGTAGTATTTATGACTTGTGAGTGTGAGATTTATATGAGGCCTCAATTCTTAAATCATATTATATAAGTATAATTATTTATTTATTTATATATTATTTTTATCGAACTATTAACGAACCAAACATGAGCGAACCTATCATTTCAAGGTTCGGTTCGTTTATTTAAACGAACCCAAAGGTTTGTTAAGGTTCGGTTTGTTTATGATCGAATCGAATTCGAATCGAACCTTTATCGAATCGAATCTGAGCGAATCTCGAACCTGAGATTTTTCTGACAGCCCTAATTGCCTGCAAGTGCCCCCCCTCCCTTGTGCGTTGGAGGAGGGAGGTTCTTTTCTTTTTAGTTTTTATTTATTTTTAACCGTTGGATTGATGCTAGGTTAGATTAACTCGATGGTTTGGTTAAGATTAACGGTTGAAACTAACAAAAGGTTATGGATGTGAGACGGAGTAATATTCAGGGTTTCTCATGTAATTCGTGACTATCTTGGGTATAAGGGGTAATTATGGAATTACTCAGGGTTATGGGTGTAAATATCTCTTATAGTTATCTCTATTTTCCGGCGTTGTCATTCTAAGTGTAAAAATGATGGATCTTGTCAGCGGGAACTGTTTCATGTTTACTTGCTATAGATCTTTATAGGAAAAATGCTTATCTAGGTTTCATTTGCTTATTTGGGTTCATCTAAATTTCTTTTAACATTCCAAAGTGTGGTGTTACGGTTAGATTGCCTTATTTGAAATTGTAAATTTCTTTTCTGTTTAAGGCTATCCGATTTAATTCTTCGAATATGTTGAGCCTATACCCAACTTTAAGAGGGAGCAACATAACTGAATTTTTACAGACTGCCCTTCAGTGACGCCATGCCTGTTTTTATATTGCTTTTGTTATAATACGTTTCTAACTTTCTACTTAGATCTTATTTCTGAGTGTTTACATTCTTATCAATCTTATTTTTGAAAAAAAATTGTCGTACATATGTCTATCTGGAACGATTACATTTTAAATCGAATCATTTTATGTTAGTAGATGGTTTAGATATATGTTTCTTATCACTGCAGGTCCTGAATATTAATCAGTGTTCTGGTTTGTTTTGCTAAACGCTAAATGGAAATTTTACAACAGTTTTAGCTTTTCACAGGGCAATGATGTTGGTACGCAATATAGATCTGGCATATATTTCTACACACCTGAGCAAGAGCAAGCAGCCAAAGAATCGTTGGAGAAGCATCAAAAGGAATTAGGCAGGAAAGTTGTTACTGAGATCCTTCCAGCAAAAAAATTCTACCGTGCTGAGGAATATCACCAGCAGTACCTTGCGAAGGGGGGGCGTTTTGGTTTTAAGCAGTCAGTTGAGAAGGGATGCAACGACCCGATACGCTGCTACGGTTGAAAATTGGGTATTGCACCATTCTTCTCATATGATTTACTCACTGTTTATATATTCCTCGAAGAGAATATGTAATGTGAGATACTTTCATGCTCTAAGCTGAAAATAAGAATCCAATTTGTGTGCATGTAGATATATAGCTTCCATTGGCTGTTTATCTATGTTATATCTTGGTGGTGTCAGTGATGCCACTTCTTTATTTTATGACTATGAGAGCCTGAGATGACAGTTGATGGTGAGCCCTTTTACACAAAGTGAATTATTTGAATGCGGTATGCCTATGACACACGATTTTTAAAATTAGGAGTTCCTATTTTCTTGATCTTACAGATATAATATCAAATTAGTTACTGTTTAGTTTTAAATAATCATTTTATGATGTGGAGGTGAGGAATGTTCCTACTTCCTAGTGGTTCATCTCCATCGCAACACATGTTATTATCCTCGTCTGCATCTTAAGCAAGCTAATCCAAGTTATATATCTATATGTGAATCTACCTAAAATAAAAAATATGCATGCTGCTGCTGCACCTCTGGAACATATGACTGCACTTGATTGCTCTTGCTATAAAACCATCTTCATTTTGAACATCTGCATACCCCAAACATGATCAGTATTGCAATGTCTCTCTGAAGGGATAATTGTTACAACAATATGCTTTATGGTGATCAGTACATTAAAAAGGTGGCTTATTATTTGTTGCTTCTCCTTTAACAGTCAAATGCCACATTGTTTCAATATCTTACATCCCAGCCTTTATGTAGTTAGTGACGAAGATGACGATGATATTTCAGTAAAGGTATCGTTAATGTGTAACACCCCAACCCCGAACATAGTGTCATATCTAAAACTCACGAAGTGTGGGTGTGGTTTATAAGCGGTGGGGATTATTACTTGACAACTTGGGCTTAAGCATTTTGGGTGGTTGTCAAAGGGTTCAATTGGGCCCGTACCTAACAAGTTGTCAGGGCCAGTTTTCCTCGATAACGGACAGGGGACCTAAGTCCGGGATATTACAAATGGCATCAGAGCCAAATTACCTCTGATAGTGGAAATGACTACCCGAGAGGTGGAGCCGCCCCTACAAAGAGGTTGGAGGAAAAGGCTACGTGGAGCGTGCAGCCGTCACTGTCATTGGGAATAAGTGAATGGGCCATATCGCAACGAGGACATTGCGAATATAAGTGGGGGAGGTTGTAACACCCTAACCCAAACATAGTACCACATGAAAAACTCACAAAGTGTGGGTGTGGTATATAAGCAGTGGGGATTACTACTGGACAACTTGGACTTAAGCATTTTGGGTGTTTGTCAAACAGGTCCATTTGGTTCTGAACCCAACAAGTTGTCAGGATCAGTTTTCCTCGATAACGGACCGGGGATCTAAGCTCGGGACGTTACAAATGGTATTAGAGTCAAATTCTCTCTAATAGTGGAAAGGGCTACCCGAGAGGTGAAGCCGCCCCTACAAAGAGGTTGGAGGAAATGGTTACCCGGAGCGTGCAAACGCCACTATCACTGGGAATAAGTGATGTGCCATGTCGCAACGAGGACGTTGTGAATATAAGTGGGGGAGGTTGTAACACCACAACCCCAAACATAGTGCCATACCTAAAATTCACGAAGTGTGGGTGTGTTTTATAAGTGGTGGGGATTACTACTTGACAACTTAGGCTTAAGCATTTTGGGTTGTTGTCAACGGGTTCAATTGAGCCCGAACCCAATAAGTTGTTCGGATCAGTTTTCCTCGATAACGAATCGGGGACCTAAGCAAGGGACGCTACAAATGGTATCAGAGCCAAATTCTCTCTGATAGTGGAAAGGGCTACCCGAGAGGTGGAGCCGCCCCTACAAAGAGGTTGGAGGAAAAGGCTACCCGGAGCGTGCAACCGTCATTGTCACTGGGAATAAGTGATGTGCCATGTCGCAACTAGGACGTTGCGAATATAAGTGGGGGAGGTTGTAACACCCCAACCCCAAACATAGTGCCATACCTAAAACTCATGAAGTGTGGGTGTGGTTTATAAGTGGTAGGGATTACTACTTGACAACTTGGGCTTAAACATTTTGGGTGGTTGTCAAAGGGTTCAATTGGGCCCGTAACCAACAAGTTGTCAGGGCCAGTTTTCCTCGATAACGGACCGGAGACCTAAGCTCGGGACGTTACATAATGAGTCATATGGAACAGTTGGTTTTTTGACTTTATGTGCCCGTTCGGTTGGGGGGTTACCCCCAATTTGGGCGGGTTATCCCCTATACCCCACATTCCTAACCCACTAGTGGGGCCCACTCCCTTCCCATCAAAAAAAATATATATTATATCATTCTATCATCTACAAATCATAAAATACTAAACTTCTACTCACTATTCCGAATTTCAATACAATCACATCACAATAACTACCCACTTTTTCAAATTCTAATACAATCATATCATAATAACTACACACTTTTTCAAATTCCAACACAATCACATCACACAAATCCTCCCAACCCTTAACCCACCAATTAAACACATAAACACAAAATCGGGTTATCCTTCCCTGGATAACCCACGAACCAAACACACCCTATTAGTCTTTTGTTGGTTGAACATATTATGTTATATTGTATCAGCTGGAAATTTGGGTCTTCTTTTGTCGGGTTTTTTCAGCCCCCTTTGAGATTCTGCAATTATACTCACGCTCCTATCTTTTTTTGCAATAACACTATTATACTTACGCTCCTATCTTTTTTTTTTTGCAATAACACTTGTGCTGTTGTATTCTGACACAAGCCACAGTGTCGCCCTTACGTTAAGGTAAAACACTTATTTTGAGCTAATGTCATAATTTTATATTGTCTTTCATCATATTTTATATATTTGTAATGAGATAGACTCATTTAGTGTATTTATATACGTGTAAACCATTCGAGATACTGTCATCTTTGTTGGATCCGTAACCATTTCGTGTCTTCACGTTTTTGCGAGGATGTTTTGATATAATTTTTGTATTTGTACTAATCTGCATAAACATTCGAGATGAGGTAATCTGCATAAACATTTGTATTCATATCTAAAAATGGATAAAGATATGGTAGCACTTATATATTTGTCCGTGATTTTGACATCCTTAGTCAGGAGGGATGAAGTTATAAGTGTGATGTGATATCATTTATATACTGATTAGATACACTTTTGATGTTGATTTTTTTCCAAAAAAAAAGGTTTTTGGAAATACTATATTGAAATGTCGAGAAATGTGGTGAAGATGAGGTAACTCAGATCCAAACAGGAGCTACGTCAAGCGAGTCTTGCATTCAAAAGAGGGAGGGAGGGAAATGAGGGATAAGAGATGAATGTTCTTGTTCGGTTGGTTTATGATAAATAAGGAAAGGTGAAAGAAGTCATAATTGATGATGTAATTATGATGTGATAATATTATCATAGGATAATGTAGTACGGGATTAAGTCGTCTCATCTCGGGGCAAGGGGATTTATTCAACATCCAAGCAAGGGCTTGTGCAATTCATTGGGCGTGTGCAATCCAAGCGAGAGCGGTGCGGGTGGTGGCACCAGCATAGTGAAGGTGACTGTGGTGAAGGTAGTGTTGGTGGCAGTGCGAGGGTGACGATGATCACATAATGGTGGTGGTGACAGTGCGACAATAGGAGATGAAAAAGAAGGTGGAGATGTAGTAGTAGCGATGACAGGTGAGAGGATGGAGAAGATGCTAATGGTGGTGATATGATTGGGGGAAGGGGGGATGGCTACAGAGGGGTTGGCCATCACTCTTGAACTATTTCGTTTAGTCTCGAGCCTAAATGTTAACCATGCAAAGTTTGCTTCTGTGCCTTCTGCTATGGATGAGGGCGAGATATGTTCGGTTGTAAGGGTGCATTGCAAATGCAGCTAGGGGCTCTCTTGACCACTTGCGTGGTCTACCTCCGGTGGGAAGTAGGCTACGGTGTTACGACTGGATGTCGACCACTGTGAGGATGGAGGAGTTGGTGACTTGGCATGCGACGTGTCTCTTATGAGGTGGCTACTTAGTTTTGTTGAAGGATGTTCTATCAACCATCCATGTTTTTTTTCCTATAGGCGCGTCTGGTGTCAGCTGGGGTGAGAAGGAAATTGGTGGCAATCATGCAATGGTTTTTTTGGGCCTCATCGGAGGATAAGGCAGGGATGCATCTAGTGGGATGGAAAACTCTAACGTTGGCAAAGGATGATGGTGGTCTGGGGACCCATAGCCTCGATACCATGAACACGCGCTTTTAGTGAAATGGGTGACCTGAATTTGGGGTGGAGTGTCTGATTTACTTTGTTGATATTTGCGATCAATGTATGGGTTCTCCCACGACCTGCTGTTGCAGGGGATTGATGTGCGTCTGACTTACAATTTCTGGAAGGGGATTCGTTATGTGCTGCTGCACGTTGTCATGTATAAAGCTTGTTTTAGATGATGGATGTGTAATCAGGTTGAGGGTTTAGATATTGATATTGAACTTTATATCGGTACCTTGTCGATACGAAATTTTGGCGATATATCGCTGACATATCGCCCATATCAACGATCATTTGTGAAGGAAAGGCCTTTTCAGGGGCATATATCACCATATCAGACGATATATTAGTCCCATGTCGATACCGATATATTGGCGATATATCGAATCGTGCTTCAGGTTTTGGAGAGATGATTGGACATGACATGAGTTGTTGTAGATTCGCTTTCCTTGCTTGTTTGCACTGACAGTTGATCTTGAGGTATCTATTAGTGATTGTTGTGAGGGCAATAGCTAGATATTTCCGTATCGTACATAATTCAGATCAACGGTGCGTGGACCTCTTGTGTTTTCTTGTGGTGCCACAACCTGGAGGAGGATTGAGTGGCTCCATTGATAGTTGGTGTTGGTCCGATGGCCGCTTCACTGTGTGCAAAGGATATAAGGTTTTCTACCATCTCAACGCTTTGGGTCAGGCGCTGCTCTCGAACCGATTTTTCGATTTGTGGAGCTAGAAGGTACTGTTACACATCCGAATCTTCATATGGTTGATGCGGAGGCAATGTCTTATGATTGGTGATAGAAGAGTTTGGTTCACTTCAGGTTGTGACAATATTTGTGAGCATTGTTCAGCATAAGAGGAGACCGTTGAGCATATATTTCTTGGGTGTCCTATTGCTAGGTCAATTTCGGCAGCGGCGCAAGTTGAAAGGATCTCAACAGTGAGCTGGAAGAGTCTTAGGAATCCATAGATGAGCATTGGCGTGGCACTAGCCCAACCAAGGTGTCGGTGGCGACTATCTTATGGGATGTGTGGCTTGCTCGGAATGGTTCCATCTTTCGAGGGGTGTGAATGTATATGGAAAATGTGATTCAACATATTAAAACCATACGGACCCTTTGGTCTTTGTAATTTTATTCATCTTCTTTTAACCGTGAATATATAAAATCTAGAGGGTAGGCATCTTCTCGACATCGTACCCTTTTTTTTCCTCAAAGAAATATCTCCTTGTTACTCAGGTTGCTCGCGAAAGAAGCGGTCCCCTCAGGAATATATATTACGAAGTTCTCGCATTTTCCATGACAAAGATAGTTTATTAGGAGGAGATTGATTTGAGAAGTTTTCTTTCCAAATGACATTGGATGGTATAAACCTAGAAACTTAAGTAGTACATACGTATCCTAATAAACCTTGTAAATTTGTACATACAGTTGTCCACGAATACCGAGCACTGTTAGCGTAAATATCCTCCGGTCGTCATGACTTCACAGCTGTCTGGATGGTTATATCGCTTGGAGAGGGTTGGAATAAGGAATGTGATATGATGTCACATTGACTTGTTATGGAATTTCAACATATGAATGCAGGAGGTAAATCGGGTTACCCCGAGATAACCAACTAACCAAACAGACCTTTAGGAGGGGCATTGACGTATGTGACGAAGCTTCAACGGGCGGGATTAGTTCTATGGCGTACCAACACAGAGTGGACATGGATGAGGGAGCCAATGCCACAAGGACCGGTTGTGTTAGATCCTTTATTGCGAGAATACGGTGATGCCCCCACCCTCCGACTAGATGATTGCAACTCACTTTTCCACGATTTTCGGTTCTCAGGAAACCGATGACATTCAAAATATTCAATCACTTGGGAATCCATATGATGTGATCTTCATTAATCATCGATGTCCAGAAATCGAGATACGCAGTCTGACTATAAAATTCTTTAGCAAAAAATTCTCTAAGTATCTCATTACATTTTCTCTCGAAGAAAATAGAAAACTATATATGCACCATATATGCAAGTACGTTTGTAGGAGCTCTGTCTCATCACAGCCACTGTAGTTGCAAGTTGCAACCGCAGCTTAGTTACTCATGTTGGGTCATTACAAAGGTAACATTATGAGTAATTATCTAGCAATGAGACTAACAATAATCCTAGTGTAATTATGACAAAGAAAGTAGGCGCACAGATACATATACACCGATAAATTAGCCTAGACAAAGTTGCAATAACTCACAGCGTTTCACATGTCAGACATGTAGAAGACGGATCCTCTGCTGTAGCAGCCCCTGCTGCAACGCAGGAGATCCATCGGACGAGAAATGGATGACCCCGATATGTGTGCTGACCATCCTCGGCCCCCTATCAGGGTCGTCCATTTCTCATCCGACGGATCTCTTGCTTTACAGCAGAGGATCCGTCCCCCATACAACTACGAGAACCAAGTGCATCACGTAATATTCAACACAATCGTTGAGGTTGCAATCTCTTAGGTGTCTGGATGCAAAGGTAACTTGGTAGTAGGGGTGAATCTTTTTTTGTAAGTAAATTGTGGATAAGTTGTTTATCTGTGTTGGTACCTTGATAGTGACTTTGTTGCTAGGATGATTTATTGTGATGTTATTTTATTGTAGTTTTGGATGGTAATAGTTGATATAATCTTTTGTTTTACTTGGGAGAAAAAGAAAGATATAGATAATGAGGGTGATTGAGTTAGAGAACGAGAACGAGAAAGAGAGATCAGACATGAATTGAGGGTAAGAGGTGAAAATGAGTGCGACGTGGGTGCAAGTTCGTCATTTTTTTCAACTGTTAATGGTTGTCTTGACATGGAGGCTTGGATCCCCTCTACTCTCTTGATGCATTCCCACCTCGATATCGTTTTCTCAAGTATTTCGTGTTTCACAACATATAGGCTGGGATATGACATCCAAAATCACATAAATCATTCTACAAGAATCTCTTAGGACTCCAAGGGTGTTCAATCACATTGAACCGAAAAAACTATGTAGAACCAACAAGGAGGGGGAGAAAATTTGCTGCCTTCGTAGATAATCCCCAACAACTCGGATGTTCACGAGACCACATTCACAAAGATGACCTTGACTTCCTCTATGTGGTGGCGGATTTTGGATCTCCAAATAGACGAGCTCTAGAGACTTCCTCAACCCTTCACCGGTCATTTTTCCCAACCTAAGGGCATGTTTGATTACTGGGTTGGGGAATCCACTTGTGAATAGTAGGTGTTTGGATGATTATGGGAGTTGGGAGGGGGTTGGAATAAGGAATGTGATGTGATATCACCTTGACTTGTGATGGATTTCCAACCCAAGATTGGAGGGACCGAGGTACATCGGTGTACCCTAGTAACCAAGCGGGCCCTTATGAGAGGGGGATTATGGTGGATTTTTGTGGAAAGTTTCTATTCTTTCTTTGTAGAAGTCTAAGAACTACAAGGAAATGTCTAAGAAATACATTTATGAGAAGCTAAGGTTTGGGGGCAACCCTCTCCTCTATTTACATGAAAATAGGTCAAATCAGAATTGGGCATGATCCATAAATGGAAACTGATAAATTTACTTAAAACACACATAACTTGAGATATGGATCTTTAAATTAGCTTGAGCTCCTAGAAAGTTCTCAACGAGCTTTACAAATAAATTGGTCTTTTGCACTATTTGACTATCGAGACTCTCCAAAGGTCAAGACTATGAGATTTCACATTATGAGTAAAGGTTATGAGAAAAACCTTAAGAGCATCACAGAAGCGCAAATATCACATCATATGCGATCAGGAGCACTAGTTATGTTAGTTGCTCAGGGCATCGGAATTAAAAAATTTAAAGTGATGAAACCACATGATTCGATAACACTTCTTGAATCGTTTTATCTTAACCACATATAAGATATAGGACCACCTCTTGAAGCGTAGTTGCGATCGAAGTCTCTAAAGGAAGAGACCATCTGTCTCAAGTCCGACTCAATGGAGGATACACTTGTGAGCGCGTTGATAAGACACATCCTTCTCTCAATCCAAGATGTTGATCCAAGAGACGGATATCATGATTTCATCACATAAAATCCGAGGTCTCCTTCGCGTACTAGAAGTATCAAAGAAGACGAAGATCCACAAGCAGTCGAAGTGACAACATGACGGTGTAGCGACGTAGGTGACTCTCTATAGGTCATAAAGTGGACGACCACTTTGTTGAGAGAGAGAGAGTGGGGGGGGGGGAGACAGTGGCATGTATGATGATGAGAAAGAAAGAGAGTCGGTGGATTATATGTTGTCTAAGAAGATCTAGGGTTGCATTTTCTTTTACAATATTTTGGGAGTCAATGGATTTCAATCCGGGACAATACAAATCCAATGATTGAGATTGATTTGTGTTTCTTTCAATGAATTGTGGTAGTATTGCTTTTCGCATGGGGTGCACCCTACCCTACCTGATGTTGCCTTGCATTGAGAGAGAGGAGGATAAAGGCACTTGTGATGGGTTACTATGTCGACATGGGACAACATTGAGTACGATTCCAACATCTATCTATGTGTTCCAAGACCTCTCTCTCTCTCTCCTTCTATTGATAATGTATTTGATGTGATGTTGAAGTTGTTGTGGAGGTGTCCTGAAAGGGTAGTGACTTGCAGTGCAAGGCTGGAGAGCAGAGACACGAAGTGGAAGGATGATGTAAGGTAATCTCATCATGGCACCATGGAGGAAGTTGAGGGAGGAGGAAGATGAACGGATGATAGAAATGCAATGAGCGGGGTGTTGGAATGTTACAAGAAAGTTGACCTTCAATGGTGATGAGTATTAAGATAATGTTCATAAAGCAGAGATTTAAATGCTCTGACGCCTGTCTTCGTTGTAGAGACGTTACGTAGTCAAGGGTAGATATTTTCTGAGCATAGTAAAACCTGAGAGCACCCAAAATCCTATATATAAGTGTCCTTTTATATTAGTGAAAGAGATACGAGAACGAGAAATCAAGTAAGTCCTGAGAGCGCTCAAAATCGTTACCCGAAATTATTAAGGGTGTGTTCGGTTGGGGGATTACCCCAAAACCCATATTCCTAACTCACTTGTGGGACCCATCATCTTTTCATAAAAAATATATTATACCATCATATCATCTAAAAATCATAAAATACTCAACTTCTACTCATTATTTCAAACTTTAATACAATCACATCACAACAACTATCCACTTATTCAAATTCCAATACAATCATATCGTAATAACTACCCACTTTTTCAAATTTCAATACAATCACATCACACAAACCCTCCCAATCTTTAATCCACCAACCAAACACACAAATACAAAAATGAGTTATTCTTCCCCAAATAACCCAGCACCAAATGCACCCCTAATTACTATTCAGGGTTGACCCAACCCTGATTACTATTCACAGGGGTACTTCCTCCTCACAGATTACTATTCACCCAACCCAGCCCAACCCAACCCTGCCCAACCCTGCAATCAGACAGGTCCTAAAGGTATAGTTGTGGCTTAGACATACTTTAGTCAATATTAAGTTTTCAAAAATATTTGCTCTAATAATCGAAGTTCCCGGGGAGGTACGCGATCCAACGGATTCCAACAAACATCATCCGCCATGCGCGCTCTTCTCCGCCAAAACCCTAATCCCGTACCCTCCCTATAAATATCCTCCACCACGCTTATGCCATTCGCATCCGCAGCTCTTTCTCCCTCTCCCCTCTCCCCTCTCCGCCGCCTCCTCTCTTTCCACTGCGTATCCCATCTTTCTAGATTTTAATCTCCCCTCAGACTATTTGATTCTTCTTTTCCAGGGTGTTTCAATCGACGAAGGCGAGATCGCCGCGATGACTCCATAAATTTCAAGCTCAACAGACCGGATCGCATGTCCCCACCTCGTTGAGGATCTGCATGGCGATTACCCCGCTGAACTGAGCGATCTCCCTCGTTCGATCTTGCTCCGTCCATATATCTTCTATAGATCTGATTCGTGCTTGCGTACGAAGGTTTAATCGGTTTCGATTTTGGTTTTCGTTGGTTTGATCTGTTTTTTTATGTGTTGAATGTGGAACGGCGATGAGGACACCAAAGCTCCCTCTTCTGATATGCGATCTGAGGATGACTGCTGGCGGAATCGAACCAAATAATCTCAATCGCCACCACTGAGCCTACCTCTATTAGTTTCGATTTCGATTTAATGATTTATCGTCATATATTCAATTTTTCCCTTTTTCCGAGTGGGATCTGTTTGATGAGGAAGATGAATATATGTTTATAATCCAACACTTGAACTGATCAGGTGATGTGTCAATTAACACTCCTGAATCATCCGGATCTCTCTCCTTTTTACACTTTTATTGTTTTTAAACTGTGTTTTTGATGTCGTCGTCAAATGATGAAGCTATGAGATGCAAATCTTAGGACACCTTCCTACACAGCCTCCTGTGAGGAGCTGTGGATGAGAAATCATTTCGCCTCTGATGATACTATATATGTTTTACCAAATTTTCTTAATTCTTGTTTGTGTCGGTTTAGGTTTTACTCGATTTTGGCATGACGAATTTTATCTGGTCGATATTGTAGAATTTCTTGTTCCGTTTCTAGGTATCGTCTCCATTATTTCCTACCTTGGTCATACAGTAGCAGAACCCTAAACGCTTTTATCAAGCTTTGGCCGTCACAATTACTGGTTGTCTTGCCGTATAAGAATTAAAATATTCACCACTATCATAAAATGACATGGATTAAAAGTAAGTCACGAAATGGAAGTAGGATCTGAAAACTTAAATGGCTGTGTGGCTTGGGGGTTAAACCCTTCTTTTTGTAGGGGGGGGGGCGATTTTTTTCTTTCACCAATGTAGCCTCACTTTTTTTAATATTTTAATCCCCTTCATCGAAAAATAATATATTATATCCTCGTAAGGATGGAGAGTGATCGGAAGTAGATTTAAATTTTTTAACAAAAAAGAAAGATGGGATTTGAACCTTCGTTCAATAATTAAGATATGGCATTTTGAAGAGCGGGATCTTCACAGCAGAGCATGTTGCACTTAAAGCTTCTTTAGCAAAAGTGGTGAAGCACGAGAAACCTATTGAGCTTTAAAATAGGATTCAAAAAGTAATTAACATCAACGTGATGGACCATAGATCTATGGATGTAGTGTTTAAAAGAATTGGTTTTGCAATTCAAAAAGGTCTTGCCTTCGATTTTAATGTAAAAAAATTATGGTCTTATATTTGCATGAAATCTTGTCATTAAACATTTAATACTAATATTTGAAGTTACTTTTTTATATTTAAACTTTGAGCAAGGCCCCTACTAAAATAAGTGAAAATTTCTAAGCATGCAAAAAGAAAATGGAAATGACAACTCTTTTAACACAAAGAGAGAAAGTGCAACAATGTGATTGCCCTTTAAGGTTGTTCGGTTGGGAGTTGATTATCATTTTCTTTACAATTGTCTGTATTCTTAATTTTAGAATCATGAATCATATATCGAGGTCTAATGTGTTACAAACTTAATCATGTAGCTTATGATGTAATCATTGGTAATTATAAACAATCTAATCCGATTTGATCTACAATCTGATTATTTGGATTGGATTTGCATGTTCAATGAATTGAATTGGATAAATAAAAAACCATGAAGTATGGATTGGACACGGATTAAGTAAAAAGTCGATCAAATTTGATCCGTATGTAGTCTTACTCAAAACTCATATTTCTACCTTTCATGTGGGGTACATTCTCTTTCTTTCTTTTGATATATTAAATAAATCATTTCTTTTTAATGCATTCTATCAAAAAATAATATATTATATTATCACATTATTTAAATATTATAAAATACTTAACTTCTACTCATTTTTCATCACTCCAATACAATCATATCACAACTATACTTTTTTAAATTTCAATGCAATCATATCTCATAAAATCTTCTCAATTTCAAATTCTTTATCCAAATACGAAAACACAAAAATGAGTGATATAATGGTATAAATTGATTGTTTATAACTTTTAAATGATATAATGGTATAATATATTATTTTTTGATGGATGGATGAAAAAGATGATGCATTTAATGTATAAAAAAAGAGAGGAGAAGTGGTCACTACAAGTGAGAAAGGGTTGGTTTTGTGGGGTAACCTCGGGATGCAAACAAACTGATACAGATATAGATATAGGTATTACTATATCCTTATTCATTTTTGAATACATATACAGATGTGGATACGGATATTGATGGATATTAAAACTATCGTACTAATCTTTAAAAAATAGATACATATGTAAAATAGATATTTATCGCATATGAGTAATGTTATAAATACTATATAGAATCAACTTAAATTTATATGAATTGTATGGAAAACACATAATATAAATTTACTAAATGTGTTTGTATAATAAAATTTATACAAAATATGGTAAAAGAAGATATAGAATTATGATATATAGGGTTAAAAATAAACCTATGAATATATTTATATATGAAAGTGGATATACGAATATGGTAACGGATGTTTGCGGATATCAAGATGATATCCATATTCGTATCCTTTTAAAACGGATACAGATATCAAAATCTGTAAAAAAACGGATACGGTGACAATCGAATATGGATATATCAGTAACCCTTTGCATCCCTACTTTCGAAGGAACATTCACGTCTATCAATTTCGATCACGTCCTTTTACCAGTCGTTTTCTTGGTGAGCATAAAGTGATGATATCAACCAAATCAATTGTGCATTTTATCCTCCATTATTTTTAAGTGCTAACCGTTACGGTATACACACCAAATGAGATCAAATCTAAATGCTTCATATCATAGATAAAGCATACATACAATATCATGAGTGTATTGGGACTTAAAGTTTTCTCATCAATTATTTTTTTGAGATTTGTATTAATGAAGTTTATATTACATTCCTCTAATACATTAAAGAATTAAGTATTACATCTCTAAAATAAAAATAATAATATCTAATTATATTACTGGATTTGTATTTGAATCTGAATTTGTAACATCCAGATTCTAACAACCAGAACTCGACCCGATTTGGGTCCGATTAATCCAATAAAGTTGTTGGTCAATATCAAACAACCTAAAACGATCGACTGATCGTGAATCAAATGTCATTCGGGCAAAATCGACCAAAAATCGATCGCTTCGTAATGCGCTTCGCGGAAAAGCCTCGACATAAATTCGGAAACCAAAAAAAGAATCGAGACCGTCAACACATCCGATTCGACGAGATAAGATCAACGGAATTGACCGTTCGTCAATCGGAGGTCATTTGATATTTTAAAATCGTAAAATTTAACCTCAAACTGAAATCGTATCTCGAAAATTTCGAACATCCAAACCCGATCGGAAGTATATCAATATTATACTCATATTGATCATCGTTAGGAGACGATAAAATCGGGATATTGCACGTCGAAATCCGACATCCGAAGCACAAATACGGTGAACTTTAGAATGTCAAATGAAAAAGAAAATATTAATATTTCTTTATTAGATGTGCTGCTAAAAAATTTATTAAATTAAAAATTTAATAGCTGCTACGGTAAAACTAAGACGGTAGCATCATGCGGTGTTCGGTTGTTTAACAGTGATTGATGATAGACAAGAATATCTTCCTTGAAATTATATGTTAATGATATGTCTTGTTCTTGCCAATTAGCTCCAACGTGTACATCAGTAGGAAGAATACTAATTAAGAAATTAGGAAATTTCCTGGAGTTTTAGCTGATTTCTGTATCAAGAAAATTTGGTAACAGAATAAGATATAATCGATTGTACACATGGACTCTTAAAATTTTACCTATTCATATTTTTGTTCTACTAGATTCACATATTGTTAACCTTAAACAATTATAAACTCCAGTAAGGTAAACACGATTATAGATATATATAATCAGATGTACCTGACCTTTTTGTTACTCAACTATTAAGCTCTTCCAAAATTAAAAGAGAAGGGGATCTTATGTTTCATTAAACAAATAATTGGTATAGAGTTTTTGATTATGTTAAGCGTAGGATTATACATGAGATGAGTAATAGTATGAGCTTCTGGTTAAATAATAATAATAATAATAAAACAAATTTTTGCACAGATTCTGAGTTTGGATAGATTTTTGACTAAATTGTAGAGTATATCTACTTTGTCAAGCGTACACCTTTAGTATGTTAATGGATGTTAACATAGGTATATGATTTGAAGAACATCTGTTTTATCAATAAGATAGTTGACCAAAAAGACATAGATATATAAAATTAACCACAAAAAGAACTAAGAAAGAGATGAGTAAAGATGGCGAATCAGTGATAACACAATTAATAATGCCAGTCATGACAACCTTGCACCTGACTGTGCGAGGGCTCGGTGACCCTCAACTAGGCGGAAGATAGGAAGCCCAGTTAAGGCAGCGGCCGCTTAATGCGCTGGTCTAGGATCCCAGTCCTTTTTTCGTTTTTTTTCGCGAGCTCGCAGTGCTTTTACGCCTCGTTGGGATTCCGACTTTAGACCAGTTTCGCTGACCCTTTGTTTTAGGATACCCAGGCGGGGGATCTTTGATTTTAGTTTTTTGTACGAGCTCGGTTGCCCGTACTAGTCGGGTCGTTTTCTATAGCGACTTTTCCGGGAAGTCTCTCTCACCCGTCTCAGCGGCGTAGTTTTATAGTAGTCCTATTCCTCTATTGGACCGCGCTTCCAATTAGAGGGCGAGACAGAAGAGCGCTTTTGTTGGCTTCTTCACCGCTTGATTTTTCTTTCGCCAACAGACTTGGCGATTTTACATCCAGATCATCCATATCTAAATCAACATCATCTAGAGTTAAATCTTAAGAGAGTTGCATTTGAGGTGTGAAGGATCACAATTAAAGTTGAGTAAATGGAAATGACTATAATTAGATTCAAAATCCCATTAAGCTAGTGGACGTGTTGGGAACTTAGTTAGGATGCACTATAAAACAAAAATACCGCATGCCTACACCCAACCCTAAGACATTCCCCAAGTCTTGGAGTCATAGTGTGAGGTTGCATACTAACCAAGACCACAGACTATCCGCTAGACTTAAGATTCTAAGTAAATCAAGAAATCTTTCCAATCTTAAACTTTCCATCATCACTCCTAAATATGATCTCTGAAGAAAACGATGTTATATACTTACCCTCATATATTCATGAATATTTAACTAAAATATAAATATATCATATATGGGAAATGTTGGGTTGATGGACGATAATGAGAGATGCTTGTAAACAACTTAAAAACCATTTTTACTTGAGCGAGTACAAATAAATTGTACTTCTTCCACCTTTCTACTTGTTACTTTTGAAGATTTTTAAATGCCAGTTGATGTTATATATATATAAACCTATGGGAAGTACCAGCGCCCGCTGACGCCTTTTCTTCCTTGCACGCATGGCAGGCAAGGAGCCTTTAGCGCAGTAGCGGGTTGATGACTTCAGGAGACAGGGTATATACTAGACGGTATGATTTCTTTTGTCTCAGTTTTGTTCGGTTGATAATGTAGTATGTTTCCTTCTCTTCTGCTTAAAAATTTTGAGACTATTATATGTATTGTCAGCCATTGTACATGTTGTAAATATATGGAAATTAATGAAATGAAATCTTTGTGGCATTTATCTCTATTAGATTTGTGGTTGTGAAAGTAAATGTCATATGTAGCTTCAACGCGAAAATTTTTCCTATTTTTCTATAATTTGCGTGATCTTATGTGAATGAAATGCCACGAAAGTAGCGTAAACGGGTACCCGGATCCTAAATAGAATCTAAATCTCTTTGTTGTTACCACATCCATATTCATATTCATTTTTTTACAATTGATATCCATAACCGATAAGTTGATATTCAGATTTATTTGTATCCATTTTCATCCCTACCTTCACCACATTCATTCTCTACGTGCTCCTCGCGGGGGTCTCCCCTTCCAGGATAAGAATCTTACGAGGATGTGCCAGGAGGTCTTCAAGGTGGAATATGATTCTCGTTGTGGTTATCCGTTGACGCGAGTTAATTGATCTCCCACTTGCTCATTATGAAGCCAAAGAACCGGATCATGATCTGGGAGATTATGCAAGGTCCATGGTTCCGAAAAGGTTTCTTGACATGCCATGAAGACAAGGGCGAGGATACGATGATCGTGATGATTCCATTAAAGAAGGAGATGGAGGGTGGGCCCCGGTAAGGCTCAGAGTTATCGGAGAAGGTTGGGAGTACTTAGAGATGGAGAGAAAGAGAAGAGGAAGAGGGGGTCAGGAGATGTGCTAAAGGTGTTGGAGGAAGAGGGAAGCAGTGTTGATGGGTGTCAGTGGAGGTCGGGGAGGATGAGGTGCTTGAGGAACGGAGAAGAGATATACATCGGGGTACTCTGGCATACCCCTAGTTCCAACCATGTATTCCTAGGTTAGGATTATTTGTATTGACTTTATAATTTTTTTGGTATAATATTTTTTAATCATGTTCAAATACACTTATTAATAAAAAAAATATATTATGATCATTAAAAAAGTTAATATAATACATAATCAATGTCACATCACATCATAATTATCTTTCCAACTCTCCCAACCTTCCAAACAGATACTATTCGCAGAAGGATACCCCAACCCACTCCAATGCAGTAACCAAACATGCCCATAAGGTGTGGGAGGGAGGGGAATGGGATTTGAGGGTAATTATTGTATTCAATTGGGTTAAGGGTACCTCAATACAATCATTGTAAGATAGGAAAATAACGAGGAGCCTATGTGTAAACGGAAGTTACTATCCAAGGTCCTACGTATAATTTGGAATTATGGAGAGATCGATGCACAATAATGAATGTACAAGTGGTTATGTCACACTGCAACAAAATGAATTGTTCTTGTTGAGATATTAGTTATCTTTCATGACTATGTAATTTGCCCAACGGATTATTCTCCTATATAAGAGAACCTTAGAGGCTCGGTTGGCAACTGTGTTGGGTTGGGTTGGGGTATCATCCTGTGAATAGTAGATGCTTGGATGGTTGGGAGGGTTGGAGAGGGTTGGAATGATAAATATGATGTGATATTGATTATGTGTTTTAATGATTATAGCATGATTTTTTATGTGAACTTTTTTATTTAAACAGGGTTAAAAAATATTATACCAGAGAAAATGTAGGATCCATACAAGTAATCCCAATTCAGGAATGTAGGGATGGAGCTTGGGGTATCCCAGGATACCTCAAGGTACCCTTTGCAACCAAACAGGCCTAGCACTTAGGGCTTCATGAATAAACAATTCATTATGTTCACTTTATATAATATCAGAACGACGGTGCTATATCGGAGTTCTCGAACCACGGACCCTAACCACATTCACAACCCTCTCTTATCCGTCTACGCACCCGCACCCGCCCTCGCGTAGCAGCGGGCGCTGCCACCACTGTTGCTCCTGTGTGGCCCCCTTGCGACCCCTCACAGATATTTGTTGTGATCCTCTTCTTCTTCTTCTTTTCGCCAAATCTATTCCAAAAATCCAATCGCATAGATTGAATCTTTGATTAATATTTTACCTATCCTCAAATTTCCACTCAAATTTAAGTCAAACATTTAAGCAACTTAAATCTCATTTTAAAAAGGATCAGACTTTAGACTTTTGGCCATTAAACTAAAATATCATACGACATCGGATTTGAACGAAGTTTGAATGATAGGTAGAACATTAATCAACATTCAATATGTGCAGATTGGAATTTTTTTATTCGGCAAAAAGAAAAGAAAAGGATCACGACACCTCTATTGTAACTTGGGTTAAGCAAAGGATTATATTTCGACCGGGGAAATCCACAAGATAGCAAACTCCAGGAAATGTAATTCGTCTCCCTCATGTCCGTGACCGAAGAATGTTTTTCAGACAAACCGTTGAAAAGAACGCCATTCATGTTCGCTAACTTTACTCTCTCTTTCTATCATAAGAAAAAGGAACGTTTACATGTGTGATCTTTTGAGTTTATATACACTTAAGGTTCGTTTGGTTGCAGAGTTGGACAGGGTTGGGTTGGCCCAACCCAGGGTTCCCCTCCTTTCAAACATCCCAATCCTCCTCACAGTTTACTATTCACAGGGGTACCCCAACCCAAACCTGCCCAACCCTGCAACCAAACAAACCCAGGCATCGAGCCTCGGATCTCGCCACGAGAGGATGAAGTCCAGGCTGTCACCTCTGGAGTTCTCCTCTTTCGATGTGCAATAGGTGGATGGGTTTGAGGATGGGCGTCGACGGTCGAGGATAAATTGGAGTCGAGGGAGGCGACGAAGATGGAAGTAGGAAGCGGTGCACGAAATTGAAGGAGATGGTGATACGTGTGAGATCGGTGGAGATTTGGGATCATGTTGATTAGGGAAGTAGCGGTACGAGGGCTTAGGACAGAGGAGTAGGCGGTGGACGATATTCGCGGGGTGACAGGGGCAACGCTCAACCAAAATGGAAGGCGACGCAACCCGATTAGAAAAGTGGTAGAGGTGGCGCCCGTTTCTGGAAGGAAAGAGGACGTGAATTGGGAAAGGAGGCGAGGAGAGAGATTCGATTGAGATTTGGCCATGGAAGGAAGGTGGCCGGGAATTGCGAGGCGGCGGCGGTGGCACCAGCTCGGGAAAGTTGGGGGAGATGACGGCATGTGGTGAGCACATGCGCATGAGGCACGTGCGCGTCCTTTTAATTTTTTAAATTTTTTATTTTTAATTGATTAATTTTTTAATTTTTTTAATAAAAGTAAACGAAAATAAAGCCCACGATGGGTGACACGTGGCGGTTCCAAGAGGTGCCACGTGTCAGCCCCAGAAATTTCATAAATTCAAATACAAAGAAAATTCTAGAATAAATAATAAACTACCTCAGATCGAAAAAGTATCTTCAGAAACGTTTCTTGTCTTGATGAGATCTACAATTTTCATGAAGAGACCAAAATCAAAAGCGATCATTTGCAGAAAGTGATATTTTGGGGTTTTCTATACATAGAACACCTTAATTTTTGGGTTTTAATTTTTTTATTTTTAAACTAGATAAAAATCTAGAAACCAAGGTCTAACCTGTGCTCCAAACTTTGATTTTGTACATATGAGTTTAATAATCATGATCAATTCAATTTATTCTTTATTCTTTATTTTTGCTTTTTCTTTTCTTCTTATTCTGTATTCTTTTTGTACTTATTGCATAAGTATTTGCTAGGGACTAGCAAAAGCAAGTATATGGGGATGATGAATCCCGATTCATCATTCTGTATTCTATCATTTTGGCCTTAAAAACCCCAGCAAATGCATGTAAATAACCTCAATTTGTACATAATAGCATTCATTATTTATTGAATATTAAATAAGGGTTTTAATGCCGAAATTATAGAATAAAGAGAAGAAAAGAAAAAGGAATAAAATATTGCAAATGTTTTATGACCCTAACCCCGAGACCAAGTCCAGAATGAAATTGGTTGACAAGGAATAAAGTAGGGGGAGATAAGGGCCAATAATACAATAAATACCTCATTTATTTATTCATTCAATTATGTATTTTTGACACCTATTTTGTATAGAATTATTTATTCATCAAATTAAAATATATTGTACATGAAAGTTGTAGATAATAGTGTAAATAAAAATACAAAATTGAGTTTGTACAAAAATGATACACAGTGTACATTTTATACACAGAATAAAAAGCCAAAATCTCAACTTCACAGACCCATATCTTGCAAATAAAAACTCAAAATCACCAAACTCACCTTTAATTGTATATAACTTTTCAAGAACTATTTAATAAAATTGGTTTCATAATTTTTGGAGTTCATCTGTGAAAGTTAGGTTTTTGCCCCCCCCCCCATTGTACAATCTACCCGAATAAAATATTCAATTTATTCATTGTTCATTATTTTTACAAACTTATATTTTTAGAATTTTGTAAATAATATATATAATACATGTACATATTGAAATTAAAAGAAAACTAAAAAGAATTTGTAAAATAAAATACGTCTATGAAATACATAGACAAAATACCTATGCTATCTACATGTATATAAATAAAAAGGGATTTTATTCTTTTATTCTTTATTCATCTATATTTTTATAGCAATGTAAATATTACGTATAATTTATTAAAAATACAAATACAAAATAATAACCAAGAAAATACATTAAATAAATAAAGTGTATATAAAATATTGGTAAAATACCTATAAGAATACCTACATATTACATATACCTATTTATTTAAAAATGTAAATAAACTTATAAAAATTGAATAAAAATATGTTTACACTCACAAAAATAATTTATAATTTTATAAAATAACATTATAAAATGATAAAATAAAAATAAACAAAATAAAAATAGATACATGTAAATACACTTATAAATACATTATTAAAATAAACCCATAATAAAATACATCAAAAAATAAATAAAAATCATAAATAAATACTACATCATTTAATAAATATTTTTTATTTTATAAGCAAAATCTAATTAATTCATTTATTACGTTTAATAAATAGGTCAATAATTGGTTGACGTTGACCAATCAGAGGCCAGGGAATGTTGACCTCCGGTCAACTCCCCCCTACGCCTCTGACTCCCGTCAGAACCATCCAATCCCTCCTTTTCCTCCATTTTTCCCGCTCGATACAGAGATCCATCACCTTCCATCACTTCACGAGATTTATGTCTCGTTCCTTGTACATTCACGCCGCTCATTTGGATGGCCTGTACATAGCCTAGATTCTCCGATATCTGCTGATCAATAAGGGCGCCATCCTTGTTTATAAATAACCCCATCTCCCTCTTCTGAGTTTTTGGCCATTTCCCTAGCCCTAGAGCCCCAGCCTTCGGCCAAGAGCGCATCCAGGTGACAGCTGGAAGTCCCCTGAAGGTCGTGGAGGTTCGCGGAGGAAGGAGATGCGCCCACGGCGGCGCTCCGGCAACCGTCCTGCTCCCTGGAGTTTCCCCAGGTATAAGATCTGCGCATTTACGTTTCTATGTAGATTTTTATTCCTGCATTTCATTTCTGCATTCTATTTAGCCTTTAGTTCATTAGCATAGGGTAGATTAGCCAAATCGAAGTTCGCCGGAGCTCAGCTCCGGCGACTTCTACACCGTGTCCTCGACTATTTCCGACCGCCCTTTCACCCCCATTTCACTCCCTCTCGCGTTCTCCACATCTTGACCATCTTTCTTCAACCAGGTCTTCCCTAGATCTGCGAATCGATGCTCACCTCCTCCACTTCGCCGGAGCATCACCGCCCACCGTCGTTTTTATGCTAACAGCTTCTACCTTTTGGCCGAGGAGCGTCGCCTCGAGACATACTTTCTTCCTGAGCAGGTTAGGTGCGCTATCAAGCACCAGGGGATGCATTCAAAGGTCATCCGAGGTACCTGGAACCCACGAGCTCGTCCGACCTCGCGGGGGATCTCCAGTGCGTCTCCGCCCAATCCAAGACCCCCAGCAGATAGGGCTACCTGCCAGGATCCTTCTGGGATGCTTTGGAGTAGTAGAAGACGGCGGAGGAGCGAGATCTCACCGGAAGAAGCTCGCCCAGGCGAGCTTTCTTCCCCATTCTTCCAGATGTCTTCCCCGTCGTTGGATGAAGAACAAGATCCCAGGTTGAAGATCCACCGTCCGATGGAGCGACGTCTTCACCGTCAGATCATCTGGGATGATCTAATCTCACGCGCTCATCGGCGAACCGGTACCAACCGTTGGATGGGCGACGCGTGGCAAGTAGACGAAGCTCAATCGTCAGATCCAACGCCTGTTGGGGTAATTTTCAGATTTACCCCCCCCCCCCACACACACACACTTTTTGTAATTAAATTTTAATTCTGTAAAATAAATGTCACGTTGTCAATAAACTGTAATTTTTGCTGAAGGGATCCTGAAGTTTATAGAATTACATTTAGGTCCTTCCACGCCTCACGTGCAGTCCCACATGAGGCGCGTGATTTTTGCATTGAAGCCCTGACGACTTTTGTAAATTGTAAATTAGTTAAAAAAATGAAAATAAAGGTTATTTCTGTAGTGATTTTTGCACCGATGCCCCTAATAGTTATTTTATCTGCAAAAATGCACCTGCAAGGCTGTGTAATTTTTATGTCTTTTATCTATTTATTATAAATAGCTATGTAGCTCCTAAAAATCCCCAAAAATTAGGTTAGATGCTCCATGCTATGTACTTTCACGCCACATGTCCATTTTGCATTTTTTTGCATGTAACTTAATTATTAAAAATGAAAAAGGAGCAATTTTTGTACTGTTTAATTTATAAAATACAAAAAAATTATAAAATGTTTTTGAAAAATTACAAAAAAAATTATATATGGTATATATATATATATATTGAGTCCAGAAAATGTAAAACCCTAAAAATAGAAAAAGAAAATGTAAAAATTTCAAGAAGCTCCAAAATCCTTAAAAAAATATAAAAACCCATTAAAAATACCAAAAATATGTTTTCCTATTTTATAATTACCTATATATTATTGTTTATATATTAAAATTAATTTGGGTTATTTTTGGACTTATTTCATATTTTAAAACCCAAATTATTTTCGGCCTATTTAATTAGTCCCATATTAGAGACATTTTTGAATTAAAAATACATAAAAATTAGCAAAATTCTAGAAAAATAACATAAAAATTAGAAAAATACAAAAAGCCTAAAAATACTATACTTAATATATTGAGTATATATATGTCTATATACTACATTTCTCTCTCTTCTCATATATATATACTTCTTTATATATATATTATATAATTAAAAATATAAAAACAAAATAAAAATCATGAAAACAAAAATAAAATAAAAAAATATATAAAATTAAAAACCCACAAAAACAATAAAAATTGGACATGAACCAAGAAATTGAATAACTGCGCAACCAATTTCACACTCAACCATTCGCCTCCCAGTGTTCGACCTCTACTTGTGCTTTACCTATACACATTTGCATGTAGAGTTATAATAAATTTTAACTCCACATTTTTGATTTAATTGCATATATTTCATTGTGGGTTAATTGTTGATTGATTTGGGAATTTTGGAGTGGTCAAATCAGCGACTGGATTTCTCGCCTTGTGAGACTTCTAGACCCTCTGAAAATCTCAGTTCATCACATATTTTCTTGTAAACTATAAAATAAGATGATAAAATGCAGGCGAAACTGGATGCGGAAATAGCGCTGCAGAGAGGATTCGGTGACGGTCCAGCATCACTGCAGTAATTGAGTTCATCATTCAAGAACTCAATGGGGATGAACCAACGAGAAAAGATGATGTCCGGCAACTCAATATCTCGACAATATTACGATGATGCAGCATAACGTGCACTGCAAATGATGAAGAAATCGTGATTCGTGAGAGAGAAGGGGGTTTGGAGCATGGACTTTGGATTCCGATCATCGATTCGGTTTAAATGGTGGCGGCGGAATGGAAAACGTCGCTACGAATGGGAAGGGAACCGAAGAGTGGTAACTGTTTTCAGGAGTGGGGAGGAAGGCAAGACATCTAAGGGATATTTTTGTAAATGGGTAGTATGAGTGGTGTGCCTTAAAATGAACCCCTAAAGTTGGTGGGCCCTGGGCGGTTGCACCCAGAAACCACCCTCAGGGCCGGCCCTAAATGTACATATACTGTTGGATAAGTTCTAGTTGGGGATAATCCAATGATTTTATTTTAGTCACGACGACGCGCCCGATCCCATAGCTACGAACATCACCAAGACACAACCGAAGCACAACATCGCGACACGTGGCTCGAGCCACAAGCCTTCATCCCGAACATGGAAGCCACGAGCCTTAAGCTCGAACCTGATGTAAAACCCCGAATAATGAACATGGACTAAAATGCAAATCTTGACTGAGTATGGGATTAGTTATAAAATCTGTACTTTTCCAGTGACCAAAAAAATCAAGTAAGAAGTCCATTGCGTAGTGCTCGTCGAGATCTTTCCGACGAATCCAAGAACACAAAAATCCGAGTTCGGGAGCCTAAGTTACGGCCATTTTAGCGAGACTGGATCCAGCTCAATTTCGGATCCGAATCCGGATCCGAACTCGGGTTCAACCCTATAAAACCACCTCCATCTCTCCCAAAAACACCCAAAACCCCTTCCCCTTCAACCGGCAGCCTTCCCTCCTCCCTTCCTTATCCCTCCACCTCGCCGGATCTCGCCGGAACGCTTCGGATCGACGATCCAAGACCGCCTACGCGTAGAGGAGAGCGAGGCCACTCTCGGGGACGTCTTCATCTCACGATCGGAGTGCCAACCGCGACGTTCTTCGCGGGAGGAGATTACGAGGTGACGGGAAAAATCTAAGGTACGATGTCCCCTCCTCTTGTTGCGGTTTCACGCAATATTTGATCATCATCTTCCCCATTACAACCTTAGTTACAGCTTTTTGGTGGTGACACAGTACTGTTTCAGATTTGTATTGTTTTCTTTGCTAATCTATAGGATTAAGGTATATAGGTTCAAAGGTCTCTCGTTGAAATTTTGAGCATAGCCATAACCTTAACATTTTGCATAGATATAACAAGGGAAAAAAAACTTTTGATTGATTTGGATGGTGATGAATTTATTATTAAGTGGTAGGAGGAAGCTTCTTCGTAATTGATATGGTATATACTTTGAGAAATAGTACGAGTCTGTATGTTGTCCCTATGCTTTTGCAAGCACGACCTTGAATTAATGCCACTTAACTCATATTAACATATGGTCTGGAATATAGGCTGCCTTGAATAGTTTGTCTCCATTACATATTTGATCAAAGGAAAATTATCCACATATATTAAAAAGTCATGTGGCTACTTAAGATAGTTTAAGAGTTGTAGAAATGCAGAGATATTCATCTTCCTCTAGATTTTGGGTACCAACTTACAGAGTTGCAAATATCAATTTCTTTCTCACTAAAAATATTCAGGCTAATGCATACAGAAAAGTGATCAATTCAGTTTAGAATCCTTGCCTTCTTATGCTAACTTTGGGAGACATACTCTGTAAATTTCAAAACTTCACAGAACGCAAAAAAACCAGAAGAAGAATCATTGCCAATCATTTTTTATATCCCAAACTCTACAAGAAATCCCTAACATCCCACTTATTAGATTCTTGATTTGCTAATATCGATTCTTATCAGGAGAAGGGGAATTGTCACTGATAGCTACAAGGGGGAGCTGTTTATATGACTAGAAACAAGGATGAAGAAAAATTATGAACATATCACAGAACTGATGCATTAGATTTTCTGCAGCAACTGATGCTTTAAACTATTGAGATAATATATCTTTGGGATATTTACACCCATAACCCTGAGTAATATGGTAATTACCCCAGGAACCCTGCGTAATAGCGAATTACATACAGAACCCCGAATAATCGCTCCGTTTTACACTCACAACCCTCCGTTAGTTTAATCTGTTAACTCAACCAGATAGTTGAGTTAATCTAACAGATCATTAATCTAACGGCTGAGATTAACTCAAAAAGAAAAAGAAAAGACATAGGCTTTCCAGGTGAGGGAGTCCTGCGAACTGGAGCCGGGCACGGGGGGTCGCCCAGGGGTGGGCGGAGGGCGGCGGAGCAGAGGTTTGCGGAGGGGGGAGGGCTTCCGCGGAGGATGGGTCGCCCAGGGGAGGGCGGGGAGTAGCAGAGCAGGGGAGCATGAGTGTGCGGGGGGCAGCGGAGCAGTGGTGTGCCGAGGGGGCTTCCGCGGAGCCAAATTTGCCGGGGAGGCCATCGGTGGTCTGTCGTCTCTTACTACACTGATCCTTCGGGGCAATCAGAACGGAGCAGATTTGTAGGCTCGTGTACAAATTCGTGCAAACCGCTACATCAAGATCGAGCCGCTCCCGCCACTATTGCAGAACAGGCTGAGCTGCAACGGCTACAGCACCCCCTCCCCCGAGCCCAAAAGACCCATACCCCCGCGTCGATGCCACACCGGAGCATCCACCGATGGGCACAGACGCGGCGGCGGGCTCAAGGAAGAAGGTGCTGAGGAAGTTCAAGCTGAGGAGCTTCACCCTCCGCGTGGACGCCCTCGACAAGGTCCTCTCCTTCCTCTCCCGCTTCCCCGACTCCCTCGACGATGCCCTAGACCTCCTCATCGACGATATCGACTACGTCTCCCGTACTCCCCGCCCCGCTCCTCAATCCCCATCCATTTTGGCACCCCTTCCTCATGATCTCTTCAATTTGCAGTGAAATCCAACATCCTCGACAAGGATTTCGTAAACCACGTAATCTCCTTCCTCCTCGAAGCGGACTCCGCCGTTCAGTCCGAAGACACCCACCGCAACGGCACCGCCGGGACTGCTCTTCGTGTCGTCGATGCCTTCTTAGTCCCCAAATTCCGCTTCGATCCCACCAAGAAGCAATTTTTCGAGTAATTTCACGACGAAAATCTAGTAGAATCAATTTTCGTTACGATGTCAAGGTATTACGATAATCACAATCGATCTGTTAGGCACGCATATAAGCTGCCGATCCACGGGTGTGATACTGCGAAGGCTGCGCTTTACAGAGATAGGTTCCAGCTTCTTCATCAGAGGATCTCGAGGGATGAGCATTTCTCTCGGCCAGTGTTCTATGTGACCATGATGGAGGCCGGTGTCTCGGAGGTGCGAGTTATTTTGTCCGTGTGATCATTTTTTGAGTGAGGGTATGCGTTCCTGTTGATATAAATGGGATTTGGTGAGATGCATAGATAACACCTATTCAATCGTTGATCGGAGGTGGATAATGGGTGTGATCTCGCAATTGGAGGATGGGCATTTCTTCCTTGGGGATCTCTCTGCTGCTGCAGTGCCGATGGAGGAGGGGGGCTTCGGGATGGGTCGCCCAGGGGGCAGGGGGCTTCGAGCAGGAGTGGGCAGGGGGCGGCGGAGCTTCCGGGAGGGATGGATCGCCCAGAGGCAGGGGCTTCGAGCAGGAGGAACCCGGGGAGGGGGCTGGAGCTTGGGGGACAGCCCGGGTTTGAGGGAGGGGGGCTGCTCGGCCAGAGCTTCCAGGAGGAACCAGGGGATGAGGGTTGGAGCTCGGGGTGACAACCGGAGGAAGGTTGGAGCTCCATGCTGGTGGCGGACGTGCGGGTCGGAGGGAGCCGCTTGCCGGGGACGCGCGTGATGGAGGACTTCGGTTTGCCAGGGAGAGGGGGCATCAACTTTTTTAATATACAAATGGCATCATATTATAAATATGATGTATTTCAAAGGGCAAAATGGTCAAGACATGTGTTTTTCCGACATTGTTAACGGAGAATTCGGACGGAACTTCACATAGGGTTATGTCATGTAAAGGTTAAGCATTATTCGAGGTTCTGTATGTAATTCGCTATTACGCAGGGTTCCTGGGGTAATTACCATATTACTCAGGGTTATGGGTGTAAATATCCCTATATCTTTCTACACTCATGCTGGAAAAAAAATGCAAATGGTGATCAAGATGATGATGACAGTGGTGAGTCTCGTTGGGTTTGTTGTAGCCGCAATGATCGATCGTATCTCCCATTGCGACAAGAGATAAATTTTGAAACCCCCGTTTGGTTTTCCATCGGTGAGGTGGGCAGTGTCTTGGTAATGCTCTGGTAACTATGAACTGGTTGGGAGTTCTAAGGTATGTGGTTATCTGCATTGGCTGTTTAAGACAATTTTGTGTCATAGACATGTTGGCCATGTCCCCCGTGCATGATTAGAAATATGCGCTCAATTATTGGTTGTTGAGTCTAAGAAAAGATCACCAAACAACTGCACTGCTGATGGGGTTGCACAGGTGTTTAGTCAGTATGGAAACTAATCAAATGTTGCCAATCTTGGCAGAAATATCCCACCAGATAAAGACATGGGACGTAAAGCTAGAGAGGAAATGGAAACAACAATAATAACAACCAGCCTTCTTCCCTTCAGGGGGAGTCAACTACCCGTACTACTTGCTTTCAAACGAGCATCTTGTACCCTCGATCGAATAGTCATGGGGTGTATCCAGATCTGCATATTATGACGGTATTCAATGGACGCCTTTTTCGCAAGGTTCTTTCCATGTCAAGGTGAATTAGATTTTACGGTGTTTGGGTAGTGTAGTAGTTGTCGCTAAGGTAGGGGCATGCACTCTTGGGGCCTCGGGTAGAGGCCTAGATGACCGCAATCCCAACTGCTACTGTAGTTGCGATGGTTGGGGGATATGTTACTTGGCACACCGAGGTGCTAATCTGACGGTGTTGGCCTCGACACTTGCATGCGTTAGCCCGGTGCTCGAGCACGGGCCAAGTAGTCATGGTTGGTCGGTTAGTGCTTCGCTTGTCACTTAAAGTTAGCACTCGTATACAGGCCAATGCAGGCCACATTGGTCGGTATTCCGAGTGAAAGCGCTAAGAGGGGAGTTCCGGGAAATATATGGTTAATGAAGTTGGAAATGTGATGCGAATCTCTTGTGCATAAGGAGGATTGGGCTAGTCGTGAAGATTCGCAGGTTGGAATCTAGATTGTGAATCGGATATCAATTGTGAAGTGGAGGTAAGTGGACGTGTTGGGAACTTAGTTAGGATGCATTGTACCCCACCGCATGCCTACGGAGGCACTCCAACCCTAAGGCATTCTTTTTAACTTAGAGTCATAGTGTGAGGTCTCACCCAGACCAAGACCACATACTATCCACGAAGTTTGGTTACTCATATCCACATCTAATAACCATAATAAAAAATGTGATTCTTGCGAGATCAGGTTACCTAGTTTCTTTCTCTTTTGCACACATTTAAATTATATCATGTTTGTTGTTGTATAATTTTATTTAATTCGTATTGGGCAACTTTACTCATAACGTACCTATGTGTGGATCTACAGGTCCTCGGCAGTGAGCAGTTTGGAGACATCACTTTTAGTGCAGCTTCACTACACTTCTTGTAGTACAGTTGGTAGTAGTTTTTACTGGCTTCTTTACTTGTAGTTTTTCTCTGAGAGACATGACATGTATATAATTGTGGACATCTATATTTATGCTTACATGTATTTTTGGAGACATAGAAATGGATAATAAAATGTAATGGAATTTGGTGAATGGAAGTACATGTGCTTGTGAACAGGTTGAATGCAATGGGAAGTAAAAAAATATTCCTTTGCATGTTTCTATTTTCTCCTGCTTTTGTGAATGTCAAATATTCGAACGTGGAATATATATGCGTGGATTGGTTTGCCGAGTACCCGGATCGTAGGGGCGTCACAATTGAGCCGTATGTGCTCTTCACGTGCGGCTTGGGCAAATTGTAATCCAGCCATTCCGGTTTTCCAAAATTGTGAGAATACCCTCACAAGGGGTTTTCATTAAATTCATACACATGTTCTCAATAATTATATTTTAGACCCTATAAGGACCTATTTGTGAGGATTTATTTATATTTTTATTGCAGTTATGCCTCTGGATTCAACGTTGAACAACTTGAGATTATAATATCCAATTGAAGTGATTTCAGTTGCATTTCAAAGGTAGTTTGATTTTATTCAATATAAAATACTTGATAACTAATTAAGGATTTACTTACATGATATTATATAATTGTTCTCATTTATACTAAATGAAATCAGACTTCTGATTATTGCGTAAAATTAGATTTCAATCTTTATGCTAGCTGTTGCTTAAGTTCTGAAGCAAATTTCAGGGCATAATTTATGCACTTATGTATATGTAATTACTTAGCTTCAGTTTGTAAATAAAATAACTTGCATAAGTTATTTTCTATGTGAGCTCATCTATTCATATGTATTGTGTTATTTTATGATGCACTGTATCATGTTTCTTCTTACCTATCTAACATTAATATCGATGACTAATTAATCATATTATGGCTTGAATCCTGTGTTCGACCCCGAACTTTCCCATGTATAAATTAAAGGCAAGAGCTATCCACGGAGATCTTCTCTCGATTATGGGTGATTGTAGATTGGCCCATGCTACAACGAGAGCATATTATTTTAGTCGATTAACGATTCATCAGATGGTTTATGTCCTTTGCTCCTGCCAGTGCCAGCCTCCGCCCCTGCCACCCTTCTCGCTTGCCTCCGCTCGTAGCAGGAGCCGCCCCTCCACCGCCTCCTCTTCCTCCGCCTCCTCTTCCTCCCCTTATTCCTCTGCCTCCTCCATCGCCTCCCCCTCTTCCCCTTGTTTTTCTGCCTCGCCCCCTCCACCTCATCCTCCTCCCCTTGTTCCTCCGCCTCGCCCCCCTCCTCCACCTCCACCTCCTCCTCCCCTCATTCCTCCCTCCCTTCACATTAGGGAAGGAGAATTGCAATGCGTTTATCTAGCATCAATAAATATTTGATTAAATAGATTAAGAATTCATCTCATTTTTTTAAAAATCACTTCCGTGATCAGAAGACATGATTTATATGTGAAAATAGGAAAAAAATGTTATTTGGTGGATGGATGAAAATTTGGAAGAGAGAAAAATAAAATAAATGGAGGAAGAAGAAGATGAAGAGGAAGAAGGATATGAGGAGGTGGAAGATCCACCATCCAATGCACATATGGTTAGATTAACCCATATTATTAACTCAAGTAAAAGTAATAGTAATAACATGTCTGTGGGGTAAGACGGTGCAAGTTTACTGAGTCGAGGGAGGAATTGCGTTGTTTCAAAAATCGAGAAGGTAATTTACAAAGTTTATAGTAATCGTGTGTAAAAAATCTCATAGCCGCTATTGTCAAACTAAATGAACAAAGTAATTTTGTAAACTTGATTCAAATTCCTTGCACTAACTAGCCGGTTTCCGATCTAAACAATTAATCCAATTTATTCTCAATTTTCTTTTATCCTCTTTTTGAATTTATCACGAGTATCATTTTTTAGTTAAGGACCTATTTAGTATATATATTATATTACTTAATTAAAAGAAAAAAGGGGGAGAAAATGAAGACAACTCTCACCCCTATCAAAGTGCATCTCAAACTATCACACACACACGAACTCAAATTAGATCCACCCAAAAAAAAATCACGAGCACCGCACCCTCAAGTTGCTCTCTCTCCCCCTCTTTGCCCTAAAACCCTAACCCGTTCCCCCCGATGGCCGCCAACGGCGCCGCCTTAGACGCCTCGGATGCGGTGCCGGAGTCCAAGAAATGGCCCGGGTGGCCGGGACACAACGTGTTCCGGATGATCGTGCCGGTGATGAAGGTGGGGAGCATCATAGGGCGCAAGGGGGAGCTCATCAAGAAGATGTGCGAGGAGACGGGCGCTAAGATCAGGATCCTCGACGGGGCCGACGGGACCAACGATCGCGTGGTGAGTTTCGCGTCAGCTTTTATTTGGTGTTATTAAGTTTTTTCTTTCCCTATTTTGGAGCTGTATAAGGATGGAAGCTTTATTCGCTCGACTGTGCGTAGAAATGAAAGCTGGGAGTTTCTTCAGGTTTTCATGTGGGTCGTGGATTTCTGTCGGAGAAAGTTTTGATTCTTTGGAATTTTAGTTCCTTAACGGAGGCGTGCATTATTAGGGATGGAATATGTGGGGAATTTGTTTATTGCGATCAGTGACGAAGGAACTGGAGTTTTCTGCGTTGGATTTGAGGTTGATTGTGGATCTTTTTGGTTAAAGTTTGGATCTTTCGGCATTTCTAGTCGTGGAAGTGATGCCTGTGCTCGTAGTGAGGAAAATCTGGGTTTAATTTCTTTGGGACAAACGTAAAGAGGGATTTATATATAGCATGTGTGGTGGATTGCGAGTTTCATGAGTAAGTTTAGGTATTTGGGCACTTTCATTATATAGAGGTATTTTTGAACTGTTAGGGATGTAAGGTGGGTTATTTTCTCGATTATGCATATTGGTGACTGGCGAAGTTTCTTTGCGAGGTTTAAGATGGTATGTTGGATGATATTTATATATTTGAGCAGGAATTGAATATTAATATCAAATACATTACATTATAGGATTTATTGTATTCTTTTTATATTTTATATTAGAGCATGCCGCCACTCGGACTCGAACCGAGATGCTCTAGCACTGCTTCCTAAGAGCAGCGTGTCTACCGATTTTACCATGGCAGCTTGCTTAAAATAATAATAGCTCGTAGAGCTTGAATCATCCAGATTTAAGGCAATATGGTTTCAAAAATCAAAATATTAGAATAGATTTTTTTCAATGAAAAAGAAATAGAATTTGATATGTATCACAATTTCATTACTAAGTCCAAATAATATCCTGGGATCTATTGAAACCATTATCTTAATATATTATATATATATATATATTAAGATATATTCTAAATCTAAATATAGAAAAAAAAGTGAAAATTAAAAATTGACTGAAATATATAACTAAAATAGATCGTCTGTGTTGTTATTGGAAAATGTGGGGGCTTTATTTGCTCAATTTTGTTTAGGTTGCTTGATGTGCATCCATGCAAGTGGATTGGGATTTTTTTTTGATAACTTGTGGCTTCCACCAAGCCGGATGTCTACTTGTTGAATGTGGTAATGCAGCAGCTGCGCTTGAGATTTGAGTTCATGGTTTTCAAATGCTGTATGCTTTTCCAGGTGTTATCGTCCTCTGTGACAGATTACAGGAGAGAATAAAAGGTGAATTGTATAGAGATGTGGGTGAGGACAGTATGTCCCCTGTAGATAGCATATTAAGATTTATCCATGCCATAAATATGTGATGGAAATGCTTTGGTGAGATTTCTTTTAAGTAAAGCACGATAGAATGGGGGAGATTGAAATCCTTGTTGAATCCGATCTACAGTCAATCTTGATATGTTAAATCGTTACAGGAAAATTATACTATATTCCATTTCGAAACACAACCAGAGTTTAGCAATTGTCACCGCACGACCATGCGGATTGTTTCCTAAAATTCTAGACTTGAATGTTAAACTTTCAGTCTTATTAGTGAATCAGATGCTTACTAAGCTTTAGTAATCATCCCAGACTTTCTCAAACGAAGTCCCACCTAATGCGACTCAAAATGAGTTTTAGTGATCATTCTCTGGTTCTGTGCTATCTTATTTTGTGGTTGTCAAATATGCATTTTGCTTTCAAATAAAGATCCAATTTATACACATCTTAGAACATAAAATGTCAAGTTTTATTGGAACTTGTATTTATAGATAATCTACTTGGAATCTTAGTTATCTGAATTGTTAAAGTAGTCATTTGCAAAAATGCCAGGCTCAGGGTGGTGTATGATACGGCTCGACCCCTTCACGAACCCATTCATCTGCTTACATCTTTTATTCTGAGTGGATATTAAAACTTAGTATATACATAAAAAACTTTTGGTATTGGGACAACTCATCATTTGTCCATTATACAAGGAAATTCAACAAGTTATAATTATTAAATTGGGTTATTTTGAAAATGTTTGGGATCACATTTTTTTGCCGTTGTCCCTGCATGGATGGTTCTACTCGTGTTTTATAGCATTGTATACTCTGCTCATATAAAATCAAGGTTTTAAAAAACTGAAGGTGGAATTGGGTGGTGTCCATGGAATTGAGGTGAGGTGTAGCTTCGAGGTGGTCGAGTTGTAAGCCTCGTGTTTTCCAAAAAATATGCAATTTTGCTAGAATATTGTATAATATTAAGAAGATTATATCATACACAAATCCTCATTCATTTGAAGTAATTTACTGACTTTTGATGTAATTTTTCAATATTGAAAAGGAATGAAGGGTTGGATACGATGTGTTTGGGGTCATTTTATATGAACTTTATGCTCTCTCATGTGAAAATATTCAATGTTTTTCCTTGGCTTCTTCAAAATATACGTGTATGGTTGACGGTGTGGCTAAATGGAATCCGTAAACTCTATTTTTAACAATTTTTTATATTGTCACATCGTTTATCATATTTTATACTTTGAAGAAGCTAATGACTTGTGGGACAGGTGAAATAAGAAATAATGGAATCAGAGAACAAATGAAGAACGTTGATTTACGTGAAATCCTACTACATGGCGAGATGAAAACATGAGAGAAAATCACAAATAAATGAAAACCCCCTTGCGGGGGAACTCGTCCCTTCCCACAATGATGACTCTATTGTCTTGGGGAGCGTTGAAGCTTGCTTCTTCTCTGGACTTTTCTTGATCATCCATACCTCTACTTCTAGACTTGGAGAGAACCAATCAGATTCTTTGAACAAAAAGAGTTTTGTGCTTTTATCAAATCCTCTCTGTCTCCCGATTGAGCTTGTTTAGGTAGATATTTCATAATAGGGTCGATAGTAGTGCACTGTGTCCAATGGAAAACAATTTCTGAATGGGGTAAAAGAACTTGAGATATTTACCTCTTTCTTAAAGATTGGGATGAATTGATGTCGGACAATGGTGTGAAAACACTTCCTGACCTCGAATTCCAAAAACCAGTGAGAGGTTTGCCACTCTTCTTTGACTCGTATGAGGGCCGAGCCACGACCCAAGCGGAAATGCGATGTGTCTGGAAACTCGGGATCATAAATGTGTTTGAGTACCATTCTAACCACCTCTTTAATAATCATTTTGATAGGTAGAGCTACTATGGACAATCTAAACTTTGACTCTTATATTCATTTTCTGAAAGATCACAATGGGTGCAGGCATATATAACCTCGTAAATACATCAATGTCCCATCAATAATCAATGCATCCATGAAAAAGATGTCCGGGATCTCCATTCCAAGAGTTAGTCCCATCTCTAATAAGCCCCGACACCATAGAATGGACAAGAGAAGGTCATAGATAGAATAGAAGATCTCTCTAATCCAGTCATCTTGCCATGATCGACTGACCATTTTTGACCTTCAGTTAAAGAGTCAAGGTTTGATAGCACATATATGTCTTTCCAAAAGGTTGACCCTCTATAACTAATAGGTCTTTACTTTAGACATATGTAGTCTTGGTAAGGCAAAGCATGGTAAATTCATTGTTATGGACCTAAACATGCAAACATAGTAATTGGATCTTGGAGAGATACAATTAGACATCCAACATCTCAATCCTTCACTATTCCCAATACTTTTCTGGAAGTGGAGTATGCAATGCTGGGCTTGGATGAACATAAAAAAATGGTTTCTATGCTCCATGGCCTCAAATTTCAGCGAAATTTGGTCGAATTTCTGTCGAATATCGATATCTAGTCGAAATCGAAATTCGACCGAAATGACCGAAATATGGGGGTCCTAGTACAAAAAATGACCGAAATGACCGAAATTTCGGTCGAAATTCCACCGAAATTCTGTTTTGGTCGATACCGAAATGGTGACCGAAACCGACATTTAGGGCCTAGTATATCTGCATCCATTAATGTCACCTCTATTATGTTGAGTCTCCCTGAAAGGTTTTGATGGGAGGCACCTGTTGTTGTTGTAGCTATTTAGAGTTCTAATGCGAACCCGTCTCCTCCATATACGGTTCGAAGACCTTGTGGCAACCTTGTGGTTCTGTAGCATGTTGAAGGTGATGACAGTTGGGAGCGTCCTCAAGCACACATTCATGGTGGAGGGGCGGGCAGAGTCGTTGAGGCTTTGAAGGTGATCTTGAAGAGGATACACTATCGCTTATAGCAGTGCTCGTCGCAAAAGAAGAGGCCACAAGGAGAGATAGAGTGGCCGATGATGAACTCAGTGGTAGACATATTTCTTCACTGTTTTAAGCGGCCCTTGTGGCAGCTGCGATGGCAAATAGTGGCGCAAGTTGAAGATGAGGTAGGTGTTGCCAACGGTCCATACCACCCTCCTCGTGCTCTTTAGCAACTTTTGAAGGGTAGGGATCTATCCCATCATTGTACCATTGGTATTTTTTGTTGGCCTGAGGTCAATATCATGAGTGTTGCCACCACTTTGGGTAGCCATGCTACATGCGATGTAGCGGCATGATGAAAATCTTGAGTATGGGTGATCTGGTCTCCTTTTGATCGGGTTTCTTGATCGCTCTAGGACTTTGAGATCTAGGGTTGTATATAGGGATTGAGATACCAGCATTATTGGAGACATTTATCACAAAAATAGATGTTTATTTGACCACAGAACTTCAAGAACATGTGAAAGTAAACTTACCATGCCATCTGTTGATCAATCTTGAACCCATAAACTTGAGGAATGAAATACAATGCGAACTCTGAGATTACAAAAAAACAAAACAAAACAAAATCAATCCTCAAAGACAATACCAAAAGCCGGCATGCTTTGATATCATGTGAAATATGAAATAAGCAACGTGGGTTCAAAGAAAAAAATCAAACATTGATTTACATGGAACTCTATTCCCTATGGAGCGGCTGGAGAAAACCACAAAGGGTTGTTTATTATCTTTGATTTCGCAAAGATTATGAGTGTGGCGCTCCCACCAACACGCCAAAGTCCTGTCAATAGTTGGTATGGGAATAAACATACCAGTCCAACGTGTTAAAATTCAAATCATTTTTTTGACAAATGATCTTTATTTGTTGGTTTAATTTGAATTTCTTGTAAAAGCATAGAAAGTCGTATTCGTGCATCAGAAATAAAGTTGATTGTTTATTACACTACAATTTTCTTTATCCCTTGCAGTTGTCATCAAAATACCATCAGCTATAGTTCTTTCCATCATTTAACTAATTGTGTTAACTACTAAGATAATGCAAGTAATGTATTTATTATTACACAATTATTAAATGTTAGAAATGGAAACTTCTCTGATCAAAAGACTAACATATGCATTGATATATTTGGTTTGAAAGCAGCGGGGAACTTCATTGAATTCGACAATATCCCAATTGGTAAATCATATAATATTTTTGAAACAAAAATGATCGGAAATGGAAAAAGGTATTTGCAGGGATTCAAGTAAAAGTAAACTTTAAAAGAAAAGTGTCAAAAAATATATATCCGAAGTGTATGCCCCGTCTCACCACCTCATGGCCGCTGCAACCTTTTGAGGCACATGCCTCATCAAAACCACCTTAGGCATCCACCTCAGGGATAAAAGCCTCACCTTACCGCAAGACATATGCCTCGGCTGATTCAAGATTAGCCTTTTCATACCATGCGTCCAATTATATTATCTATTTTTAGTTGGGTCTTGGTATCTTCTACACTAAATTTGAGGGATAATTTTGTAAAATTTGATTGCCCATTCATTTATCTCACTTGGGCCCTGCTTTATACTTTGGAGAGATAATTTTGTAGAATTTGATTGTCTGCAACAGTGTGATTCATTAGATCACGTTGCCTTGTCCACTGGATTTTTGACGGTAGTCGATTATCCACTTGTGTTCCATTGGATCCTGATCCATTGTACCCGTTCTATGGGATAACTTTGTTATAGTTGACTGTTCTGTAGGTTTGCCCACTGATTTTGAGGGATCACTTCTTAGCAGCTGATGATATGCTTATGAGTATATTAATGGAGCAAGGGTTTTGGCTTAATATTCCTAGTACTTGGGGGAGAGAAAGATAAATAATTGAAATAAGGATTAACGCATTAATTCTACCCACTCGAATGGTATAATCTTGGATATTTTGAGTTGCGACCAATTGGCATATCTCCGTTAATCTTTCATTATGGGAAATTGTCCTCGTGTTTTTAGGAGAACTCATAGATCAGATAAGGTCTCGATCATTTCAATATGGTATTCTGCTAGAAATAGGATTTATAAGCATGTTATTTCTTTGTCAAAATTTGCTTTTATCTTATGTTGATGGAGAATGAACATACAAAAAACTTTTCTTTCTTAATTCCATTCTTTACAATCAATATACACAAAAGTATGTATGATTTGAATGATATGTTGCTTGCCACATCGTGCGATCACTTGATTTGGATTATACATGGCGTTTTTCTTTGTCGATGACAATGATCCCACTAGTGAGTGTAGCAATACTTAATTTAATCACTGTTTATGGTTTTTTTCCGTTCTTTGCAAGACTTGCTTATGGTAATGTGGGGTTTAATTCAAACTCAGTGCTATATATCTTGAGAGCGGGAAAATGTTTTTAATCTTATTCCATCCTGTTATTTTCCAGGGTGTATTAAATCAAAGTACATCTTCATGAGCTATCTTTATCTTTCTTATTGTTTTCTTTTTCTACAATCTCGTTTCCTACTTCTAACTACGCAGATCGAAGATAACATGCCTCAGTCTTTTCATGCTTGCTTATATATCAGTTATATAAGATTTATTTTTTTTCTGACCTTTTCTATTTCTATTATCAGCAGCTTTACGAGATGATTTTATAAGCTTGTTTCTTATTGCCTCTATAGGTTTTGATTTCAGGAAAAGAAGAACCAGGTGCAAAGCTATCCCCTGCTATGGATGCTGTGCTTAGAGTATTTAAACGTGCCAATGAGCTGGCAGAGAACGAAGGTGACAGCACATCGGCATCGGTTGCTCTTCCGGCATGTTTCATTCGCTTAGTGGTTGCTTCTCCGCAAGCAGTCAGCTTAATCGGGAAAGGTGGTGCTACAATAAAGGGCATTCAGGAAGGGAGTGGTGGTGCCTCTATAAGGGTTCTGACTGGAGGTGTGGCTATCTTGTTATTCTGATTACCAACTCCGTTTAGACTTTTCTAAGTTAGGTTTGGAGCTTTATAAATACATCATAGTAAAGAGTATTTTCCACATAAGTGATATATTCTTCCAAAATATATAAAATCATTCTGTATCGAAATGATCTATGCTATCCTTGAGGATGTACTATTGTATTTATTGAAGAGTTTATACTCTAGGAGTTTGAGTTTGGGTCTTTTATGTTGATGTCATCTCTTTTATAATTAATAAATCTGCGAGGGTTGCTGTTCTTAAGCAGTCTTCTGTTGGCTTCTGAAATAGTATCAATATCAGAGGCTCAATGAACAGAGAAACACAATGATCTGGTTGGGGGGTCCGTCAGTTAGGTATCTGCATTTTAGAATTTTAGAAGAGGTTAAGAAAGATGAGTAGGAGGTTTGGTTGGATATTTCTGAAATTAACTTTCTGGAGGATGGCCTCCAACTTAGATTTTAGGCGATTTGCTCTTGCTTGTGCTCCCTGAATGTGATTAAATTTGAGTATATCTAGGTTGATATTGCATGGTGGCAACAATCGACGATTTTTTGGTTGTGGGACAGAGAGGCAAACATTGGCATCTTCCACTTAATACCACATCAACAAGCTCTAAATGGGGAAGGGATGCGAGGAATGATGTTCGGTTAGTAGCACATTGACAATAGTTTGGGATATTTTTTATGTGCTAATTACATGGCAATTTGCAGTTGTATGTAGGATATTGATGTACGGAGAACACCCCTCATCAGATGAGCACACACCTATGAACAATCATCTCTTAGACTTTAGCTGACATAGATCGATGCTAAAGAGCAGAAGGCTTCCCTTAATCATTTGTTGTTTATGTCTAGATTGCTTTGAAGATAGGACTAACGATGCTTATCTTTTAATACCTTTGCAAGACCCATATGGTCCAAAAGCCTTCAACAATATACATGTGAAAAATGAAATAGAGGACATAAGTTAGGGCGTATTGCCATTGTCAAAATGTGATACTTGAGGTTAGCCCTCCTTAAGATGGCTCACTCATACCTTACGCTGAAGGATGACATCAACATGGCTCACTCGTACGTTGAGGAACCTTAAAGGTGAGTACCAAACAATAAAGGCTGTATCGATATCGATATCGTTTTGATATCGTATCAATACGATATATCGATATCGTTTTGATATCGTATCAATACGATATTTCAACGATATATCGGTGATATATCACCGAAATATCTCCCGTGTCGACGATCTTTTGTGAAGGAAATGCTTGAAAACTGGGATATATATATTGCCATATCGGTACCCATATTGGTTGCATCTCGATATCGATATATCAGCAATATATCGCCGATATATCACGAAATTTCCTTCCATGGTGCCAAACACACCTAACGTAGGAGATTGATTGGGAAGGTTGGGAGAGAAAGTAGGCAATTGGAGCAACCGTGAGGGGAGTTTCACTAGCATGGTAATAGTAGATAATTCAAGGCCCTAAATGTTAGTTTCGGTCACCATTTCGGTATCGACCAAAACAGAATTTCGATGGAATTTCGATAGAGTTTCAACCGGAATTTCGGTCATTTCGATCATTTTTCGTACTAGGACCCCCATATTTCGGTCATTTCGGTCGAATTTCGATTTCGACTGGATATCGATATTCGACAGAATTTCGACCGAATTTGGCTGAAATTTGAGGCCATGGTAGATATCTCCTTTTTAGGGGCCAATCGGATGAATTTGGATGGAATTCTCTAGTGTTGAAAGAAGTCAAGTTAGAAGAATGTTGAATGTTCTTTCTTGGCATGTTATATTTTTCTTGATAATTTTTTTGTGAAGAATTTGGGTTAATATTAGAAGATGCCATGATTTGGAATTCAAGGAAGAATGTGAGGTGAAAATGGCAAGATGAAGATATGAACATGCCAAGTTGCATAACAACAAGAAGTCGTTGGGATCATATTAGTGTAATTAAGAGGAGAAAGAAATCTATGACTGGAAAGTATTTTAAATCCAAAGACAAATTAAATCCATTCTACTTTTTGTAAACACGATCCAATAACAACAACAGGAAGTCGTTGGGATCATATTAGTGTAATTAAGAGGAGAAAGAAATCTATGACCGGAAAGTATTTTAAATCCAAAGACAAATTAAATCCATTCTACTTTTTGTAAACATGATCCAAATCAAATGCGTAGGAGCAATTAACAATGATCTCCAAAATATATATGAGAGAAACGGTAGGTCAATCGAGGGACAAAGCACGATGAATCAAAGATATATTTCCTCGTGTAATGGAAGGGACATCCTAAAGAAGAAGCTATCTAGGAGCGAGAAACAACATTGTGGCAGTTTGAGGACATGCCCAACCATTCCATTTCAAGTAGTATCAGAGGGCACCCGATGATCCGGATGAGGAAACTTGGAACACCCCTAGCATCTGTGATAAGATGGGGATTGCAAATGTGGTCTAGAGGCCACGAAATCCCATTTCGAAGAATTCTTTTGATAGCATGCACACGATTAAAGTTGGAGGTTGCATGCGACGTGGAAACAATCGACAATACACGCGTAGGCGACATACCTTTTTGACACAGAGGAAGAGCGATACTACAACAATGTGGGAATGACTAGGTATCATACAAGTATTGGTTCAACAACAACAAAGCCTTTTCTCGTAATTATGTATGGTTGGCTACATGGATTTTTTGCCTCTATTTAAATCAATTTTAGGTCATTCTCGAGCTTAAATTTAAATAACTAGGTATCATTCCAACACTTCTTGGGTCTTCCCTGCCGTCTTTAACTGGCTCAACATCTCGAATCTTGCATCTTCTAACGGGTGCATCAATCGACCTCTTTTGCAAATGGGCAAACCATCTTAAGCGGGTTTCTCTCATTTTATCCTCTATCAGAGCTACACCAACTTTCCTTCTTATCGTATCATTCAATCTGAACTTTTCATGTATTACCACACATTCACTTCGACATTTTCATTTCTGCTACTGTCCTCTGCACATGTCTATGGTTCACAAGTCAACATTTTGATCCATAGAGCATAGCAAGTCTCACCGATGCTTTATAATACTTTAAAATGGAGTTTCTTGTCACAAAGAACTGTAGTGGCTCCTCTCCTCTTTAGCCAATCTGCATATATTCTACGAGTAACCTTTCCATCAATTTTCCTATCAAGTTGTGAAATGGATCTTAAGTATCTAGAAGAATATTTTTTCTGAATGTTGTCATCTCCTATCTTCACCTCGAGTCCTTCATTGTTGTCTCCATCAAATGCGCACTCCATATATTTAGTTCTAACCTTACTTATATAAAATCTTTTAGTCTTCAAGGCTTGTTTCCAAACTTCTAGCTTCTAATTCACACCATCTCTTGTCACATCATACAAATATTGGTTCGACCTATCTAAATGGATGTCACTAAACTTAAAATCCTAAACTTGAGTATTGTATACATGGCATGGAACTAATGTACATTTTGGCGGGAAAAGGAGAAAACCATTAATATTCACTAAACCATTCTCTTGGTTAAATGATTGAAATATCATATTGTTTGGAATTAAAATGGTCCTCCATATCATGAATTGGTAGGCTTCTCTACCTATGGGAATTGAAGGGCATTCATGTCTACTGAGCACAAATCATATCGGTCCCCTTAATGGCTCTATTCTCATTGGTTGAGAATAAGAGAGCATGATCATGCATCTAACTCTATAAATAGGTGATGATGTCCTTGCATTTGGAGAGGAATCCAGAAGTGGAGAAACCACATTCCCTATGGAGAGGGCTTAAGAGAGATGCTTCTTGTAGCACCTCGAACATAGTATCGTATCTTGTAATCGCAAAGTGTGGTGGTATCTTATAAGTAGTGAGGGATACTACTAAAAACTAATCAACCTGAGCTTAAGCATTTGGGGTTATGGTCAAGCGTTTCAGTTGGGCCCAAGCCCAACATGATGTCTAGGCCAGTAATATCTCCATAATGGACCGTGTCTAGGGTCTGGGATATTACATATTGTATTAGAGCGTATTCCCTCTGATAGTGGAAAAGGATGCCCAAGAGGTAGAGTCGCCCCTACCATAGATTTAGGAGGATAGTGCTATCTAAGAGGTGAAGCCGCCACTATTGCTGGAAGTAGGTCATGGGTCATTACCGGATAAGGACATTGCGAATATAAGTAAGGGTGATTGTAGCACCTCGAGTATAGTACCACATCTAGTAATCACGAAGTGTGGTAGTGGCTTATAAGTAGTGGGGGCTACTAGTCAACCCGAGCTTAAGCATTTTGGACCGTGATCAAATGTTCCAGTTTGGCCCAAGCCCAACATGATGTTTGTGCATGTAATCTCTTATAACGGACCGGGTCTAGGGCATGGGATGTCACACTTCTCCCTTTGTGCTAACATCGGTATATATGTCTTGAATTAAAGATTCAATACAATTGTTACTTATTCATCGTGCCATTGCTATCCTTCTCCTTCTCTCCTTTGTATATGTGGCATATATTCATGTGCTTGTACTCTTTGCATGCTTGGGGATCTTTGTTGTAGTTTGGAATTGCATGTCTTCGGCTTCGCCAAACTTCTTTGTTCTCATATATATTAAGCATTCCTTGTTTGCACTCCAGACTGTGAGAAGTGTTCGGCTTTGCCTCTTGTTTCATGAGAGTTTGTTTGGTTGCACACACTCATCGAGAAGAATAGCGACATTGCTACCAGTTCTGCCAAGTGCTGGTTAACAATATATATGTTAATGCCGCACAACATAATATCTCTTAGGGCAAACCTAAGATTTGAATACCCATGGCACCTGCCTTCTTGGCATCTTGCTATAGTTAGTGCTTAGTTATTGGCTATTGCAAAAGTGGCAATGTTTATAGATGCCATTAAAATAGTTGTGTTTCATAATGCCTGTTCATATCTTTTCATGCGGTTGTCAATTATTTCTCAAAAAAATGTGGTTGTCAACTATCTATATTGTGATTGATGTACCTATTTAATATTATCCTTTGGCAGATGAGTTGCCTTTTTATGCAAGCAGCGAAGAAAGAGTAGTAGACATACAAGGTGAATCTGTTAAAGTGCTCAAAGCACTTGAGTTAGTTTTGGGGCATCTTCGAAAGTTCTTGGTTGACCCCAGTGTTATTCCTCTTTTTGATAAGACTGTAAGATTCTGCTGGCTCTGTTTTTTTTAAAATAGCGCTCCATTCCTTCTCTTTTTTAGAACTTAGTGCAGTTTTCTGATGCTGTTTTCCCCCAGCATAATACTCCTCCATCGTCATTAATTGCCCCTCAAGACCCCGTAGCTGATCCACTATCTCTAATTCGTACGACTGCACAGACCGGAGCCGCTAGTGAATTCATGTCATTGAACCGTGATCCATTGTTTCGTGACCCAGAACCTGAATTGCAACTTCAACGCACTGGAATTTCATTATACGGGCATGACCCTGCTCTTCCGGGGCATCCCTCCAACCTTGCACGCACAGCGAGTGCTGTAATTACTCAGGTAATACTTGTTACGAGGAATATTTTTTCAAGTCAGATCTTTTCTGCTTTACATGTGGCATGCATTTGTCCAATTAGAAAGACTTCAGTGGTCTTGCTTGTTTGACGCTTGGGTTAAAATTTGTCTACATTTGTAGTTAAGATCTCATCATAAGTTATTTTTTCAATGCTGAAGATTGATGCCGAGTTAATTAAATGAATGGAAGGGTCAAAAGGCTATGGGCTATTTTTATAAAACATATTTATAAACGGGTTGATTCTACTGTGACTGTTATTTTGATGCCTTCTATTTCGCTGTTATTTTATAAAGCATATTTTTAAATGTGACTTTCCTCCTTTTGGTGACCTATTTTGCTGGACGAATCCTTTTTATGGGTTTATTGTGTCTGTTGTATGTTACTGGGCTATTGATTGGGAATGTTTCTCTCCAGTCATCATATGCTGGCATTGAATATTGGTTTTTCTTTGTTGGCATCGTACTTGCAATTTGATCCTTCACAATTGCCTTAATCCCAAAACTGATCACTTTTTTTGATAAGGTAAATATTGGGGAGGGACACTTGAACCCTTGTTCTTTGGAGGGTAGGCACCTTGCTCTAAAATTGATCACTTGATTTATCTCTGCGGTGGTTGAAAGTTTGTAAACCGCAACATTTGGACTTTTGTGGAACAAAAAATTAATCTACATCTTTAAATGTCACTGGGTGTTATTTTATTTTATTGTCTTGATGAATTAGAAAACAGTGCCCAAGTCCCTCGCTGTTTTCTTTCACGTGTATTGTACAACCCTCACAACAACAACAACAAAGCCTTCTTGCTTACCCAATTAAAAAACCCTCAAACCCTTCGAAAAGTCTCACCTTAAGGTATGCACACTTTCCAGCACGGGAAAGCAGGTCCTTAATCCCACCTTTTCCCTGTACCAGCTGCTTCCTAATCTCCATAGACCCCCTTAGAATTTCTTCCACCTCCCATTATAACCATCTGCCGCCACATCTCCCTCCCACTGCCATAGGCCAGCCACCTTCTTCATCTCATGATAATCGTTTACCAAATTCCTGTCTTTAGGACATCTGAATGACACCGCACCTTGTGATCGATATCTGGCAAGATGTTGTACAATTGTAGGTCATCTAGCTCGATATACATGCTGGGACTGTTATCTGTGGCAGCCTCTAGGGGTTGGACTGGGACCATGTGTGATGGCAGCTTGTGGAGGGATCAATATCATCTGTGGAAGCTGCCCAGCTGTGGCTGTGGATTTAGTGCTGTCCTCTGCTGTGATGATTCATGACATTGGGTTACCATCATTTCTGGAGAGTCTGGCGTCACTCCCGAGTAGGGATGAAAACGGTCGGATACAGATACGTATAAGTGTTACCATATCCTCATCCTTTTTAAAATTCGGATACGAATACGAATATCACACGAATGTGTAAAATGTAAAATCATATTCTCAAAATACGAATACGAATGCAAAATGAATATTGATAATTCGGATACGGATATTTGACAAACGAATACGAATTAATATACGAATGTTATACATGTTCAAATATGCTTAAAATCTATAATCATTTTAAGTTTGTAATTTTATAAAAAGTATATTAAATATTTTAATAATGAATATGTACATAAATGATAACTAAATATTAAAAGAAAATATAAAGATATAACTAAATAATAAAATAAAATTTACCAAACTTACTTATTTGTATACAATGTAACTATTGGTATCATAAAGAATTTGAACATTTGTATTCATATTCGTATTCGTATCCTTCAAAAAATGAATATTCGTATTCGTATCCTCAAAATTTTCAACATTCGCATTCACATTCGTATTCATCAAAGTTGAAGATATTATATTCGTATTCGTACTCGTATGTGACGAATATTGGATATTTGCATTCGTATTCGTATTCGCATTCGCATTCGCCAGATACAAGAACATGGCATCCATATCCTCTATTTGACGAATGCGGATACGAACGAATACGAATATATTTGTATTCATTTTCATCCCTACTCCCGACTCCCGAGGCGGCAGGGGATGGTGGTGCCGTGTTGGCTGTGGCATTGAAGTGACCGAGCTCCACAACTTATACTTGGTTAGCTGCTTCTGGATGATCTCTGGCAATAGTGAGAGCTCAACACGTTAGGCTTTCAGATGGGAAGACAAGGAGATTCAGAGGGTCTAGAGGGTTCAGTGAGTCTGATCTGGAGGTTTTGAGGAGTGAGGACTCAACAGGCTACGAAGCTATATCTTCCCTCCATCAACTTCGCTCGGCCTGAGATATTCAGACCAGAGGCGGTAGGCACAATGAAAATATTTGTTACATATGCTGCTGATTCTAGCCAGTTATCCCTCTTCGACTATAATTTTTGACTCACTTTTTCCCTAGTGAAATGACAAGATTGCACAGAAGGTAGGTCTTTACGGATAGCAACGGAGACATGTTCAACTTCGGGGGAGTAGGAAGGTGTAGAAAGATAACTCTACGTGAAGCAGCTCACAGAGTCAAGAGAGAGAGGTAGTAGTAGGTCATGCTGATAAGAAAGCCCCATGAAACAGCTCAGAGAGGCTTTTGGGAAAGCCCTGAGAGTCTTTTGAGAAACTAGAGAGTTTTCAAGTAATTAAAGAGAAATCAAGTTGGTTGATGAGTGTCAAGTTTGGAGGAATGAGACATCGGTCTTTCTTTTCCTCTTTTTCTTGATTCTACATCGGTCTTCTTTACATCCCATTTCCTTGATTCCATCTCCATTACTAGTAGTAGAATATGCTTTCAGATGGGGTAGACAAGAAGAGATTAAAGGGTTAGAGGGTTCACGTGTATGATATTTGGAGGTAAATTAATTGGCTGCTTGCAGGATCGCTAGGGAAATATTCGGTGGAAATTTTAGTAGTGACAACATCGAGCTAAATGGAATCACAGGGAGAGGATTATACTATGGTTCTTAGTACTGAATATCTAAAGATGTACTCTCGAATTAATCTGTGGCATTGTCTCATGATAATTTGAAATTAAAGTGTATCTGCCCAGGAGTATTGTATAATGTTAATACCCGCTTTTATATTTGTTCTAATATTGAAGACCATGATCCGTGTCTAGTTCCGCGTGCAACGACTATAATCGTGAGCTTGTTTAATTTTATGAATCCTATTTGCAACCTTGTCCGTCATCGATCTTTTTTTTCTCTAAAATTTTGAACTGATGCTAATCAGTTGTATACCATTCCACAGATAACTCAGACTATGCAGATTCCTTTGTCATATGCCGAGGACATCATCGGTGTTGGAGGCTCCAATATTGCATACATCAGGCGTACCAGTGGTGCAATTATCAGTATCCAGGAAGCTAGAGGCATCCCTGACGAAATAGTGGTGGAGATTAAGGGAACCTTGTCACAGGTTCAGGCTGCCCAACAACTCGTGCAGGTGAATTGCCTTCAATTCTCAATACCTCCAATCTTCTATTACGCCGATTGATCAACGGGTTTTTGTTGCGCTAACATTAAACATTAAGGACATGTCAGCTTTGTGGATCATGAGAAATATCTACATGGATCAAATTCTTTATTGAGAATCCGCGAGATTTTCCTAAATTAATAGGACTTGCTAATTATGTAATGCAATCCATATGCCACTTCTAATGAGATATGCCTATTCTGCTTCGCAGGAATCCATCGCTGGGCACAAGGAACCTGTAAGCAGTGCCTACACCAAACCTGATACTGGCTACCTGTCATCGTACTCGCATCTAGGGAGTTCCTATCCGCCTTCACTTACATCACACGCACTCGGTGGTTTTGGTTCTGGGGGAGGGTTGGGTGGTTATGGGGGATACAGGTTTTGAGTAGGTCTTAACTGTTTTGTCTGGCGCCTTGGTCGAATCGCCTTTGCTATTTAGTGTTGTAGAGCTGATCAAGGGAAGATCTCCGTTCCATGTTTAACGGTGTAAATCATACTTAAGAAGAGCCTGTTCGTCTAGTTTTGCGTTCTGAATCCTATTTATGCTTGGGAGGGTTGGAAACAACAGATTCTTGTACGGATCTATATTTTTGTCTGACTGCTCTAATCGTCGAATCGTATGTCTCTTTCGCCTTCTGATTAATATCTGCTTGTGGTCGAATTGTATGTCTCTTTTGCCTTCTGTAATATCTTCTTTTCATATTTAATTGGCCAGTTTGATGTCGTTCGAGCTTTGGCTCCCAAAATTTCTGATGCTATTAATGTGAATTTATCTACATTTTCGTGAATATGTTTGAATGTTGCTAATAGAAGACCGGTACCTTTTATGTTACATTTCTAAATTGAGGATCATAATTGGACTTTTCATGCATAGATAATGCTCTTTTTGTGATCACCTCGTACGTTAACATTTCTGTAACTTCCTTTTCTTTTTAGGCTGATTATTGTTTTGTTATGTAACAGGTGCTAGTAGAATACTAAATTTCGTCCTTCGTTGGTAGTAGAAAAATAAACTTTGTAATTGTTCAAGCTGATCACATAGAGGCTTTTTTTAAATAGCAGGTCTGGTAATTTCGGGGTCCGGAGCATCTCCACTAGGATTCGATCTTGGATCCTTTGAAGTGGAGGCACACTGCTCTAACACTAGAATACTCTTTGGGTTCTCATAATACGTGTGCAAGATCAACACATGATCAATAACAACAAAGACTTTTCCACATTTAATAGGGACTACTACATGGATTCTTTGCCTCTATTTAGATCTACCTTAGACTTTAGGTCATTCTTAGGCGTAGATCCAAAAAAACTAAGATTTCTTCGTATAGTTTCATTCCAACAACTTAATATTTCAAAACGCGCATCTCCTTATCAGTGTATTAGCTGACCTTCTATGTAATGACCAAACTACCTTAGGAAGTGATTTTCTTGTATCTTATTCTTAATTGGACCTGTACCAACTTTCGTTTTGCTTACGCCATTCTGAATTTGATTTTTATGTGTGTTCATACATCCACCTTTTCATTTTCGTTTTGACTATTGTCATTTTTTGTACATGTTTATAGTTTACAAGCCAACATTCAAATCCGTAGAGCATGGTTGGTCTCATGGTTGTTTTGTAAAACTTTCCTTTTTTTCAAAGGACTTTTCTTATCACAAAGAATGTAAAGGCTAATCTCTAATTTTGCCCACATGTATTTATTCTATTAGTATCATTTCCATCAAGTTTTTTTATCATATTTCAAAATACATCTCAAGTATCTAAAAAATCTCTCTTCTGAATATTATCACCACTAACCTTCACTTCAATTCCTTTATCATTGCTTCTATCAAAAGTGCACTTCATAAATTCAGTCTTTGTCCTACTTACGCGAAATCCTTGTCTCCAGTACATGTCTTCATACACTATGCTTCTTATTTACTCAATCTATAGTCTTATCAATCAACACAATATCACCTGCGAATAACATACACCAATGTATTTCATCCTGAATGTGAATTGTCATGTTGTCTATAATCAAAATAAAAAGCAATGGATTCAAAGTTGAATATTGATGCGGACCAATGATGATGTTAAAATAATCAATCTTCCCAGACTGAATCTTTTTACAAAATGAAGCCTGTCATACATATATTTTATGAGGTTAATGTGTAAGATGGGTATTTGTCTGTTCTCTAAAACTATTCACAATATCTTCTGTGGGACATAATCATAAGCCTTCTTCAAATCAATAAAAATCATATGTAGGTTCTCGTTTTAGATATATAAATCTTCATTGTTCTCCTCAGCAAGTGGATGACTTCAATAGTTGAGTGATCTGGCATGAATACGGATAGGTTTTCTTTTACTTTCGAAACTTGTCTCAACTTTCTTTCGATTACACGTTCACAAATTTTCATAATCTGACTCGTGAGCTTGATATCTCTGTAATTTGAACAAATTTGAAATTCTCCTTTAATTTTATAAAGAGGGACAACGATGCTTCTTCTCCAATCTTTAAGTATTCTTTTGCTTCGTCAAATAACATTGAATAAATTTGTAAGTCAAGTTAAATCACGCTCACCTAGAACTCTCCAAACATCTATAAAAATATCATCAGGTCTTACATCTTTCCTGAGTCTCATAACCTTCAAAGCCTCCTCTACTTCATTTGTATTCATCTATAGCTTATACGATTCAATTAACTTTCACTTACTAGATAAATCTCCAAAGTGATATCTCTATTTCCTTACCCAATGAAAAGCTTATGGAGGTACTACCTCCATCTAGTCTCTTTATCCTTTTAAGTTACAAGTATGTGGCCTTCCTCATCCTTAAGGCATCTCACTTGAGAAAGATCTCTAGTCTTTTTTTCTATTGCTAAGACAACATGAATATATCCTTTTGGTCCTCCTCAGAGTCAATATTTTTGTACAAAACCTCATAACCTTTTGACTCAGCTTCGCTTACAACTTTTTTTGCTTCTTTCTTTGCTATTTTGTAGTTTGTGATCATTTCACGTGTTCTATCCTTAGACAACTTTAAAGCATGTTCTTTTCATTTTCAGCTTCTCTTGAACTTTTGCACTCCACCACCAAGCCTCCTTTTGGCCCGGAGATCCTCCCTTTGACTCGCCTAATATCCCTTTGACTACTTTTCCCAACTTACTTCTTAATCTATCTTATGCATAAATAACATGTGAAAGAGATGATAATTAACATATCTATCTACCTAACATGATGGCTTATTGATCTAAATGATTAACATGTTGGCCCTCTCTCTTACTTTATGTTCATTCTAAAAATGTCCAATTGCTTCGCCAAGACGAGAGCATGACATTATAGTTTATGTTTTTTAAGTGATTGCAAAGTGCTAAAGCCTCGTGAAGGTTGATGATGCCAAGATAGAAAACAATCTAAATGATACCAACTTGAAAATCATTATAACTAAGATGTTACCCGGACTTCGCGACGGAAGAGAGATAGTGTGATTCGATGTAATTTGAAATATCTGATTATAATATTTACTTAAATGAAAAAATGATTGAAATTAAAGGAGAGTGATGGGAATAAACACAATATTCGAAATTTTGTTAATTTCTCAGTACTATAATATCAATTTTAAACTTTTATAAAAATATCTATATCTAAATTGTTTGTTAGGTATTTACGAGAATAAAAACAACTTATAAATATATAGTTAAACATAGAGATTAAAAGATATAAGAGTATTTGTTATTTGTTTGTGTTCTGTATGTTTAAAAATATGGATAGAATTATACTGTCACGAAACCGAAACAAACCGATATAATTAGATGATTATCTATAATGGTATAAATATTGACTTAAAAGGTTGTTCATATCTCTTTTGACTATGGTATAAATAATGATTTTCAAGTTGGTATCGTTTGGATTGTTTTCTATCTTGACACCCTCAACTTTCACGTGGCTTTAGCACTTGCAATCAATTAAAAAACATAAAACTAAAATGTCATGCTCTCGTCTTGGCGAAGCAATTGGACATTTTTAAAATGAACATAAGTAAGAGAGACGGCCAACATGTTATTCATTTAGATCAATAAGTCATCATGTGAGGATATGGATATTCCTCAGTTACAATGTAATTACTGATGTGATGGGTGAATAATGCATGCAAAGATTTTTATTTGGAGAATAAGTTTGGGAATAAGAGGTCAATTTTCCGCTCAACGTGATTTTCAAGAGTATGGCTATTCTCATCCATATCTCATTATTTCATCTTATTCTTATCTTTGTTCCACTTTACTTACCTTTATTTCACATTATCCTCCTTATTCATATTTTTCGAGCAGAACAAAGAATAGATCCTTATTCTCCTTATTCCCCATCCTTGTTCCTGATTATTTTCGAACCGAACGCCCCTTTAATGATCACTATAACTCAATTGATTTGATGGTATGTTTCATTTAGGTCATGTTCGTTTGGAGAATAAACACTGCAATACGGGATCAATTCCTCGCCCGATGTAATTCCCAAGAATACGACTATTTCCATCCACATCCTATTATTTAACCTTATTCCACCCTTATTCCTATCTTTATTCCACCTTATTCTCCTTATTCCTATCGTTCCGGTCAAATAGGGAATAGATCATTATTCTCCTTATTCTCCACCTTTATTCATGCTTATTCTCGAATCGAGCACCCCCTCAGTGAAGAATAGCAAGCAAGAAAACAATAGAGAAGCTATCGAGAAAATCAACACAGATAATCCATGATCAAGCAATGATGAGGTATGGAAAAAATACGTACAAAGAAACAATGTCTCCTGGTCTCCAAATTTGCTATATGTATTTGCTTAAGGGTTAAATGTGTCTGTCCTCTGGAAGAGCTAACTTAGTTTCCTCCGTCCTATTTTTTTTCCAATTTTTTAAAGTTTTTGAAATTTCTTGCGTGAAAGTTCATCACTATATTTCTATATCATGCCATTTAAATTTCTTATGCATAAATGAGCATGTGAAAGAGATGATGCCTTATAGAGGGATAATTAATATATCTATCTACCTAACATGATGGCTTGTTGATCTAATGAATAACATGCTGGCCCTCTCTCTTACTTCATGTTCATTCTAAAAATGTCCAATTATTTCGCCAAGACGAGAGCATGACATTTTAGTTTATGTTTTTAAATGATTGCAAAGTGCTGAAGCCTCGTGAAAGTTGATGATGCCAAGATAGAAAACAATCTAAATGATACCAACTTGAAAATCATTATAACTAAGATGTTACCCGGACTTCGCGGCGGAAGAGATAGTGTGATTCAATGTAATTTGAAATATATGATTGTAATATTTACTTAAATGAAAAAATGATTGAAATAAAAGGAGAGTTACGGGAATAAACACAATATTCTAAATTTTGTTAATTTCTAAGTACTATAATTTTAGTTTTAATTTTTCTTTATAAAAAATCTATGTTTAAATTATTTGTTAAATATTTATGTGAATACAAACCATTATCAGTAGATAGTCAAACATAAAAAAACTATAATCCTGAAGATTAAAGGTATAAGAGTATTTGTTCTTTGTTTGTGTTCGTATGTTTAAAAATGTGGATAAACTTATATTGTCATGAAACCGAAACAAACCAATATAATTACATGACTATATGCAATAGTATAAATATTGACTTAAAAAGTTGTTCATACCGCTTTTGACAATGGTATAAATAATGATTTTTAAATTGGTATATTTTTTCAAATTCCGTCGCTAAATTAGTCGTTAAATATATAGCGACGATATTATTCGTAGCGAAATGATTTTTTGTACTCGAAATTAACGACGAATGTCATATATGTCGTTATATCATTAGTAACGGTCTATAGAACGACACTTATTTGTTGCTATTTTTCAGACTTCTAATCGATCGTCGCTAAATTTTGAACTAAAAAATAGCGACAATTAGTTGATATTTTGAAAAATATCAACAGATAAGCGTCGTTATATGGACCATTGCTAATGATATAATGACAAAAATGGTATTCCTTACTAATTTTGAGTGCAAGACTCATTTTGCAATGAATAATATCATCATTATATATTTAACAACAACTAATTTAATGACGGATTTTTAAAAAGCCATCACTATATCTCAATTTTGTTGTAGTGTTTGGAGAATACGGTATGGAATAAGAGGTCAATTCTCCGCTCGATGCGATTCCCAAGAATACAACTTTTCCCATCCACATCACATTATTTGATCTTATTCATATCTTTGTTCCACCTTACTTATCCTTATTTGACATTTTTCTCCTTATTCATATTTTTTCAGCAGAACAGAGAACATACCCTTATTCTCCTTATTTCCCATCCTTATTCCTGATTATTCCCGAACCTAACGCCTCCTTAATGATAACCTATAATTCACTTGATTTGATGGTATGCTTCATTTAGGGCATGTTCTTTTAGAGAATAAGCACTAGAATAAGGGAACAATTCCCCACCCAACGCGATTTTCAAGAGTACAAGTATGTTCCCATCCGCATCCCATTATTTAACCTTATTCCACATTACCTACCATTATTCTACTTTATTTTCCTTATTTCTATATTTCCAGCCGAATAGATAATAGACCATTATTCTCCTTATTCTCCATCTTTATTCATGCTTATTCCCGAATCGAACGCAGATAATCCGTGATCAAGATGAGGTGTGAAAAAAATGAGTATGAAAGAAACGATGTCTCCAAATTTGCTATATGTATCTGCTTAATTACAATAAAATTTATAGAGCCGCTTATCGAATTTTACATTTGTTCATATTTATAATAATAATAATAATTCTTGAAATGTTTTCACTTCATGTAAGGTAGAATTAATGAAATTATCGTAAAAAAATATAAAGTAAATACAATACGTAAGATACCAAAATGTTGATGTAAACGGCGAGGTTATGGATAATGTTATATCTATTGTTGAATTAGAGATGTGCACTATTGTACACGCGTTTAAGTAGATATAGATATGTAGCGGATATGAGTTTTTGTTTCTCGATGAATATAGATATTAATGTATACGAATATTGTTTTCCTTTTTTCAAGGACATGGATACAAATATTGTTATATTTTTTTTGCATATATATATATATATATTACTATAAATCTATGTGCATATGTGCGAATATTTGATAGATATATACAATATAAGCACATATATTAAATATATATTAACTTATGTTACATGGTTACACATAATGTTGCATTTTGGGGTCGGTTTCAAATGTACGAAGAAAATATCTTTATATTTTTGATTATTTGTTATACAAGTTATTTCCTCTAGAATTTTACTCTTTTCTCTTTTTCATTTTGATGTAAATATAATATATGCATTTTTTAATTTATTCAGCCATTAATTTCAATTATCTAAATTTTAAAAAAAACATTTACTATCTTTGCGATAATCCACATATGCCTGTTAATCATTCGTATCCCAATCATGGATTTCTCGCAACAAACCATATTACAACAATTACTTGGTGACTTTTTCCTTTTAATTATCGTTAAATTTAGCAACAATTAGAGTAAACTTTAAAGAATAAGCTAACGAAAAAATCATTGTTATATGAACTTTGACAATGAAATGGAATTTGTGGTTAATTGCGAGACCAAAATATAACCTGATAATGAATGATATCCATTGTTATCAGTGCCGTCCCTGCTCTAGGCAAAAGAAAAGAAAGAGGCCCTTAAAATTTTTTTAATAAGAGCAAATTGTCCGTAGTGTTTACCATCAAGTATAGAATGAAACATTCTATTTTCGAGGAACAATCAACCCTTATATAATCTCATTAAATTTTTGACTTTAGCATTGAGTTATTCACCAAAAATTTGAATTTTTAGTCGGGATGAAAACGGATATGAATATATCTGACTATCTGCTTACCGTATTCGAAAAATTACCGGATACAATTATCTGTATCTGACTACTAATCGAATATGGATATAGGTTGTAAAAATTTTTCAAATACGTATGCAGCTATGGTAATGGCTTGAATATCCGGATCCAGATACGGATAGGGATGAGCATTGGGCTGGCCCGGCCCAGCCCGAAGCCCAGCCCAAAAAGCCCGGCCCGGCCCAAGCTCAAATGAACATTGGGCCGGGCTTGGGCCTAATTTTTAGGCCCGAAATGCTTTTGGGTCGGGCTCGGGCTTGGCTTGGCCCAACCCGACCCGACCCACGGGCCCGAACCCTTCCCATATCCTACACATATGGAAACTCTCACTGTCATGCACACTCTGTTCATGTATCCTATCTTCTATAATGTTTATAAATCAAGAAAGTCAAGTGTGTGACATATGAGTTGATGATCATTGTATTTCATTTCAGAATTAATTTTTCTTAATTAGTCTATGTCTTAGATTCTGGTGGTTATTCTTGAATTTTTTAATATTTATTTTTTCCATTATAATATTTCTATTATTGAACATTTACCCAATACAAGCATTATGCCTTTTTTTTTAACATGTAGTGCATGGTGCACCTGTTGTTGTTATTGTGTAAACTTGGTTCACTCTTTCAATTTCTGTAACGAGAGACGTTTATGGTATATAACATTGAGTGGACTTGTATAAATTGAGAAATCAAGAATTGAGTTTTAGTTGTTTCACAAGTATTATGGCATATGTTTTAAACAATTTTAGCTCGTCTAACTTGAATTGAGATTGACTTTAAACACAAACTCAAAGTTAATAACATAATGGGTTAAGATGGGCCGACTCGGCCCAGGCCCGGCCCATAGGAATTGGGCCGGGCCTGGGCTTGGGCCGAACCAAGTAAAATTTTGCGGGCCTAGGCCCGGCCCAAGGCCCGAAATTTTTTAGTGGGCTTGGGCATGGGCCCTTCAGGGCCCGGCCCAGCCCGGCCCATGCTCATCCCTAGATACGGATATCCGAATACAACATTTAATATTGTTTATATATTAATTAATGTAATATACACCACAACATGTTACTTCGACTCTACCTCTTGTCATGATGCAAGTTATTTATATTTCGATCGTTTTTTTTAAAAATCATTTTGAACTTTGATAGAAATTCAACTCGTATTCGTATGTGGTCTTTATTCTATCCGTATTTGAATTCCATGTTTATTGGATCTATATTTGGATTCCCTCTTTATTTGATTCATATTCGGATTGGCTCTTTATTCGCCACATTCGGGTCCGCTCTTTATTTGATCTGTACTCGGATTCGAATTCGTATCGCTATTTTTAAGGATATGATTTCCTTAATGCATATCTGAATCATATCCATATCTGTATTCGATAGAGATAAACTGAATATGGATATAGAAATAGGCATATCCAATCCGTATCTTATCTTTTTTCATTCCTAATTTATAGAGGCTTATAAGTTGTTTCAACGACAAATTCTATTTTATCCCTAACCTAAAAATTAGATTACATGCAAACTTGGGCCCCTAAAATTAGTGGGCCCTAGGCAATTGCACTTCAAAACAATGCCCAGGGCCGACCCTGATTGTTATATATTTAGCATCGAAAGATATCGCGATGAATATGTAAATTATTCGTTTCTTAAGTCAATTTTGTTGCAGTGATCCATACATATGCATATCAACTAACCATACCTTTATCGATTTTAAAATATAAATATCGAATATATTTGACATATGAGAAAGATATGTTACCATGTTATTAAAAATGGCGATGAGTATAAAATGGATACGGGGCAAATACATATAATAGTAGAAATATTTTTTTTATATTATCTTAAATATATATTAATTGAATGGCTTATCATCACATAAATACATTATTATTTCATTGAAATTGTATATTAAATATGAAAATGTATAAAACTATATTATACAAAGTTACAAATAACTCTAGAACTATATATTACATGGAGATGTAAGTGTAGATACAAATATATGCAGATATTTAATTGAGAACTCTATATATACACATTTTAAAATGGACTAGATTAAAAATGTTACAATACATACAAAAACGATTCAATACAAAATCAAATACAAATATCTACACCTAATTGTATCCCTAAACCAAACATTTTATAGAAATAATTATGTAGAAATTTTAAATTTGATATTATTACTTAACATCGTATCAATGAAAGTGTATTTTCGTAAAATGAAGAATTTTAACTAATGTTTCCATTATTATACAATATTCTCGAGATATTTATGCAAAACCATAAGTTTACACGGGTATTTTTGTACAGGGGACATATATGGTTGCCATTTTTCCAAATAATGCAACCAATGAAATTCAACAAACACTAATTGCTAAAATGACAAATAATGATAAAATAAATTAGACAAATAAGGCATTAATAGTTGGTCCCCCACAAACAGAAATTCTTGACTTCGTCTCTAGCTCCCATATTTTCAACACATGGGATATGGCATGCAACTCTCAGGATCCTATGATTCTTGCTACTTTGTGATTACATCTTTTGAATTCTCTTCCATGATCCCATCCCTAACCTAGACTAATGGTTAAAAGTTCGTCGATCTTATAGTCAATGGGTCCGAAGGAATCCCAAGAAACTAAGAGGATAGTTGCCAGAGATACTAAAATTAAAAAAAAAGCCTCAAAAAATATTTGATTTTTGAAAAACAGATGTGTGCACTTATTTATAACAAAATGAGTTCATTGGTGGTTCACTGATGTCATTATACCTTGCTTCGGGTCTCGTCTTTTCTTTATAGGAAGTTTCTTCCAACAAGTACTCTATTTCGCTTATCGAGGCATGTCGTACTGAGGTTAGGGTCTTGATCAATACGATAATCCATTCATTCTTAAATGCCTATTTGGTATTTGGTGTCTTACACCGATTTGGTAAGGCATTGGCACGCGATTCCCAATAGACTCTACTCTAACGTGGATGTATGCCAAGGTTTTTCTGATTATACTAGAAACTTTTGTTTCTTGTTATCGCAGACATATTATCACAATGCAAATATACTATAATAATCGACTTACCCATATGAGGGGTCTTAATGAATAGATCCCTCAGCCATTCAAGCCCAATTACAACGATGCATAATGCACATAAATTGGGCTCAAATTCAGACCGAACTAAAATATCCTACTTCATAAACCTCCAGATATTGTGCAACCTCCAAGGGTAAAGATGTATCCTGTCGTGTTATTACTCTCAAAGTCCATCACTTGATCTATCCAGATTTAATCACTATATCCTTCGAAAATCGAAGTATATGTCTATATAACTCTCCAATGGATATTGTTGCCTTCATGTATACGAGTGTAGGTCTACAGCCTTATAATGAGTTTGGTCACCACGATTTGTATATTTACTTAACTTAGACGATATTCCTTGAAGATCAACTTAAGTCAATATATAAGAGGTATTAAGTTTCTGATTATCTGTGAGTACCTGAGCTATGAAATAAGTACTTCACTCTTCTTCTTGCATAGAGGTTTGAAGAATAAAAGGGAGTGATAAACGATATAAAATATCGATAACTATATTTTTCACGAGACTTCTCGACATAGTGTGCAAAAGAAAAACCACACCATTCCTGGCAATCCAAATCGCCCAAAGTAGCGCTAAATACCCAGATCATTCCCTTTCCGATCCCCTCCAGTTCTCCCCGATAGACTCCCAGAATCCCTCCATTGTATCCCACCTAACCATCCGACCCTCAAAGATCTGTTGGACATGCAAGCCCACGGCGAGCCATTATGCAATAAATGTTATTGCGAATATCATTCCCTGATCTGAAATGAAGAATGAATAATTTGCATAATAGGTCCCTTAGTACAATTAGGGTTATGTACCATGGCCATCTTAATAATCATACAGTTGTTGATTCAACTATTGAATCATAGAGGCTGGTGCTTGGATGAATATATAAGGGGTTAGATTGAGAACTCATCAAGCACTGTCAAATGATTGTTAAGAGATGATCTCCAGTCTGAGTTGGAGATGGCAATCCTTATCTCTAAAGGCTGATATCTGACCGACCTCTTGATGCAGGTCCTCTGCATAGGAATAGAGATTCGGAGGTGTCAGATTAGTTAGGTCAAAGAGTTGACTTAACGAGATCGAGATAACCAAAGTCCTATATCGTATGCTGTCATGATATAGGCACGCATCCTTTGACCGGAGACAAATGTGTTACTATATGTCTGAGTATGTACATTTGGCAGACCAATAGGTTGATGACCTAACCAAGGTCTATACACCGGCGCGCTGGTGTGCATATAAGGGCATATGAGTAATACGATCTCTCAAAGGGATCATACAGGTTCAGTTACTGAACCGGAAGACATTAGCTCACTCATGAGATATTGGGAAGAATCAAATTCCATGCGCATGGTCATCTCGTTTTGGAAGCTTGACCGAATTTGTAGGTTTGTTATATACTTTTGGAAAGTATATGATCAAGACCTAGGAATGATATATGCTTTTGGAAAGTATATGATCGATACCGACTCCCAAAGATCGAATGAGAAACTTGCTGATAAAACCATGAAGTAGACAGTATAAAGTTGATCCAATACTTCGGGTTTACTCTGAGTCTTCCAGTATGCAGGATGTACATGTATTGGGAATACCTGAGGGTGATGTGATCATAAACGATTGTATAACCATGATGCTTCCAATCCTAGGGAGTGATGAAACGAGTCTGGATTTTAGTGACTCCTCTCGGTAGAGAAGTAATCTGATCTTAGTCCAAATGTTGGACATTGATCTGAATATGATTCAATTGCAATGAGAAGATTAGATTTGCGGTCTTGATTTAATCAAGCATCTATGGGAGGCCCGCGATCTGGATATAAGATGTGATCTCAATATCCAAGTCACTATACGTGGAACAATACAATCGCCTTGTCCTTATCTCCAAATATCTGAGGAGAGATCGCATTATTCTTGAATGGTTCGAGAATAATTCCATAATATCTAAGCAATGAAGAAACAATGATTAAATGTGATTTAATCATCTTGATGTGTGAAGAAATTATCCAATATAATTAAATGTGATTTAATTATTATGGATAAGAATAATGAGGATAGAAATATTCAATTATTCATGATATATTACAAATGTGATTTATAATGTATTAGAGAGAGCTAATTATAATTTATAGGTGTTGATTAATTATTATGTGTATTGGATACACATTGAGTAATTAATTGACAATGTAAATTATATGTTGTTTTGGGTTGTGAATATGATTCACAATTTTTCCATGGCAAGATTGTAATATTCTCAAATATAATTGTGAATTATTTTTGAAGAATAAAATCCAACAAAATTTGTTGCAAATAAATAAAGGATAAATTCAAGGAGACATGCAATCTCATGGGAATCCATGAGATTGCTCTCAACTTGGAATGAGGTGTGCGGCACCCTATTCCTATATGGAATGGGTGGCCGTCACCTTTAGATTGTACATGGAGATGTAATCTCCATGTATATTCTCTCCTTATTTATTGGTTTAATTTAGGATTGATTTATATTTGATTTTGTCAAATATATTTTAATCTAAATTTGTTGGTTTCACCAACAACAATCTTGATAATTGGATTGACATAAATCAGTCTCATCCATTGATTTTATATGACACATGGATTGAGCTTCATGGATCCCAAAACCCTATAAATAGAGGCATAGCATGCTATCTATTTACATGCAATTTTTTGGAGCTCTCTCTCTCTCTCTGTCTCTCTCTCTCTTTTCTTCGTACATGACAACCCTCCCTCTAATTTTGGTGGTCGTCCACCATACCCTAGAGGAGAGTTTCGTCGACGCTTTCGCCACCGCGCCGCCGCTTCGACGTTCTTCGATTCTCCGTCTTCTTGATGTGCTACGCTCGCGAAGGAGACGTTCAATCTCGTACGACGAGATCAGGAGCAACCGTGCTTGGATCATCTTCTTGGATTGCGAGGACAACACGGTTCATCCCCGTGCTCGCAAGCGGTCTCACCGAAGATCGGACTTGAGACAGGAGGTCTCTTCTCTTAGAGACTTGATCAACCACGATTCAAGAGGTATTCCTTATAATTAATGTGGTTATAGAAGAAACGATTCAAGAAGTGTTCTTGGATCATGTGGTTTCATCATACGAAAATTTTTTAAAATTCCGCTGCACCGAACAACTAGTACGACTAGTCGTTCTTCGTCGTATCCGATACGACGATCACGCTTCCGTGATGCGCTTAAGGATAATTCCATATCCTTCAAGATCGACCATTAATCCATTGAAGACCTACATGCGAAGAACATGTGGTTGGCATCTTCTACCTTTATTTGACAACGAGAGCATGATAAACCAACATTGGCAATGAATCTCACCATCCTGTCACATGTGAGGAGCCTACGTCTTCTGCATAGCCACATAAAGACATTCATTCGCATCAGCACTCTCCATATCCAGATTCTTCTGCAATCCACCATTGTACCTACCAGATCCACCGTCGATGCCCTTTCAGAACCTTGTAGGTTTTCTCTATCGAGAAGGAGTCATCCCGCCGAATTTGTTATATGTATTTGCTTAATTGCACTAAAATTTATAGAACAATTTATTGAATTTGTTCATATTTATAATTTTTATTATTCTTGAATTGTTTTCCCTTCATATAAGGTAGAATTAATGAAATAATCGTAAAAGATATAAAGTAATCACAATACGTAAGATACCAAAATGGGGATGTAAATGACGAGGTTATGGATAAGGTTATATCTATTGTTGGATTAGAGATGTGCACTATTGTATATGCATTTAAGTGGATATAGATATGTAGCAGATATGAGTTTTTGTTTCTCAATGAATAATGATATTGGTGTATACATATATTGTTTTCCTTTTTTTTAAGATATGGATACAGTTTTTTTTTGCAGATATAGATACATATATCCATATTACTAGATCTATGTGTGAATATTTGATAGATATATACAATATACGCACATATATTAAATTATGTTACATGGTTACACATAGTGTTGCATTTTGGGATCGTTTTCAAATGTATGAAGAAAAATATATCTTTATATTTTTAATTATTTATTGTACAAGTTATTTCCTCTATAATTTTACTCTTTTCTATTTTTCATTTAGATGTAAATATAGTATCTTCAATTTTTTTATTTACTCAACCATTAATTTTAATCGTCTAAGGATTTAAAAGCATTTACTGTCTTCACGATAATATGCATATGTCTGTTAATTATTCGTATCCCAATTATGGATTTCTCACAACAAATCATTTTACAACAATTATTCGATGACTTTTTCCTTTTAATTATTGTTAAATTTAGCAACAATTAGAGTAAAACTTAAAGAAAAACTAACGAAAAAATTATTGTTATACGAACTTTTAACAATGAATGACATTTGTCGTTAATTACCAGACCAAAATATAACTATATAAAATGCATGGTATTCATTGTTATATACTTAGCATGGGAAGATATCACGTTGAATATGCAAATTATTCGTTACCTTAAGTCAATTTTGTTGCGATGATCCATCCATCTGCACATCAACTAACCATTCCTTATCGATTTTAAAATATAAATACTGAAGATATTTGACATATGAGAGAGATACGGGTCAAATACATATAAAAGTAGAAATACTTTTTATACTAACTTAAATATATATTAATTGAATGGCTTTTCATCACATTAATACATTATTATTTTATAGAAATTGTATATCAAATATGAAAAAATGTATAAAAAAATAACTCTAGAACTATATATTACATGGAGATGTAAGTGTAGATACAAACATCTAAGGATATTAAATTTAGGACTCGATTTATACACATTTTAAAATGGACTAGATTAAAAATGTTATAATACATACGAAAATGATTCGATAAAAAATTAAATACAAATATCTATACCTGATTGTATCCTTAAACCAAATATAATTATGTAGAAATTTTAAATTTGATATTATTACTTAATAACGTACCAATTAAAGTGTATTTTCGTAAAATGAAGAATCTCAAGCAATATTTCCGTTATTATATAAATTTGTCGAGATATTAATGCAAAACCATAAGTTTACATAGTGTAATTTTGTATACGATGCAACCAATGAAATTCAATAAACATTAATTGCAAAAATGACAAGTAATGATAAAATAAATTAGACAAATAATACATCAATAGTTGGTCCCCCACAAACATACATTCTTGAGTTCGTCTTTGGCTCCCATATTTTCAATACATGGGGTCTGGCATGCAACTCTCAAGGTCTTATGATTCGTGCTACTTTGTAGGGTCTGTCTCACAATCGTCCTTGAAAGTACATCAAAAAAACCAACCACCAAGAGAAGAAGAAAGTCAAGAAGAGGAAGAAGGCTGCATTTGCATGTGGAAATCGAAGCTCTCACTTGGATTTTTGTAACCACCATATCCCAATTATTTAAGAGCCATAGAGACAAACATATTAATGAGCACATGCATTAACCAAAGAAAATTTAACTAACTATTTATCAAACCAAAACGATGGTGTATTAAAATGTTGGAGCTCCAAAGCGATCTTCCGAGCTTGAGCAAGAGAGTTTGTGCATATGGAGACTTAAGCCAAAGAGCTTGTGGACTTAACTATTTGAAACAACGTAATTTCTCCCTTGACCCTTGTCACTTCCGAGCCAAATGGATTTTTACCACACGAGCTCTATAAACTTTGCAAATTTCCTTCTCGATCTTTGAAATAACGTAATTCCTCCCTCGTCCCAGTAAACTTGCTAACCCTTACCCCTTGAACCATGCGGTTAATCTATTTGACACTTTGAGGATTCTTGGAGTAATTTATGGGTTCGATGTGGTAATTACGTCGTGCAAAAGGTCATAGAGGTAATTCAACAAGTTTCTAAAGTTCGTGAGGTAAGAATGCTTTGTCACATTAGTCAGGTAGTTACTACTTAGAATCTCGAAAGGTTTTTCCAATGATTCGTCTTATTTCGTTCGACTAAGAGAATTGGATTTCTTTTTCAAATGCTTTTATTATTATTTTGATAACTAGAAATATATTTTTAATCCATTTTAATTTTTTATTTTGGTGATACTATTAGCAGCTTTATCTTTTTAAGAACACGAAAAATTCCCTTTTTCACACTCACATCTTTTGAATTCTCTCCCATGATCCCATCCCTATGAAGGATATGGAAATTATCCTCAAGCGCATCACGGAAGCGTGATCGTCGTATTGGATACGACGAAGAACGACTAGTCGCACTAGTTGTTCGGTGCAGCGGAATTTAAAAATTTTATTCGATGAAACCACATGATCCGAGAACCATTCTCAGATCGTTTCATCTATAACCACAACAAGTATAATGCAATACCTCTTGAAGCGTGGTTGATCAAGTCTCTAAAGGAAGAGACCTCCTGTCTCAAGTCCGATCGTCGGCGAGACTGCTTACGAGCGCGGGGATGAACCGCGTTGTCCTCGCAATCCAAGAAGATGATCCAAGCATGGTTGCTCCTGATCTCGTCGCACGAGATCAAACGTCTCCTTCATGAGAGGAACTCTCCAAGAAGACGGAGAACCGAAGAACGTCGAAGCAGCGGCGCGGTGGCGAAGGCGACGACGGTTCTCTCCTCTAGGGTATGGTGGACGGCCACCAACAAGAGAGGGAGAGAGGGCTGGCGTGTATGAATAAATGAGGGAGAGAGAGAGCTCCAATATTGCAAGTTATTAGAGAGCATAGAATGCCTCTCTATTTATAGGGTTTTGGGATCCATGGATCTCAATCCATGGGACACATAAAATCAATGGGTGAGATTGATTTGTGTCAAACCAATGGCCAAGATTGTTGTTGTCAAAAGCAACAAATTTAGGTTAAAATATATTTGAAAAAATCAAATATAATTTAGTCCTAAATCAACCCAACAAATAAGGAGAGAATGTGCATGGAGATTTCATCTCCATGCACCTTCCATGTTGGACGGCCACCCATTCCATATAGGAATGGTGTGCCGCCCACTATGGGAGTCCAAGGAGGCAATCTCATGGATTCCCATGAGATTGCATATCTCCTTGATTTTCTCTCTTATTTATTTGCAACAAATTTGTTGGATTTTATTCTTCAAAAATAATTCACAATTATCTTTGAGAATATTGCATTCTTGCCATGGAAAAAATTGTGAATCACATTCACAACCCAAAACAACATATAATTCATATTGTCAATTAATTACACAATGTGTATCCAATACACATATAATTAATCAACACATATAAATTATAATTAGCTCTCTCTAATACATTATAAATCACATTTATAATATATTATGAATAATTGGATATTTCTATTTACATTATTCTTATCCACATTAATTAAATCACATTTAATTAAATTGGATAATTTCTTCACACATCAAGATGATTAAATCACATTTAATCATTATTTCTTCATTGCTTAGATCTTATGGAATTATTCTTGAACCCTTCAAGAATAATGCAATCTCTCCGCAGATACTTGGAGATAGGGACGGGGCGATTGTATTGTTCCACGTATAGTGACATGGATATTGAGATCATATCTCAAATCCAGATCGTGGGCCTCCCATAGATGCTTGATTAAATCAAGACCGTAAATCTAATCTTCTCATTGTATCTGAATCACATTCAGATCAATGTCCAACACTTGGACCAAGATCAGATCACTTCTTTACTGAGAGGAGTCACTAAAATCCAGACCCGTTTCATCACTCCCTAGGAATGGAAGCGTCATGGTTATACAATCGTTTATGATCAAATCACCCTCAGGTATTCCCAATACCTGTACATCCTGCATACTGGAAGATTCAAATTAAACCCGAAGTATTGGATCAACTTTATACTGTCTACTTCATGGTTTTTATCAGTAAGTTTCTCATTCGATCATTGGGAGTTGGTATCGATCATACACTTTCCAAAAGCGTATATCATACCTAGGTCTTGATCATATACTAGAAGTATATATCAAACCTACAAATTCAGTCAAGCTTCCAAAGCGAGACGACCATGCACATGGAATTTGATTCTTCCCAATATCTCATGAGTGAGCTCATGTCTTCCGATTCAGTAACTGAACCTGTATGATCCCTTTGAGAGATCGTATTACTCATATGCCCTTATATGCACACCAGCGCGCCGGTGTATAGATCTTGATTAGGTCATCAACCTATTGGTCTGCCAAATGTACATACTTGGACATATAGCAACACATCTGTCTCCGGTCAGAGGATGCGTGCCTATATCATGACAGCATATGATATAGGACTTTGGTTATCTCGATCTCGTTAAGTCAACTCTTTGACCTAACTAATCTGACACCTCTGAATCTCTATTCCTATGCAGAGGACCTACATCAAGAGGTCGGTCAGATATCAGCCTTCAGAGATAGGATTGCCATCTCCTACTCAGGCTGGAGATCATCTCTTAATAATCATTTGACGGTGCTTGATGAGTCCTCAATCTAACTCTTTAGATATTCATCCAAGCACCAACCTCTATGATTCAATAGTTGAATCAACAGCTGTATGATTATTAAGATGGCCATGGTACATAACCCTAATTGTACTAAGGGACCTATTATACAAATTATTCATTCTTCATTTCAGATCAGGGAATGATATGTGCAATAACATTTATTGCATAATGGCTCGCCGTGGGCTCGCATTTCCAACAATCTCCCACTAGCCCAAAGAGCCATTAATGGGCTAATCATTTAAACCCGCACTTATGTGACAATCATAGGCTATTTAGAAAATAGCTAGGTAAGCTGATCAGTCACTCTGTTCCCGCGAGACTACGCCAAGTCCTTTTACGGCACTTGCATATCCCCAGTAACAGTGCTCGCATCCAATGCAATCTTGTTAGTTATAGTGTCCTTGACACTACAGCTTAACAATTATCATAACCAGTATTTCCATAATCCTTATAAGAATATCCTTATTCCTGGAGATCTCTATCTCCTAAGGTATCTATAGTTAAGACCTTTTAGATCACTATCTATAAAGTCTTAAACTTTTGAAGATAAGACTTTGAGATCACTATCTCAAAAAATCTTGTCATCTATGAAGATTTTGTTGTTACTGCAACCAAGTGTTTTATTTCCATAGTAGGACTAGTAACAGTTTACCACTCCCACTGCATGGCAGCCACCTGGCTTTTGTACACATCTAGCATACACCCGGCTTCTCAGAACTGATGCCCAAAGGCAAGTAGTTCTAGCATTCACTTCCTCAACTCTTTGAGGTGTTATCCCTTTAGATAGGTCAGTACCATATCTTAAGGGTTGGAAGCCATTACTGGAATTTTCCATAAAATGGAATATGTCCAAGATGTACTATAAATGTGACAGTCCCATTATCCTCTTCTCTTTGCTTCTGAACAACTTCAGAACTAAGATCTGAGAGGCATCTTTGAAATCATATTTCAAGTTATGGAACAACCAGATTATAAAACACTAATTATTATCCTTATATCATTTTTAAATGATTAGGATATCATCTACATTTAGCACGATGAACACAAGAGCACTCCCACTAAGCTTCATATGGTTCATCAAGATTCTATCTGAAATCATAACATTTATAATTTCATCAAATCTTATGATCCAACTTCAAGAAGCTTATTTGAGTCCATAGATGGATTCCTTAGCTTGCACACCTTGCTTTCCTCAACCATGAAGCCCTGGGGCTACTTCATATGAGTATCCTCAAAGAGGCATTCGTAGAGGAATGCAATATTGACTTACATCTTGAAGATGCAATAGTCAAGTTGTGTAGCTAAGGTTAGCAATATTCTGACGGTTTTAAGCATGGTCACTGAAGAGCAAGTCTCATTGCAAGCAATGTCTTCTCTTCCAGTGTGTAGCTTATGGCTACGAACCGTGCTTTGAAGATCTCTACCTTCTCATCAGGTTCCCTGTCTCTTGAAGATCCATCTACACCTTTACAGGTCTTACCCATATAGGTGGATCCTCGAGGGTCCATATACAACACTTGTATATGAAGTCTACATTAGACTTTTATTGCTATCCATCTATCCATGCTATGATCTTCAGAAGCTTCATCACATGAAGTTCGATCATTGTCAGATTTCTCTAACACATGGAATCCATCCTCAAACTCATTTGAAGAGGTATTAATGTTTCATCTTTAATTGTCCTTTTAGTTTCCAATTTCAGGAGTCTCATTATAAATGAGTTCATACACTTCATTTTCATCTTGATTCTCAAGAGTCTCAACCTCTAAGAATCACATTCTCGGAGATGAGATATTTTAAGAATCTCAAGGTCATAAAGTAGGTATCCAATACCATCCTTTATTTTTCTAATGAAGCAGCACTCTCAAGTGCTAGATTCCAAGATACATGGAACCTTATTAAGGATATACATTGTAGTCTCTACTACACATATATACCTGGAAACTAAGGGATAATTATGCTAAAATTCAACATTGATAAGATCATGTCACACATGATCCAATTGTATCTACCTATAACTCTTTTGAGTTGAGGTGTGTTAGGAGGTTTGAGATAGAAATGATATTCATATCTCCATAAGGTATTCTTCGAATTTATCTAGTAGGTACTTGCTACCTAGATTAGATCAAATTCATTTTATCTTCCTTCAAACTTTGGTTCTAAACCAAAATTAATGAAATCTTTGAACATTTCAAAGGTTTCTTAGGTGAAGAGAAGAAATCTCATATCATACAATCATCAATAGATATCACATATCCACAATGTTTACTATGACATGGATGATCCACATACATCAATATGTATGAGATCCTGAATACCTTGGCATCTTACACCATTCCCGAAGAAGGATGTATTTGGACATTTTTACTTTGAATACAATATTCATAAGTATGTAACTTTTGAAATTTTAGACATTCTAAAGTTTCATCTCTTACTAGTCTATTGATCAAATCGATAGACAAATGTCCAAGGCTCGATGCTAGATCATTGTCAAATGATCTTCATCCTCCTATTGATCTTACAAAGGTTTTAATTTCATTATTTAGAAATATTAATGAACCATTCATTAATTTTTCTAATTTAGTGGAGTCCACCAGATTTTAGATTACTATCTGAAATATATCCATCATAACTCTTTATGATAGTTCTATCTCAGAATTCATGTTTATTTCCAACATTTAGAAACAAACAATGAGTGTATTCTTATATCTAGGTCATATAGACATTCTCCACGACTAAGGGCTCTCCCACTGAAATCAACAAGTCTATCAATCCAACAGGGATTGTTGCAATAATTGCATCAATGTCCATGTGGATAACTATAAATCTTAAGATCAAATTTTCTGGTCTTCTTAAAACATATGCAACCTATTGCAAATGCCATCAGAAGATTGAGATACAATTATTTGACTTTATCTTATTCAATAAGTAAGTCAATATCAATGATTTATGTAGATTATTCTGATGCTCCATCCGAGTCCTTTTCTAAGGATTCTAGACAGACTTGATAGTCATACTATCAACACATCAACTTATTGCAGTATTGGCATTCATCCAACTCTTTGGATGTCATATGGAAGTTACATAAGTCCAGTCAACTCTTTGACTTTCCTTCTTTCTTGGGTCCAACCCATGCTTCCATTGCGCTCCCTTTATCTATAAGCAACCATTGCTCAAGACAGAGGATCTCTTATTTTAAATTCAAAAGAATTCAAAGTAAGAGTATTTCAACATTTATTTATGCTTCATTAAATTCACACAATATGAATACTATGAAGCTTCATGAATGACTAGAGTATAGATAGAAGAATAATGACACTCCTCATCTACATCCATCTAAACTCATAAAACATAGGTTCAGGTAGGTACTCAAACAATTTGAATACATCATCTCTTATAGAGCTACCATTATGCATGATGCAGAGAACCATGTCACTCATGATTAAATGTCAAGAGCACATATATGTATGCCAAAATATCTTCATTGATTTTATAAGGATTATTTGACAATTGCTATCATCATCGACATGTTACTTCCAAAGTACATCCAATGAGATCAAGACTATAGAGACATACAAACCCTAGGGTTGTAGTCCTATTATCTATTTAATTGTCATTCCTCATTAGTATGAGGAGACTTGCATATTGCAACCACATACATTATGTGTTCAATTGCAAGCACAATATCTGGATCATGAGTCCAATCCAAGATATTTCACTGGTTACTATTGAGTATTTCATTGAGTGGGTTTTAATGAAGGATTATCTGAAATAAGAAATTTGCATAGATGTATGTATTTATATATACATATTTTACTTTGATTTAGGAATTTTTATATCAAAGTTGTCTTGCCATGTCAACATTGAAAGTTCATTCCCTTAATCACTTTCAATGTAAGAGATATACTTACCATTATATCTCAAGCAAGATCTGGGATCTCCTTCCTTATCTTTGTTGCATCCCAATAATATGAGAACCTACAACTCGGATAAAAAGAAGCGGGAACACATTCCGCCTTGCAAGTCCAACTTGCATCTCCCAATTCGGTCTTTAACACCCGGGCGCACCACCCCTAAGGCGATGTTGACCCGTCATTAATTGAACCAACCGTCAACAGGAATACAACTCGCTATGCGCAATCCAATATCGCCCCAATAATATGAGGACCCGATACTGGGGTCACTATGCATACGTCCTTACTCTTTCGAGAAGCGACGAGCCCGATCCAGATGCGCTTGCATACAGGAGCTGTCACTTCGGACAGGCGTCTCCCACATGCAATCCCTGGCGACAGAACCCTCCGCCTTGACGGGAGACCATGGATGTCACTTATGTGATCCTCCATATCATATTCAAATTTTAATTAATTATCATGAATCACATTCACATAATTAATTCTTCCAAGGGAATTATTAGCTCTAATCAAATTAGAGTATTTCAATTGGACATAATCAATTTAATCATATTAAATTAATTATCAATCCAATTCAATCAATCAAACTTGATTATTTTACTTGAATATATATATGGTAAGATCTCAAAATACGTATTAATTCGAATTTTAATAATTAGAAAAATACATCTTAATCCCTCGGACATTATCCCGGCCCTACCCGCTGTCATGGCCAGTACCGACGAGAGTGGGACAGACCACATACGTTGCAACCCGCAACCCCAATGCTCTCCGACTAGGCACCATATCCGCCTCGGGAAAGGATAATGCCAAATTGATTAATTTGTACTTGAGATGATCATCGGTTCTTCAACCGAAATTGTACCATATAGTAATAATCAAAACATTTTTGATTATAAGGAAATTTGCTAGACAAATTCCCAAATCCTATTCAAGCATCAAGTTTGAAAGATTATGGTCCAATTATGATTTAGATCACATCTTAATCAATTATTGGTTAAGGCAATGTCATTTAAGGGAATAATTATCATCAAATATTTCACAAATATTTATGCACAATTATTCTAGGAAATTAAACAATTTAATTTCACTAAATGATTAAATGACAATCACCAATCAAACATTAAGTTTGATGAATGTGTTTCCAATTAAGATTTAGATCAAATCTAATCAATTAATTGGTTGAGGCCAAGTCAATTATGTAAATAATCATATTCAAATATTTCACAAATATTTTTCATGATTATTTCACGAAATTAACAATTAATTTCACTAATTGACAATCACTTGGTTCTAGATTAGGACTGTAATTTCAGCAGTGACCCCTTCTTACTAAAATTAGCATATCTCAATCATATTAAATCCAAATTAGACAAAATCAATTTTCATAGATTGTTAATTTGATTTAGGACAGAATCCAAGTGATGTTACACGCATTTCGAGGCAAGTCTAAACAGTAATTAACATTTTAATCACGTTCAGATCTACAGTACCCGCAACAGTGTATACATGTTCATTAAAACAACCATATCTAGAGCATACGAAATCCGATTTACGTAAACTCAGATCCTATGGTTTTCTTATTTAATGGGGAAAAAAAATCCAAGTATTAAATTCGTGTTTAAACAATTTAAACAGTGCCGAATTTATTTACTAAACAGATCTGCGAAATCAAATGCGATGAAAACTTTCGCGACCTTAACGAACCCAAGTCGTCCTCGGTTTTTCGAATCATATTCGATACCGTCGACCTAAGGCTCTGATACCACTTGAAGGATATGGAAATTATCCTCAAGCGCATCACGGAAGCGTGATCGTCGTATTGGATACGACGAAGAACGACTAGTCGCACTAGTTGTTCGGTGCAGCGGAATTTAAAAATTTTATTCGATGAAACCACATGATCCGAGAACCATTCTCAGATCGTTTCATCTATAACCACAACAAGTATAATGCAATACCTCTTGAAGCGTGGTTGGTCAAGTCTCTAAAGGAAGAGACCTCCTGTCTCAAGTCCGATCGTAGGCGAGACTGCTTGCGAGCGCGGGGATGAACCGCGTTGTCCTCGCAATCCAAGAAGATGATCCAAGCATAGTTGCTCCTGATCTCGTCGCACGAGATCAAACGTCTCCTTCGTGAGAGGAACTCTCCAAGAAGACGGAGAACCGAAGAACGTCGAAGCAGCGGCGCGGTGGCGAAGGCGACGACGGTTCTCTCCTCTAGGGTATGGTGGACGGCCACCAACAAGAGAAGGAGAGAGGGCTGGCGTGTATGAAGAAATGAGGGAGAGAGAGAGCTCCAATATTGCAAGTTATTAGAGAGCATAGAATGCCTCTCTATTTATAGGGTTTTGGGATCCATGGATCTCAATCCATGGGACACATAAAATCAATGGGTGAGATTGATTTGTGTCAATCCAATGGCCAAGATTGTTGTTGTCAAAAGCAACAAATTTAGGTTAAAATATATTTGAAAAAAATCAAATATAATTTAGTCCTAAATCAACCCAACAAATAAGGAGAGAATGTGCATGGAGATTTCATCTCCATGCACCTTCCATGTTGGACGGCCACCCATTCCATATAGGAATGGTGTGCCGCCCACTATGGGAGTCCAAGGAGGCAATCTCATGGATTCCTATGAGATTGCATATCTCCTTGATTTTCTCTCTTATTTATTTGCAACAAATTTGTTGGATTTTATTCTTCAAAAATAATTCACAATTATCTTTGAGAATATTGCATTCTTGCCATGGAAAAAATTGTGAATCACATTCACAACCCAAAACAACATATAATTCATATTGTCAATTAATTACACAATGTGTATACAATACACATATAATTAATCAACACATATAAATTATAATTAGCTCTCTCTAATACATTATAAATCACATTTATAATATATTATGAATAATTGGATATTTCTATCCACATTATTCTTATCCGCATTAATTAAATCACATTTAATTAAATTGGATAATTTCTTCACACATCAAGATGATTAAATCACATTTAATCATTATTTCTTCATTGCTTAGATCTTATGGAATTATTCTTGAATCCTTCAAGAATAATGCAATCTCTCCGCAGATACTTGGAGATAAGGACAGGGCGATTGTATTGTTCCACGTATAGTGACATGGATATTGAGATCATATCTCAAATCCAGATCGCGGGCCTCCCATAGATGCTTGATTAAATCAAGACCGTAAATCTAATCTTCTCATTGTATCTGAATCACATTCAGATCAATGTCCAACACTTGGACCAAGATCAGATCACTTCTCTACTGAGAGGAGTCACTAAAATCCAGACCCGTTTCATCACTCCCTAGGAATGGAAGCGTCATGGTTATACAATCGTTTATGATCAAATCACCCTCAGGTATTCCCAATACCTGTACATCCTGCATACTGGAAGATTCAAATTAAACCCGAAGTATTGGATCAACTTTATACTGTCTACTTCATGGTTTTTATCAGTAAGTTTCTCATTCGATCATTGGGAGTTGGTATCGATCATACACTTTCCAAAAGCGTATATCATACCTAGGTCTTGATCATATACTAGAAGTATATATCAAACCTACAAATTCAGTCAAGCTTCCAAAGCGAGACGACCATGCGCATGGAATTTGATTCTTCCCAATATCTCATGAGTGAGCTCATGTCTTCCGGTTCAGTAACTGAACCTGTATGATCCCTTTGAGAGATCGTATTACTCATATGCCCTTATATGCACACCAGCGCACCGGTGTATAGACCTTGATTAGGTCATCAACCTATTGGTCTGCCAAATGTACATACTTGGACATATAGCAACACATTTGTCTCCGGTCAGAGGATGCGTGCCTATATCATGACAGCATATGATATAGGACTTTGGTTATCTCGATCTCGTTAAGTCAACTCTTTGACCTAACTAATCTGACACCTCCGAATCTCTATTCCTATGCAGAGGACCTGCATCAAGAGGTCGGTCAGATATCAGCCTTCAGAGATAGGATTGTCATCTCCTACTCAGGCTGGAGATCATCTCTTTATAATCATTTGACGGTGCTTGATGAGTCCTCAATCTAACTCTTTAGATATTCATCCAAGCACCAGCCTCTATGATTCAATAGTTGAATCAACAGCTGTATGATTATTAAGATGGCCATGGTACATAACCCTAATTGTACTAAGGGACCTATTATACAAATTATTCATTCTTCATTTCAGATCAGGGAATGATATGTGCAATAACATTTATTGCATAATGGATCGCCGTGGGCTCGCATTTCCAACACCCTAACCTAGACTAATGTATTAAAAGTTCGTCGATCTTATAGTCAATGGGTCTGAAGGAATCCCATGAAACTAAGAGAATAGTAGCTAGAGATATTAAAATTATAAAAAAAACCTCGAAAAATATTTGATTTTTGAAAGACACATGTGTGCACTTATTTATAACAAATGAGTTCATTGATGATTCACTGATGTCATTGTATCTTGCTTCGGGTCTCCTCTTTTCTTTGTAGGAAGTTTCTTCCAATAAGTACTATGTTTCGCTCATTGAGGCATGTCAGATTGAGGTTAGGATCTTGATCAATATGATAATTCATTCTTTCTTAAATGCCTCTTTGGTATTTGGTGTCTTACACCGATATGATAAGGCATTGGTACATGATTCCCTGTAGACTCTACTCTGACTTGGATGTATGCCAAGGTTTTTCTGATTATACTAGAAACTTTTGTTTCTTGTAATCGTAGTCATATTATCACAATGCCAATATACTATAATAATCGGCTTACCCATACGAGGGATCTTAATGAATAGATCCCTTAGCCATTCAAGCCCAATTACAATGATGCGTAGTGCACATAAATTGGGCTCAAATTTAAACCGAACTAAAATATCCTACTTCATAAACCTCCAAGGGTAAAGATGTATCCTGTCATACTATTACTCCCAAAGTCCATCACTTGATCTATCAAGATTTAATGACTATATCCTTCTAATATCGAAGTATACATCTATATAACCCCCCGTTGCCTTCATGTATACGAGTGTAGGTCTACGACCTTATAAATGAGTTTGGTCACCACAAATTGTATATTTACTTAACTTAGACGTTATTTCTTAAAGATCAACTTAATTCAACATGTGGGAGGTATTAAGTTTCTGATTATCATCGAGTACCTGAGCTATGAAATAAGTACTTTACTCTTCTTCTTGCATAGAGGTTTTAAGAATAAAAGGGAGTGATAAACGATAAAAAATATTGATAACTATATTTTTCATGAGACTTCTCAACATAGTGTGCTAAAAAAAATATTTGAATTTGAGACACATGGGCCAAGACCCCTTCAAGAACTCCCATATCCTTCATGTCAAACCTACTTAATCACATTATTTTATGATTAAGGTGATATATTCATTGGTTTAAAGATCTAAACAAGAACATGAAAAGTTTGAAAGGATGTGTCCTATGGTTTCACATTCAATTAATATAATAGTTATGCATGTGACTAGCAATGATATGAACATTTTCTTGTAGATATGTATGGATGATATGTTACTGTTTGGAAAATCCATATAGAGATTGCACAAGCTCACAAAACCTCCTCTTTATTACTAAGTGCTAAGAAACTCTTTAGATGATAAATTTATATTTCATCCTTATTATTATCATATAGAAAGATAGTCTTTTCATCCATTTAATGGATAAAGAAATCATACACATAAGCCACAGCAAAAAGCATGCGAATCTTAATCATCACAATAACTAAAAAATAAATATAAAAGAACTAGTACATTCTTTTTGCTTGAATTCCTTTACAACAAAATTTTCTAACATTTGCCAATTGATTCGTTATATCTAATAGTTCTCCTAAATACCTATTTGTACCAAACAATAAAACAACTACAAGGTAAATCGACTTGTTTTGAGATGGCATTAAAATTACCACATTCCATTTCACTACTAATAGCAGATTTCAAATCTTAGCTTCTGAAAAAGCCATAACATCTTACCCTTCTTTTTATGAGCCACTCACCTTGAAATTCTTGGAAATCTATTGGTGCAGATCAATAAATTATTTCTTCCACTATCTATTTTTCGATTAATATTGATTAATGTTAACATTTTTTCTTGATATTTTACATGCTCTCGATAAGCTCAGTGATCATCATTAAGTGGTATTCGCATTTTTATACATTTAAAAACAGATAATTAGAAGATATTTCTTATCTGATTGCATCCTTATCTAATGGTGTTCTTCTCAAAAAATAAGTAAAAAGAAAGAAATCTCTACTTGTTGTGAATGACTCACCTGACTTGGAAAATCTAACAAAATATGATTCGTTCACTTGAAAAATGAAAGATAACGAAGGTGGAGTAAAGTTATTTATTTTTATTCTCTTTTTTTGTGCTAATTTTTTAAAAATAAAAAATATTTTAAAGAGAGACTAATGGGAGACAGACAACAAACTGCAATGTTAATCCCTTTTGGATTGCAAATCTAATTTTTTGAAACACACCATCCATAGATCTGGGAACCATAAAATTGTTGTGCATAATTTTTTAGACCCTCTCAAAGAGCTCTACTGCTTCAGATGCCAAGAATCCAAAGATATCAAAACCGAAAGGGATGAAAACTTATTGATTGTCAATACAAGCATTCTCATGTTTAGCAACTTTAACTGAGGCAGCTTTCTGTGTAGCATGTCCTGCAATAAAATCACCTTTTGTCGACAAACCAATTGAGAAACCTCTGTCAACTCAACACATGCACGTTTTCCTCCAGCCCATCCAAAAATTAAAACATATGCTGGTCTGAGTGTGGATGTCCCCTCTTGTGGATCAGTCAAAAAGTTCACATGTGCTTCTTTCTTTGAAGCAACTCCAGCCTGTCTGAGTACATCATAAAGAACATCCATAATAAGATCATGTCTATATTTAAAATCTAGGAGTTCATGGTAATGAACTGCATATTCCCCAAAGATGTCCATGCAAGATCTGTGGCATAGTAGACATGACTCATCAGTTGGGAATAGAGGAATCATAAGGTGATATCTGAGAATAGTACGATACTCAATAAGTGACATATGAATTCCAAGGCCATCAATAGGAATAGCTATAAGGAAATATTGAGCATGGCCTGTGTCTAGCAATCATGTTAAACCCGACTTCAATTTTTTTTACAATTTTTCTAAAAAAGAACTCGCCAAAGCATTATGGGCTTTAGGGGGGATGGTATCCTTGTTAGAAAAGCATCTAAGATGTAAAGATGGAAGTGTGCAAGTAGGCCCTCCAATGCATCTAGAAAATTAGAATCCATATCATGTATTTCGCTGTCTTGGAGCACCCAAGATTGAGCTCTAGAGGCCACAAGGCATACGAAGAAGACTCAATAGCGGAGTGCAGACGTATGCCACTGAGCTTTATGGGTAAGGATGCCATCCGCCATTGAGGTCGCCAAAGAAAGGGCCTCCACAAATCACAATATCCTCAATATCTCCATGCAACCCTTTGTCAAAACATATAGCAGCTTGCTCCATGTATGGGGGTTGACATGTCCTTAATCCAAATATGAGCTTGGTTGAACCCATACATGATCGTAATAAAAAGAAGCTCACTTTGTGGATCATCCAACTGAGGGAATAATTGCATTAAGTCAACAGTTTTGGCAGCACTTTTCATAGCCATGCCTACAAATGATCCTTTGTCCCTACTCACCAGACATCCAAATAATCTCACTCTTAGCATAGGCTTCCCAATATCTACGAGAAACAACCCTTTGCAGACCTTCTGTCCATCACAAGAAGGCTAAAAAAGCTCAGTTTTTTTGATATTCATAACAAGTCCCATCTTTGGATCTCTAAGTTGTATAATGTCAAGCACCTTGGTCACCTCCAATATATCATCGATGATAGTCCCATCATCAAGATACCAAGCGTGGAGAAGGAGTTTACAATTATCTCTAATCTCATGAATAAGTAGGTTTAATGCAAGAGAAAATAGAAGTGAGCCTAGATGATCACATTGCTGCAGTCCGATAGTTGACCATATATGATTGTCTGCAATATATAATCTGACAGCTTAAGCATATAGAAACTTCACCCATGAAGAAATAGATGGACACCGTCTCCTAACTTCATGAAGCATCGAAGATCTATCTATCAAGTTGAAATCATTAGAGAAATCTACTGTAAGCATAGAGAGAGACCTGTCACCATGAAGCATGATCAAAAGATGGTTGGTTATGTGTAAAAAAGCTTCCGCTCCTCCATATGCACCAACTATAAATTGAAAATCATTGAGATACTCAGACATCTCTTTGCCCACCTATGTCATAGCAACTTTAGATACTAGACGTCTCTAGATAATGCCCTCTGCAATAAGGCGTATGCCATTGTTAGATTTGAGTAGTGGAGTAAGAGATGCAGAGGCTACAAACTCATCCAAACTCAAGTTACATCTCCCACCTAGGCATAAATTAATCATCATGGTGATCACACGTAGGAGATTAGTGGCTATTGCAGTTCCCTCCCTACAAAGGGTATAAAAAGTGTTGAGCTCTTAGGCCATCTCTGCCACATGATGTCCATTTAGAAAAAGATTTGATAGATTGTAAAACATCATCTGCATCGGTTATAAGATGAGTCTCTAAAACCAAAATATCTAGCATGGAAGGAGTTGGCTTATACGAACGTTTAGCCTCTCAAGCGTTCGCGGTATCTCCATTATAAGGAGCCACTCATGAAGAGCACAAAACCCTTATGGATGTTGAAAAGTGTGACACTTTACGAAGGCACTGCCTAATGTTGGAGTTTTGAATCTTCTCCAAGAAGTTGTTCTGACTAAGATACGATGTCCTTGGTATATCACGTTTCAAAATATCATCCACCAACTTGGTGAAACCATCTGTACTGTCCTAAGTAGTGAGTGAGCTCAGAATAAGTTGTTGCTGCAAAGACTTTCTGTTGCTAGATCTTCTATCTCACCTATTCATAGGCCTTAATACCTGTAGTATGCAGCAAGGAAGAAGTAGCGATCTCACCCACGCGTATATTGATCCCGACCCATGATAATTTGATGCAAGTTGTCTTCAAAGCTTGAGAGAGAGAGAGCAAGACGACAACTGAGAGGAATACTCTTAACCCGTGATAATTTAATTTGTTGAAGTTCGTGAGGGTTTTTTGGGATAATTTACAGGATCAATGAGGTAATTACATTGTGCAAAAAGTCATAGAGATAATTTATAAAATTTATAGGGTTCATGAAATAAATATCCCTTATTTTTTAATAGGAATAATAAGAAATCTAAGGGACTTCTTCACATATTTCACGTTTTCCTTGTTTCCCAATAGCTATTCATCTTCTCTATTCGAGAACTATTCCACTTTCTTTTATCTCATCTCTTTAAAACAATTATTACTATTTATTTCCTGTTCACACCCTAAAGGACACAACCCGTTTAATCCTTGTGATTACCGGAACTCTTGTATAATTACATCACAAACTCTTTACTCTTAAGGCCAGTTTAGTTACTGGTGTACACCGATGTATATTTCGTTCCAACCATACCAATCCTCCACACAGTTTACTACTCACAAGAGTACCGCAACACAACTCAACCCAATTACCAAACTTGCCCTTACGTAAAAAAACGTGATATGGATTTACTTCTAAAATAATAAGATTACAGGAGCAGTGGCGCAATTACAATTATTGCAGGAGTTATGGTGTGAATTAACAAATTGTAAGGAGTCACGATTAAAAAATCCTGGAAATAAACAAACTAAGCCCGTTGTATCCACCGGATATTCCCGGTTTCCCCAACTAATTCCCCTCCACACCTTCGCTTCCAATCGTAAATAATATAAATATAAACCCCTAACACCCACTCCCATCTCTACAGATCTCCACGTGAAGGTGAGGCCATCGGAGATCTCTCAATCTCGATCGATCGACGATGGGTTCGGACTAGTTGCCGGCGGCAATGGCGATGGAGGAGGACAGCAGCAGCAGAAAGGTGGACTCTCCCGCCAACCACCACGCGCCCCACCACCACCACGACCGCCTCAAGCTCGAGGTCTACAACGACGTCCTCCTCCGCCTCCGCGGAGAGCCCGAGGCGCAGCTCCCGTCCTTCCACGACGATCTCTGGGCGCACTTCCACCGCCTTCCCGCCCGGTAATCTCTCGGATCCTTCCCGTCGTCGTGTTGGATCGCATCGGGTCGGATGATATTGATCCCTGAGTTTTTCATTGTTTGAATCAATTATTTTTGCTCGTTGTCTGCATTGATTCGCGGCCTTATCGGCAATATTTGATCTATTTGGAATGGCTTTAAATTATACGGTTTGAAATTTGATAGAGAGATACACATCGGATAATTATGAGTTCTGAATGCTAATCGGTCGAGTTGCGAAGAATTCTACACTCAGTGATGCCATCACAACAATCGAACATTCGGACTTGGGATAAAAAATAAGATGGAATTGGAAATAAGTTGCGATTAATTTTAGAGATAAGAAATAGAACAAATAAGAGATAATAGATGATATAACTATAATGCTGTTATCCATAGATTGTTTATTTTGTCATAAGGTGTTGCAAATAGAATTACAACAAAAAGTTTGGAATCAAATGATATGATATTAAAGTTGATATTTCATACTCACCATTGCTTGAATCTATGAATTGTAGCCTCAAATTGAGTACTCCAATTAATGTTCTTAACCCCTAAATGCAAAATAAAGTTTTCTTATTGCAAAACAAGATATTATTCCTAATCCAAACATGTGCGCTTTGTTGGATGGATTAAGACAAGATGGAATGACGAAGTGAGGGGAGGGGGGGGGGGAGTGACGGCGAGTGTTTGAATGGAAAAGCACTTAGTCTAAGGGCTTGTTCGGTAGGAGAATAAGCAGGAATAAGGATGGAGAATAAAAGGGAATAAGGGTCTATTCTCGGTTCGGCTGGAGGATAGGAATAATGAAAATAAGGTGAAATAAAGGTAGGTAAGGTGGGATAAAGATAGGAATAAGAGTGAAATAAGATGGAATAATGGAGAATAGTCATATCATTGGGAACCGTGTCGGGAGGAGAATCCACCCCTTATTCTAGGGCCTATTCTCCTACCAAACATGTCCTAAGGGTTTGATCTCTTCCTAAACTAAATCGATGAAGGAGAAGGACAAATGGACCAAAAAAATACTGCATTTCCACGAACACTGTATGATTGATGATAACCGGAATTATAGAATATAGACTACTGCTTGACGTTAAATGGTGGAGCTAATATTATAAGATATTTTAAGTTTATTTTATCCTCTCTCTTTTTGTGCCACCATCTATCCAACATTTTTTATGACTGTAAGCAGCCAAACAGTGGGTGTTCAAAAACTAGGGCACCGGTTCTTTTCTCTCTCTCTCTCTCTCTCTCATGTCGGGGGGTGTGTGTCGTGATGGGGACCTTTCAGGTATGCGCTGGACGTGAACGTGGAGCGGGCAGAGGAGGTGCTGACTCACAAGAAGATGCTGGAGATGGCCGCGGACCACCCCAATGGGCCCGTCTTTGACGTTCGAGTTGTCCAGGTAAATTAATGTTAGCTGCTATGCAAGCATGGATATTATGCTGTTAGTTTGTCATCTGATCTACGTTGTGGTGGGTCTTCTGCTGTTGGTTTCCACTGCGACAGAGGAAAAGGGATAGGTGTGTCTGAAACTCTGGATAGGGACGGCAGCATTATATATAAGTTGATTGTTTCTTTGGGTGAGAACGTGAGGCAAAGATATTTTCTTCGGATTTCATTTCATTCTCATGAAAGCAAAAAATATGAAAAGAAAAAGAAAGGGGAATACATTGGTAGATTGTCCACAAGTGAGTGATACGTAACAAGGATGATAGAAAAAGAAAGAACAAAAATTAAGAAATTAGAAAAAAGAACACCATCCGTTGAATGATGGATATAAAACATCGACACATAGCGGACGATTGTTGAAGGCAACCTTTGAAGGGTATAATTGTGACATACACTAATACTGAGAAAAGGAAAGGAAAACCATAATATCCATCTTTCACATAAACCCAATTACGTAGAAATATAGAATCTTGCTTTGAATATTGTTGGAACTAACTACACACTCGTGAATGAGTCGGTTCCATAGGAGGGCAATGGGATTATTAAAATTTGCGATTTGTGTTGAGATATTTTCTATCTTTTATCTCATTTATATATTTTCTATTATTTCCGTCTTCATTATGAAATTTATCCAACGACTCTCTCCTCTATATAAGAGAACCCTAAGGCCTATAAGAGAAACCTAAGGCCTCATGAGAATGCAATTTATTATTTTCTTTCAACATTGTATTAGAGTGACGGTCCTAGACTGGAGTTCTCGTACCCTACCGTGCCCTATACCCCACCTGCAACCTCCTCCGCGTTGCATGCTGCCGCTACACCTCCTCACAGCCGCACCGCGCGCTGCCTCCCCTTCAGAGGCAGCCCAACAACACCACGAGCAGCCCGGCACACCTCCACGTTTCCGTGCAACTGCGGAGGGCCCCAACGCCCTGCCTTACCTCAGCGTACTGCCGCTAGCCTGCTGTTGCACGCTGTAGCGCCTCCTCATGCGATTCCGTACACCTCCAACGATCTATGTGGCGGGTTTCTCTCCTCTCCGTCGCCAAATTGCACTCTGAAACAGTCTGATTTTGACTGGAAAATGAGATTTCAGACCTATAAATATCATTTTTCGGTCCTATGGCGACTTGAGGAGTAACTATGAAACCGCATGAAAACCCTAGCCCACATGGAAACCTACTCTGAAGTCCCTATGGAACCACATGAAAACCTTAGCGCGGATGGTTGTATGAGTCTACACGTACAACCGGTCCTTCAATGATCGTGTAGACTTCTTCGATTAAGTGTATTTCCCCAGTCGAGTTCCGTTTTTCAGCCTTCTTTCATCATTTCAGAAAATAAAGGTGATGACTTCTCTTCGTCCGACGCCTTCAAGGGTCCGACTCCTATCGTGAATGTGGATGAGACTAACTTGAGTTGTGGTCTATGCATTTTCCTACCTTATACATTGCAACAACAAGGAGCACATTCTCACAAAGCCAAAGCCAACAGACAAAATTGGAGATAATACTTCATGGAAGCAAGATGACACGTATGCGTGTATTTGTCTCTCTGGGTCCCTCATCACAGAGATAACCAATGATATTGTGAACCAACCCACCACCAAGATGATGTGGGATATTCTGGCATCCATTATGCTCAAGAGAAGAACGATGCCAATATTCTTTAGCTTCATTTTGACATATACAGGGCAAAGTAGAACGGTCGTCCGCTGCACACGTTCTACTCCTTGATTTGTGGATTGTTCGAGAAGCTTCACAGCTTCATACCGATTACGACCTCCATAGAGCAACAGATGACATACAGGAACTCCACGAAGGTTTGAGTTTTCTTGGCTACGTACGCCTAGATTATGAGGCAACACGGGCACAACTCCTTATTGGGGGCTTTATACCTCCCATGGAGAAGGCTTACAATCATCTCAACATGCTTATTATTCTACTTGCTGTCACCACACAACCTTCCTCAGCGATGGTTGCTTCTCGCATCAGAGGAGGTTCTACTCAGTTCATAGGGCGTAGTCCCTATGGCAGAGGTAGTGAACGTCAGTATGGTCCCTGCGCCTACTATCATCGTGTAGGACACTCTGAGGACATGTTATCAGGAGCATGGATACCTCGCATCTGCTCGAGTGGTAGAGTAGATGGAGCCTTCTGACACTACAGCTCCTCAGACAGATCCACGACTTGATGACATTGTCTTTTGTATACGCGATATCATGGCTCCAACTGTCGGCAGTATCACTATGAGATCCACATATACTGCAGCTGCACTGCAGCTAGAGCCTCTTCGAGCTCCTGAGGTATTGCATACGGTTTTACTGGTTATAGCAATACATATATGATAGAGTGGATCATGGACTCTGGTGTTTCTCACCATTTGTATGGAGACAGAGCCCGGTTCAGGTCTTACAGGTCTATACCCCATGTTAGATAGGTCGTCATTACAAATAGATTTCACTTACCTATCTTATGACATGGATAGGTGCATTTGATGCCATCCATGTGCCTGTAGAATCTTTTATATGCTCCTGATTTTCAGATGAACTTGATTTCTATTAGTCAGATTACAAAGGATCTGCATAGTCGTGTAATTTTGACCCCCCCTTCTCACGTGTTTCAGGACATGCTCATGGGCATGGTGATTGGATGTGGCCGTGAGCAGTAGAGGCTCTACAGACTGGTCCAACGTCTTCATTCTGGTGCTTCTACTATTTCTACTAGACCAGTCTCACCGTACCTGTGACACCTTTGTTTTGGCCACCTTCCTCTATAGAAGGTGTGTCATGTCCTTCCACAGATCTCTACATGATCTTCCTTCCAATACGAGGCTTGCCAGCTTGGGAAGCATCACCGTTCTTCACTTCCATCTCATCAGAGTCGAAGCAATTCTCAGTTGTTTGACCTCGTTCACCTAGATATCTGTGGTTTGACTCGTGTCCCTGATCACTAGGGACATCGTTTTTATCTGGTTGTTGTTGATGGCTATTCTAGAATTTCTTGGGTTTTCTTGTTAAAGAATAAGTCTGAGGCTGAGTGTGTTATTAAATCATTTATTAATGAGATAAAGATTTTTTTTGTGTTACTGTCAAGTATTTGCGTTTTGATAATGCCTTATAGTTTTGCACTTTAGAAACTCATGCTACTTGACACTACATACAATATCAAGTCAACGCGCACAACTGTCGGCTGCTGTCGAGGACGTTGCTTCTCATGCCGTGCATGTGAGGAGGAACACATAGGTTGTAGTATGAGTCAAACAGGGTATGCTCTGAACTGTGCCTGTTAGAGCCACTGAAACTGAATGATTCTTCACCTGGAGAAGTTTGGCTCGCCACATGTAGAAGACTGGATCATGTGGACAACTGCTCCAGATCTAAGGGGCTGAACTGGAAAAGTCGTGGAAAACATCCTCGTCGGAGTCCATAGTCGTTGGACAATGGAGTCTGAAAAGTCTTCTCTTCGAAGAACTGGGTCTCTCCTATACTGGCTCAGAGAATGAGATCTCTACTCCGAAGTCCCTATGAAACCACATGAAAACCCTAGTCACATGGCATATGGATTGTGATCTCTACTATGGAGTCCCTATAGAACACATGAAAACTTTGAGCTGACCACAAAAGATATGGACCTCACAACTGATCACAAACATGTGCGAATTGACCTGAAGACTCAAAATCTGATCTCGAGTCTGAACATTTGTAGAGTTTGGAATCTGAATGGGCATCTGGACTAGAGAATCTGAACTAGCATCTGGATGGAGAATCTGGAATTCGAATCATCAAAGTGATGATGCTGTATGATGCCGTAGAATTCTACACTATACTCCCCCATTCTCCAGACTGGTTGGAAAACAATGACGTCGTCCAAGTTGAGAGAAGACAAGAACATGATGGGGAGAAATAAAACATGCATAAGCTGAGTTTTCTTTTCTCTTTTTTTCGTCTAATCCTTTTTTATAGCCGACTCATCTTCCCTTTTTTTCTGCGTATGATTTTTTATGAGCACCTCTTTTTCAAAATTTTTATGCAAATGGACCCCCTAAATATTTTTCCCACCGGGCCTTCAAAAAATCACCTTTTTTTGCTTGGGCCAACTGCAACATTCCCCCATTTTTTAATGCAGCAGTTGCCTCCCTTTTCTTTTTTTTTCTTTCGGCCCACCTGGTCCCTTACAATGAGAAAAAATATTGTTTTTTACACGCTTTTGCCCAACTGGGTCTTTCTCCCTTATTTAGTGTTCCCACTTGGGAACCCTCGTTATTCGAAGACTTCCGCCCCCGATGGGGGTCCTCTCTTGATGTCACCGCTGCTCATTCTGCTGGTGGTGCAACAGGATCGATTGCGCGTCGCCTGTAGGAAGGAGAGGAAGGAGGGCACGAGGGAGAGCTTACCGCTGAACAATCTGGTTGGAGATCAGAGAGGCGCCGCTGCGGGAGGAGGTGCATCTTCATGAGGGGGAAGGGTTTTGTCAGGAAGAGCACATGCGCCATCGCCTGGAGATGCCGCCTGGAGTGTAGAGGCTTAGGATGGTCCCGTTGGAAGTGGTGGATTTGGTGCATCTGGCTTCGACCGATCTGCAGGGTTTGGTGTTTGCTGCTGCTTCATGATCGAGCGACATCGTTGTCGCTTCTTAGATCTAGAGAAGGAGACCTTTGATCAGGGCTACCTTGAGCCTAGAGTGCTTCCTGGAGCACTACTTGGAGGGGCTGGAGCACCACACGGTGCGGCAAGGGCCGAGAGCTCGCGGCGGTGTGACCTGGAGCTCGAGGAGGATGCTGCTGATGCAGAGCTCATGTGCATGGACCGATGCATGGGTTGTGCCGCCTTCTCTTACGTGCTGCCTACGTGCTTGGAATCATGGAAGGCTGTATCGATTTCTATATCGTATTGATACGATATGTAGACGATATTTCGGCGATATATCGTCGAAATATCGCCCATATCGATACACTTTTGTGAAGGAAATGCCCGAAAAGGAGGATATTTCGCCATATTGGTACCCCTATCGGTCTCGTCTTGACATCGATATATCGACGATATATCACCGATATATCATGATATTTCCTTCCATGCTTGGAATGAGGAGAGGAGGTGCTCGTGCATGCCGACTCCTGAAATGAGACCCCTCTGTTGGGATCTGCGCCGCCACCTTTGGCTCGCCGTCAGAGATAGGATTTAAGGTTCCATAGATGGAACCTTATTTTTTCGGAATCGACGACGATTCGAGATGCTTGCTGCTGAGCAAAAATTAGGTTTTCAATAGAAACCCTAGAACTTGGACAGAACTTGAACATACAATAATAATCATCTTCAAGAACAAAGAATCAAAAATTGAATCTCGAACAAATCAAGAATATAAAAATCCTCGAGAATCGATTCGCTCTGATACCATGTTAGAAAATAAGAATGTTGAAGCATTAAAAAAATGTACTAAGAAAAAATGTACTAAGCATTCTCCCACTATAAGTAGGGTCGACCATATTGAAATATTCGACTTTTTTTTACGCTAGTCATCGACTACCTAACGCAACTATTGCAAGAGTGGGATTTGAACTCTGGTCTTTTGTGTGGTAGACACTCTGTACTACCACTACACCATACAGAAGCGGTAATCAGAGAAAATAAATAAAACTTGAGGAACACTGGGATTTAGCGTGAAACCCTACTCCCTAATGAGCAGGATGAAAGCACAGGAGAAGGCCTCAAGGGCCATATGTTGCATTGCACTTTCTCAATTGATACAGAGGGGATGGGCTTCTTATATAGCCCTCACCGAGTCTCCACATCCCACATATGGTCGATGTGGGACTAAAGAACTGGATATGGTAAATAGATCCTGGAGTGATCCATTTACCCATCTACATGACATATACACAAATACTCCCATAATGATGACACCATGATATTTCTCAGGGGTGAGGCGAGACAACTATAGCATGCAACATACATTCTTGTTATCTTTGGTGACATTTCGGGTCTTCATCTAAACAGGTAGAAGCCAGTCTTCATACCTTGTGAGCTCACAAAGACAGAGATCATTGAGACAACTCCATCCTTCGTTGCACCTGTGGTTCACTAGCTCTGGACTATCTTGGTCTACCTTTGGTTCATGTGCACCGTTGTAAAAATCGGCCGACTAGACCGACTAGTCGGTCCGAATAGTCGAGTCGGGAGGGTAGCTGACTCGACGAGGTCTAGTCGGCCATTAGTCGGTCAACCCGACTAATCGGCCTGACTACTCGATCGACTACTCAACCGACTACTCGACCGTCTTTTACATAGAACTTATTTTTTTTTAAATTTTGCTTTTTTTAAAGCAAACATATTATGGAGTATATGACAATCTATTGTACTCAATAGATGGAGTAGATGACAATCTATTAAACCTGCTTTAGATTCAAAAGGAATAAACAACAAAAGGATCAGATTGCATTATGTTACAGATAACGGGCTCGATTAGATCTAATATGTTTTCAATAGATTGGCTTGATGATGGGAATGCATGGAACTGAATGTCCGATACGATATATAACTTTACACCATAACAAACAGTAGATCTATCTGATCATGAGAAAGATCAAACTAACAGGAAAGGTGGACGTCACATTCCAAAGCCATACCTCATAATAAACATAATGTGGAAGTGATTCAAAGGAAACATCAAAGGATACTATACTCTGCACTTAGCTATTACAAATAAAAAATGAGTAGTTAAATTCCTAGCCATTTGATAAATAACGTGGCGCATACCAACACTTTATTTGCCTTGTGCTTCTGATTGCATAGATTAGTCAATAGAATGAAGTTAACTAAACTTAAAATCTGAAGACCAGGATCCAGATTTCAGAAAGTTAGCATGCCATCAAGGAGAGTTGAATCCAGTGTGCACCTGGTGCTTGCTGAACTTATTAGTCATCTTCATGGATCCAAACTCAAAAAGAATCTGATTAAGAAGTGTCTTTTGGACTATCTATGAACCAAAAAGAATTCAGTGACACTTTGTATATGTCATCGATCTCTTGTTTCAGATTTTTTGGAAAAAAATGCACCAATATGCCATATTACTACTTTTCTTCCTCAAAAAAAAGAAACTGATTTATATATTTAAGATAATTTAAAAAGCTCAAAAACGACTAGTGACCGAATAAATCTGATTAGTCGTCCGACTGCTGATTAATCCTTAGTCAGTGACCCTGCCACCGAGTATCGACTACCGATTTTAGCAACCTTATCCATGTGCATCTGCGAACTTCTGATTGGAATCATATACTTGACAAATGTGTGAGTAGATTGGGAGGTTGGAAGGCGAATACACTTTCTCGGGGCGGGAAGTTGATCTTGCTGAAGCACATCCGTTCGGTGGTTCTTGTATTCTTTTGTTCTTTCAAACTTCTACCTATGAGGATGAGGTTGAGCCTTGAGGCTATGATGTGTAGATTTTTCTGGACGGATGGTAACCAAGACAAGCGTGGTATTCGCCACAATAATTGGGAGACTCTGACGAGTCCAAAGAAAAATGGTGGGATTGGTATCCTGAAACTTTTTTTTTTGAAGCTCCAAAAAAAAGGGGGACACACGCGGAGGTGCTCACCCCAATGTATTAAAAAGAGAAAGAGATACTTACAAGGGGAAACGGGAGATGAGAAATTACAAAACAAAATAAGGGGGGTAAACGGAGATCGTAGCCCCTGGTGCTAAAAAATTTACAAAGAGGTCCAGTCACGAAGGAAGCCCGAGGCCGTCGATCTAACATTCTCCAAATAGAACCGCTGACGAGCAAAGATAGCTTCGTTTCGCCCCTGAAACTTGATTGCATGAGCCCTCTTATGCAAGTGGATTGTTCGACTGTGGGGAAATGGAGATGCTTTATTCTGCCACCTGATGCAGTTGATTTATGTTATTCGTAGATCTCTAGCTGCCTTGAGTATACGACTATCCTCATCTTTATGGCAAGGAATTATGAAGATTCTTCCGGAGGTGAGCTCACACCTGTAGCCTGTGTTGGGAAGTGGTAATCTCTTTTTCTTCTGGCTAGACAATTGGACGGGTTTGGATGTGTTACGTGAGAGATGTCCACATTTGTATGCTTTGGCAGAGGATCATGTTATTTCGATTTGTCAGGCTTGGATGGATGGCACTTGGACCTCGACTTTCACTTCTGGTTTTTCAGAGTCATGGTTGGCTGAGTTCATGGACTTACTTGATGAGCTGGCGGAGTTTAGGGATCTAAATCATGGTCGTGACCATTTTGAATGGGAGGATGGTCGCTTTAGTGTCAAAAAGGCGTATCTCTTCTTTTCTCACAGTAGGGGTGCAATGCATGATGATGTCATACATGACTACAACATTATTTGGCGAAGTAAGATTCAACAACCTATCAGGGTATTTGCTTGGCTGGTCGGGTGGTCGTTTGTTTACAAAGGTGCAATGAGACAGGATTCTTAATACGGGCGATGCGATTTGTGGAAGCTGTCGCAATGGCATTGGGGAATTGGGTTACCTTCTATTTGGTTGCACTCATTCGAGATGGGTATGGGCTGAGGTTGTATTTGCTTGGCTTGACACTCATCTTTATGGATATATGTTAGGATGGTTTGCTGGAACTCACATGAGGACAACTCTCCTGTCTGCCCACTTTTGTGGGCCAGCTGGAGTGCTAGCAATGATTGTATATTCTGAGGTCAACGTGTGTATTCCGAGAAAGTTTTGGGGTATTATAGGGGCCTCTACTCAGCCTGAAATCTTGTAACCTAATTTTTTAAATATCAATATATTTTTAGCAGTGGGTCCCATCTTGGGACACCACCCTCTTTACTTTTAAAAAGAAGTCCTTTGATGCATGTTATTTTCCTTTGTCATCGTTCTGGTGGGTGAAATTAGTGGAGTCAATGCAAATCTTGAGCATAATTCCATGAGATCCAAGTAAGCAGAATATATGAAACACAATTTCGACGACATGAAATGGGGGACTGAATTGAAGTGATGTTTAACATACATTACATTTCAAAGAAAGATATAATATACCCGAGATTGATCTTCCAAAATGATGGATGAAGTTAGGAGTTTATTATCATACTATTAATGCATGCTGGTTGAAATGAAGGTAAACTTTGCGTAATTTCATGACAAGAAAATATCTTTGTAAGTGAAAGATAGGTTTTATAAGCAAATGTGAGACCTGTTATGCTATATGGTATTAAATGTTGGACCGTCGATCATAGACATGTGGTGAAGGTGAACATTTGTTTTTTCTGAAAGAAAAGTGGCCAACATTTGTTAACAGGTATAAAGATGTAAAGGTGGACATATGCCCACTCAAAATGGATTGGATTAAAAGTTGTTGTAGTTCCAATAAAAGATGAATTGAAGGAAGCATGTAGAAGATAGTTTAAACACAAGCACATTATAGGTAGTTTAAACATATTAAAAAATGACCATTTCGTGTACATATTAAACAATACAGTAATTTGGAAGAAAAGCCTCATAAGAGAATGTTGAAATCTAGAGTACGGAAGCAAATCGAGAAATAGAGCAATAAAATAAAGGTAAACATGGAATTCTTGGGATTTTACGTCGAATGTTACTCCCTAAGGAGCGGGATGAAACCACGGGAGAAGGCCTTAAAGGGCCGTATATTCTATATTGAATTTCTCACTGAGTACAAGGGGTTAGGGCTCCTTATATAGCCCCACAGACATACCAGAGTTCCATCGCTCATCCATATGGGACTAAACATAAGTGGGTGGTAATTGGATCCTATAGAGATCCACTTACCACTTTATCACATACTTCAACTGAGACAAAATGTGTTGGGTGGAAACTCTGAAAAATGATATGGTGAAGGGCTATTTGGATTAGATTCATTTTGGCACATGCATATCCCATGTTATGTTTGGTTATAATGGAACCATGCATCTGATCTCAGTTAAGAAGAAAAATGCTTGGCTTTGGTTATCAACATCGGGCTAATTAATTGAACTTATTTTATATGCTTAATCGAAATTAATGAATGCCATTAAGAGGATGGTAATTGGGCTTTGGCTATTTTAAAAGAGCAATATAAAATGAGGAGAGTTAGTTGGATGCTCTTTCATGATATTAGATCCACACTGGCTAATGACGGAGATCTTCTGCGTCTATTATTGAATTATTCAAATGTAGGTTCAAAGAAAGGCCAAACATGAGTGAGTGAACATGTGGAAAGAATATTTCACAAGCTTAAGTTGTTGAAACTAAGTTGCCTTTCAGATATCAACCACAAAAATGCAATCATACAAATTTACAGATTTACAAGGTTCACCCCTCAACTGCGATGCATCCTTGGATGGCAGACTAAATGCGGTCTGATTGACTTATTGAGCTGGAAATGCGTGAGCAAAGTCAAATGGATAAGCAATGCGAGACCTAACCGAGTGAAGCTCTTTTATATAGTTTTGATTTGTGGTTCGGAAGCATATTGGACTGTGCTTCACTATGTTGGAAAAAAGAGGGGAGGGTACACATAACTACAATAGGGCATTAAACCAAAGACCTAAACCTGAAAAGTTTCTATAGCCTTTCCCAATACAAACTTACCAACTCTGAAAAAACCTAATCCAATTAAATTTTCATAATTTTGATTTTGTTATCGGGCTTCACCCCACTTTTGACGGAGGAGTTAAAACATATGGGTAAATGATGCCCCTTAGTTGATTTTTGTTCATATATATGGGGTGGGCACTATGCTGGCTGCACACCCTCTTTCCATAAAAAATACGGGTAACTGATGGATAAAGTTTCAAGACATATACATACTGTGTTTCCAGGATTCAAACAACAAGCTGTATTTATTTAAGCCAATAGTATTTAATTGGGTGTAGGCACTTTAAAAAATACCTTAAAGAATAACATTACTTTGTTTGGTCGATGTTCTTCTACATCCTTAAACCACTAAATTTATCTGTTACTAATCAGTGTTATTTCATTTGTTTTTATAGCGACACATTTCTTTCCACATGTATAATCTTTCCAAAGTCACAATTCCTATTCAATCTTGTAAGAAATATATTTCATATAGGTGCATACTGTTAATGATGGAAGTTCCTCCGACTTGCAAATGCTGGGGGAGCACGATTCATCAAACTATCTCTCCCATATGAGGTAAAATTAGCTGTTAATTATCTTTCCTCCCACAAATACATTCTTCACACAAATACTTCTTTACAAATATTAGAAGGTGCATTGTCAAAATTTACTATGATTGGCTCTCTCTATTTATTATTATAATAATCCTTATATCCATGATGTGACATTTTATGAGGTTTTTACTTGAGACACATGGACCTTCAATAATTTGGGGCACATTGGAGGGCCTAACCTAATCTTCAGTTTGCAAGATGGATTGAAAGAAAGTTCAATTCTAAATTTACGTTATAAAGCAGTTAACAAAGTATGTTGATCTATTTCTTTCTTTTTCTCTCACAATAACTGCCAAGGAGTGGGGATCTCTCGTGATTCCGTGGATGGATGTCTCTAGTTTTTCTGCTTTTTGGATGAGCTTCCGGACTTGGAGTTTTATCTGGGGTGTGATCATACTTTCCATAGATGATGTGATTGCAACCAACCCTTGATGGTTTTATGGATGTGGAGTCAAAGGAAGGCAATGCTATTCCAACTAGAGATATTATGTATGTCCAAAATGCAATTCACAGTGCCAAAGCCTTCTGCTCAGTGTGGATTAGTTTTGCTTTGAGGAAAATTCGTCTGGACAGTGCTCGTGGAAACATATTCCACGTGTCCCCCATGAGAACTTATAATTTGTTAAGTATCTCAAGGAAGACGTCATCTCAACTCACGGCTTCCTTTGGGATTTAAATACATGGGGAAAAAATCACATGGAAGGCGCCTCTTCAAGATGCGGTTTTGTCCAAAATCGAAGCCGCCTCTTGATGTAAATAGATCCCATGTAAACAAACCCCAAAATAAGCCATAGTTTGAGGTGACGGCTTTCTTGGAGTACTTGACAAATTTTAAGTTTGCATGAGGGTCACATGGAATAAGTTTCCACGAGCACCGTCTAAGCGAATTTTCCTCGTTTTGTTTTGTTGGGGACAGATGCACTTTTGTAGAGATATATTTTAGTCTATAACATTCTCGTCTATACCTCTTCGCATTTTCTTTTTCCCGCTGGACTCTTTATATATTTTACTCATAGGCTACTCTCCTATATAAGAGAGCCTAAGGCGTATGGAATAAACAAGTTTTCTCATTTTCCCAACATGGTATCAGAGTGACAGTCCTAGACCGGAGTTCTCGAACCAAACCCTAACCCTAGCCTCCACCCTCAAGCCCTCCGCGCACCGCCGCAAGCCGCCTCGCTTCGCCTCGGCATCGGCGCTCCTGTGCACGCCTCCTCGTGCACGCTCACGCGCCTGTGCACGCATCTGTGCAAGTGCTTGTGCACACCTGCTTGATCGCTCGCGCCTATGCGTAGGAGTATGCACCTGTGCGCCTGTGCACTGGTGCACGTGAAGGTGTGCCGTGCACGACTTGGTCCGTGTCCCTGTTCGTGATCCTGCACGCGCATCTGTGCGCACATCTGTGCGTGTGATTTCTGTGCATGTACAACCCTAGGCCAGCACACGTGCGGCTCCAGCCTCGTTTCGCGCGCGCATTTTTCAGAATAATGGGTTTGGTTGCTTGTGTCTACACATGCAACTAAACTCGTTAATGTCAATGTAGACAATCATCTCTTTACTCTACTCCCCTAGTCTTGCAATATCATAATGTCAGAAAGCAAGGCAGATATTTCATCTACAGGCGCCTTCAGAGGTCCGTCGCCTATTGTGAAGATGGATGGTTCAAATTATAAACTGTGGGCCATGCAGTTCATGAGTATGATGAAGTCAACCGGTAAGAAGCACATTCTTACTGAGGAAGAGCCTGCTGAGAAGACATGGGTTAATTCCTCTTGGGAGGCAGATGACGCATATGCCAAAGTCTGGCTTTCCGGAACATTAGCAATTGAGATTGCTAACGATATTCTCCATCAGCCCACTGCCAAAGCAATGTGGGACATTCTGGCTGCTACCTATTCACAGGCAAAGAATGAGACGAAGATTCTGCAACTTCAGCATGACATCTTCACAATCAAGCAGAATGGATGGCCTCTACACTCATTGTACACGTCTTTACGTGGAATGTTTGAGAAGCTTTATAGCTTCATGCCTCTCACAGCCACTTCAGAGCAACAGAAAACCTATCGGAATGCCACTATGGTGGGTGTTTTTCTGGCTGCCCTTGACCTAGAGTACGAGGCAGCACGTTCCCAGATCTTGGCGGATTCCACTATTCCTCCTATGGAGGAAGCTTTTCATAGGCTGAGTCGTATCACTGTTCATTCGTCTACTGCAAATCAGACCGCCTCAGCCATGACAACCAATCGAGGTCGTGGGGGTCATCATCAGTTCCATGGCCGCGGACGTCGATGCAGAGGAGGCCATATTCGGCCATCATGTACTTTTTACCATCGTTCTGGACATACCGAAGATACATGCTATTCTAAACATGGGATTCCTGCTTCTGCACGAGTAGCTGAACAGATTGAGCCTCCATCTGCTTCATGATGCAACGTGGAATAGAAATATAGGGCCGCATATTTATCTAAAATTTATCCGTTAATTTTATTTATGTTTATTTGAGTCGTCGTATTTTTTTAATTAGATAAACGGGATCGCCTGTGATCTCAATGTTTAGAGATTTGAATTTCAAATTAGTCGGTTAGTCGGTTAGAGTCAAATTAGGATAATTAGTTTGAATTTGAATTTGACTTCTATATTTGTAACCTCATCCCTCCTATATAAAGGGGTGATGGGCTATTGTTATAATTAGTTCAGTTGATAATTAAAATTGAGATTTATCTCTCTCTCTCTCTCTTGTCTCTCTCCTTCCCCCACACGATCTGCACGCTTCTTCTTCCTCCAATCTCTCGTTCTCTGACGAGCTTTCTCCTCTCAACCCCTCCATTTTATTCTTCCACCAAAATCCATTTTTGCATCAATTGGAATCAGAGCATGGCCTACAGATCGTCCTCATGATCTGACGATCCGTCCCGCGACGAAACACCATCATTCGTCGGAGCGGAAACGACGAGCCGAAGAAGCTTACAACAAGGAGATGGACGCACTGCGTGATTTCCGGTCCAAATGGCAAGGTTACCAGTCCAAAGATCAATATTTTCAATCCAAATATCAAGAGTTCCAGTCTAAAGATCGAGAGATTATGGCTAATCTCAAGGTTATGTGCGCCCTATCAAAATTCTCCACTACCAAGGCCGCTGTCCAGAGTTCTGACAAAGAAAACCTCATCGTTGACGATGATCCGAACGCTCTAGAAGGGAAAAATGACAATCTGCTTGTTGTCCAGCACACCTCAGATCAGATTCCGCTCTCGAAATCAACTCCGCTATGCCCCCCGATCGCCTTCGCATCACCGAACTCATCCCAGGTACCCTCTACTTCAACCTCTCCACTCCCAATAGCCCTGCTATGTTCTCCCAGCCCCTGCACCCTCTTCCAGCACTTGTACCCCCTCTTGCTGTGCCCCTCCTCCCGGCAAATTGCCCCAGTTCACCACCACCCTTCCCCTCCTTCCTCTGCCCCTCCTCCCCTCGCCTTCGCACCTTATCGCAGCCTCGCACCTCATCGCAGCCTCGCGCCACCCCCCACGCACCAGCCGCGCTACTCCCTCTTCCTCTCATCGCCACCTCCCTCTGCGGGCCGCCTCCCCCTCACCTTGCCTCCCCCCAGTTCCGCCACCACCCTCTCATCACCAACCCCAACCCACCCCCTGCTGACATCCCGCCACCCTACCCCATCGCCACCGTTGCTGCTACCCACCCCCGCCCGACCTTCGGTTGCGCCGCCCTTGTTTCCCCGACCCCACTGTTGTTACATGTTGCTCCCCTCGCCACCACCCACTGCCGTTTCCCTGCCCACCACCATTGGTTGCGTCGCCCTTGGGGTCGAACCATGTGCCGCCGCCGCTATTCACAGGGGATCGAAACCCTCGATGGGCGTCTTCCCTCAGAGGGCTTCCAATCCCATACAATCCGAGATTGGGAGTTAATTTGGGAAAATTACAAGAAAGTTCCCCCATGCCAAAGTTTTTATTCAAAGGGAAAACTCAAGAACTCCTTTTACGAGATTTGTTTCATTGAAGGGGTACGAAAATTGCAACCCATCCCCCTGCTGCAGAAATATTTAAAGAGGAGTGCTGATAAGAAGAAATTTGGGTGGCCTCCTTATCCTATTAGGATTAGGGTCATGGGTTTCACCTATTTAGAGGCCCCATGGCTTAACTCCCTGGACACATCTCCTCCTCTACTCTCCTGGTGCTATTGCTTCGCTATGGACTCTCCACGGGCCGAGTTGATCGTCATGAAAATGCCCCATCAGTTCTTCGAGCATCACGTCAACAGGATAAAATCCGGATAGACGCCCGCTTATGCGCCGCACCTGCTCTTCCACCACGAAGCCCACGACACCAACGCCCGCGTCGCATACGTGTGGATTCCGCCATTCGCGCCACATCAATTCTTCCATGGGATGACTGAGACCGCGGATTCAAAATTCTCAACCTCCAAGCCTGCCGATCCAACAATTCGTCGGGAGACGAGTTTTTAAAAGCGGAGGAGAGTTGATGCAGCGTGGAACAGAAATATAGGGCTGCATATTTATCTAAAATTTATCCGTTAATTTTATTTACGTTTATTTGAGTCGTCGTATTTTTTTAATTAGATAAACGGGATCGCCTGTGATCTTAATTAGTTAGAGATTTGAATTTTAAATTAGTCGGTTTGTCGGTTAGAGTCAAATTAGGATAATTAGTTTGAATTTGACTTCTATATTTGTAACCTCATCCCTCCTATATAAAGGGGTGATGGGCTTTTGTTATAATTAGTTCAGTTGATAATTAAAATTGAGATTTATCTCTCTCTCTCTCTCTTGTCTCTCTCCTTCCCCCACGCGATCTGCGCGCTTCTTCTTCCTCCAATCTCTCGTTCTCTGATGAGCTTTCTCCTCTCAACCCCTCCATTTTATTCTTCCATCAAAATCCATTTTTGCATCACTTCATCTATGGATCAGCGTTTTGATGACCTTGTAGCCCGTCTGAGGGGCATTATTCCTCCATCTGGTCCCGCTGCATCAACGCCTACCTCTGAGAGTCACTCCGACATTGCTGCGTCTGCATCCACCAGTACATCAGGTAGCACTTATGCATTCACTAGCAGTAGTGGATCAGATACTTTAAAGTGGATTACGGACTCTGGTGCCATGCATCATCTGTGTGGTGATCAAGGTCTACTTACAGGATACCGACAGGTTCCTCCATGCCGTACTGTGATTATTGCTAATGGGACACATTCTCCTTTTACTGGTCAGGGGGAGATTAGACCGACACCATCCATGCATCTCAAGAACGTGTTACATGCGCCTGATTTTTCGATGAATTTGTTGTCCATTAGCCAACTTACAAAGGATTTACATTGTCGAGAAATTTTTGATCCATCTTCTCTCATTTTTCAGGACATCCTTACGGGCAACGTGATTAGGCGTGGCTATGAGCAAGGAGGCCTCTATCACCTTAGTTGGACCCCTTATATTGGAGCCTCATCTCTACCTGCAGGAACCATCTCCCCATTACTGTGGCACTTGCGCTTTGGACATCTACCGCTTCAGAAACCGCGTCATGTGTTACCCCAGGTTTCACCTCACACGTCCATCCAATGTGAGGCTTGTCAGTTGGGAAAGCATCATCGGTCTACCTTTCCCAGTCGTCAGTGTCGGAGTAGTATCTCCAAGTTTGAGTTGTTTCATGTCGATATCTGGGGTCCTAGTCGTGTTCCTGATCATCAGGGACAAAAGTTTTATATAGTTATTGTGGATGATTTCTCTCGTTTGTCATGGGTCTTTCTGTTAAAGAATAAATCTGAAGCGGGTAATATTATCATCAATTTCATTAATGAAGTTCGTAATGTTTTTTCTCCATCTGTTAAAATTGTGAGAAGTGATAATGCCCTGGAATTTTGTACTCATAACCTCTCCAATTATTTTTTATCTCAAGGGATTATCCACCAAACATCCCGCGCTTATACTTCCCAACAGAATGGGGTTGCTGAAAGGAAACATCGTCATTTACTTGATGTCATTAGGTCGCTTCTTATACAGAGTCATGCTCCTCATTCTTTCCGGGGCGATGCCGTTCTTACGGCATGTTATCTCATTAATCGTATGCCGTCATCTGTCCTAGGTGAGAAGATTCCTTTCTCTCTTATTTTTCTTGACAAAGAACTGTTCTCCCTTACTCCTTGTGTGTTTGGCTCGATTGCCTTTGTCCACCAGCTGTCTCCAAGGATTGACAAGCTCTCTCCTAGGGCTGTCAAGTGTGTCTTCGTCGGGTACTTAAGAACACAGAAGGGGTACAAGTGTTATGATCCATTGTGCAGGAGGTATCTCGTTAGTGCTGATGTTACCTTTTTCGAATCTGTTATGCACTTCTCATCTACAGGTGATCAGTTGGTATCCTCTGACACTACTGATGCTATATACATGCCACCACCACCATCACCTCTACCACCTCCACCGCTACCATCTCCTACACCTCCTGTCAGTGTGCCTGTTTCACCATTGCCATTCCACTATACCCATAGACCTGCTTTTGCTCATGGTCACCGCTCATCATCTAGCTCGCCTGAGGTATGTTCTGAGAATATTTATATTGATGGATCTGATGATTTTCCTGAGCAGGATGTGTTACAGAGGCCAGATGAGGAGGCAGGTGATTTAGATCTACCTATTGCTCTACGAAAGCAGAAGCGCAGCTGTGCGTCATATCCTATAGCATCTTCTGTGTCTTTTGATCGCCTAACTGGAGAATTCAGGAACTTTGTCATTGTACTATCAACGGTGGATATTCCATGGAATTACCAAGATGCGCTGAAGGATAGTCGATGGAGTTTAGCCATGGAGGAAGAAATGGCTGCTCTTCAGTCCAGAGGCACCTGTAGACTTGTTACTGCATCTATTGATGTGTCTACAGTTAGCTGCAAGTGGGTCTTTACAGTTAAACAGAATGCAGATGGCAGCATTGACAGATACAAGGCATGCTTAGTTGCTCGTGGATTTACACAGACATATGGGGTGGATCATCTTGATACATTCTTGTCAGTTGCTCGCCATTCCACCCTACGGATCCTCCTCTCTGTTGCGGTTACTCGTGATTGGCCACTATACCAATTAGATGTGAAGAATGCATTCCTATACGGTGACTTACAGGAAGAAGTCTACATACAACAACCACCTGATTTTGCTGTTGAGGGGGAGTATCCTAAGGTGTGCTGTAACACCTCCCAAAAATAATGAATAGTCCCACACCGTGGAATACAAAATTTCCGGGTGGGATAAATAGTGAAGAGCTTACTACTTGTCAACCCGGCTTAAGCATTTTGGGGGTGGTTAATCGGTTCGTATGGGCTCGATCCCAAGAGGTTGTTAGGGCCAGTAATGTTCCGTTAACGGACCGGGGACCTAAGCCCGGGACGTTACAAATGGTATCAGAGTCAAATTCTCTCTGATAGTGGAAAGGGCTACCCGAGAGGTGGAGCCGCTCCATAAAGAGGTTGGAGGAAATGGCTATCCGGAGCGTGCAGCCGCCACTATCACCGGGAATAAGTGATGGGCCATGTCGCAACGAGGACGTTGCGAATATAAGTGGGGGAGATTGTAACACCTCCCAAAAATAATGAATAGTCCCACACCGTGGAATACAAAATTCCCGGGTGGGATAAATAGTGAAGAGCTTACTACTTGTCAACCCGGCTTAAGCATTTTGGGGGTGGTTAATCGGTCCGTATGGGCTCGATCCCAAGAGGTTGTTAGGGCCAGTAATGTTCCGTTAACGGACCGGGGACCTAAGCCCGGGACGTTACATGTGCAGACTTCATAAGGCTATCTATGGCCTTAAGCAGAGCCCCAGAGCTTGGTTCCAGAAGCTCTCAGATCTGTTTGAGAAACATGGATACAAACGTTCTAATGCAGATCATTCCTTGTTCGTACAGAAGACACCCAGAGGTATTATTGCAATTATGATGTATGTAGATGATATCTTGATTACATGTGATGATGAACGGGGAATTCAGGGGGCAAAAGAAATGCTGGGTCGTGAATTCATCACCAAGGACCTTGGAGTTCTTAGATATTTTATGGGACTGGAGTTTGCCAGAAATCCTCATGGGTTGATTATGACCCAGAGGAAATATGTCACGTACTTGTTGAGTGAAACATGAATGCTTGGTTGCCGACCTGCCATTACACCTATGGATCCCAGTATGAAATTATATGATGATGACACTAATGAGGTGGATAGGAGAAGATACAGAGAACTGGTGGGCAAGCTTCTCTATGATACTATTACCAGACCCGATATCGCCTCTGTGAGTCGAGTAAGCCAGTTCATGGAGCAACCACATCAGGTACACATGGATGCTATACATATGATACTCAGGTACCTTAAGTCATCTCCAAGTGCGGGTATGCTGTTTAAGAAAGGCAAGGAGGTTACTATCTCAGCATGTGCAGATGCAGACTACGCAGTATGTCCTAAGGATAGGAAGTCCACCACTGGGTTTGCTGTGTATGTTGGAGATTCTGTAGTCTCGGCGGCTCTATTCATTGCGAATAATCCATCATTTCATGAAAGAACCAAGCATATTGAGGTTGATTGTCACTTCATACGTGATATGATTCAGAAGGGGTTTATTGTTACATCCCATGATAGCTCAGGGGACCAAACTGCTGACATCTTCACCAAGGCATTACTTCGAGGGCCATTCCAGAAGTATTCGTCCAAGCTGAGCATGATTGATATCTATGCTCCACCTTGAGGGGGAGTGTAGAGATATATTTTAGTCTATAACATTCTCGTCTGTACCTATTCGCATTTTCTTTTTCCCGTTGGACTCTTTATGTATTTTACCCATAGGCTACTCTCCTATATAAGAGAGCGTAGGGCGTATGGAATAAACAAGTTTTCTCATTTTCCCAACAACTTTTGATTGTACTATGTTAATAATGAAATAAAATGTGGATAACTTTCGTTTTGCTTAGTCATCATTTCGCTGTTAAAAAAATTACAAATTTTAAAAGAATTACTGATATAACATAAACATACCTTACAGCACCCATTTGATTAAGAGTAATAATACAATCTATTTTTCCTTCTCAAAATGAGCTCCTTAAGCACAATCTTGGTCCATTCTGCTATTGATACAAGGGAGCACACATCTGTCTAAAGAACATTATACCTGGATCAGCAGTACTATTAATGTGCAAATCACACCGGGAAGGGCAACTTCGATGAAGTGAATATCTCACATATGTGGATTTCTTTATATTTATTATGGAATCCTAGGATGTTAGTAATAAAAATAGATGATTCATTGTCACAGCTCTATCTGAAGGAGTGTTAATAGTCTTTATTCTTTACATCTTGGAATGGAGTTGAAATACTTTCCAATAAAGAATGCAGTTGAAATTGAATACTACTTCTAAAAAGAATTTATCGTTTCTGGCTAGTTACAACAGACTATCCTATTAAAGTGCAATTTTACTAGTCCTAATTAGGACGCTTGAAAAAGATGGTACGTGAAATCCCTTCTCAATTTAATTAATGAAAATAAATGCGAGAATACTCATTATAAAACATCTTAATAAAATGATGTGTTGCTTCCCCCTTTCTCTACACCAGTCCGTAATACCTCTCAATATTTTGTTACCACATTCATAATCACCGCCCAAGTCCTACTTTGCACTTAACTAACGCCGAGTTCGTTTTTGCCTTTTGGGAGATCACTAATTACGAATGCCAACAACTTTTTTTCTTGCATTATTGCTTCCTGGTAGAATTTTCTTTGAATTAAAAGAGGGGCGAACACACTAATATGCCTGTCCCAAATATATTAAATCGTAATGAGAAAGAGATACTTACAGGAGCCAGGTTACAAGGAATGCCATGACATGGAAAATTACATTATCAGGATAGAACCGCTTAGAAGCGAAGATTGCATCAGCTCGAGATAACCATGATGTCCAAATAATTGCAATAGGAAGAAGTTCCTCGTTTGGACGATGTTTATTTGTGTGCACTGACTCCCAGAAACCTCCGATGCTTCAAATACACGACCAAGTAACTCCAAGCTCTTGCCAAACAGTGGCAATCTTTTCACAGTGGAAGAAAAGTTTAATTGTTTCGTCATAATTGTTACCAATGGAGCAAGTAGGAGAGGTTCCCACAAATATCCTAGAGCAACACTCTCTTGTTAAAATACACCTTCTCTGCACCAGCGAAAAAAAATGTCAATCCTGCTTGGTACCTTCAGGTCCCATATAAATGCTGGTCTTGGCGAACTTTTTGTCTTGCATTTTTGCTCGGGGACATCACTGGCCATACTTGACACATGCAATGTTACATTACATGATATGCAACCTACTTCTTGCTTACGTAACAACTATGGAGAGCGAAAGAAAGAACGTAATGTTGTGTATTATTCAAGAGGCCTATGGATTCTTACATAGATCGAAATCCTAGAGCACTCAAACGAGAAATTACATAAAAGGATCCCGAGGAGATACAACTAAATAAAACAAATAACAATGTCTCTAACACTCTGATGCAACATGAAATAAAAAAATAGGACTTTATTTTTGTTAAATTAAATTGAGGTCAAGTAATTATATTTAGTCCGATGCAATTTTATTTTAAATAAAGAGATCGCATGCGATCTCGATTTAATTAATTGGTCAAATATATTAGGTAGTTAGTTGGTTAGAGTCAATTAGGATAAGTTAGATTTGAATTTGATTTTTGTTTTTATTTTTGTAATCTCGCTGAGATAGGGATCATTTGTTTAATTTAAGTTCAGAGTTAATTATTTGAGAATTATCTTATCCCTTTCTCTTTATCTTCTCTCTCCACGCGATCTACATGGTTCTTTCTCGAATCTCGTGCAACCGGCGCACTTTCTCTTCTCCCTCATCCGATTTCTTCCACTAAACAAATTTTCACCATTAAATTTATTTATTCCCCCATTGCAAATTTTCGATTTGCATCGATTGGTATCAGAGCGTGGCATCTAGACGTCCTCACGATTTGACGATTCATTCGGAGAAAGCGATTTTTGGCAAGCCAAAGATCGTGCTTATTTTTGAAGAATCTTGCTCAACTTGAGTCATTGCAATAGGTCACGTTCACGACAAGAGAGGTGCAAACATAGTCTTCATTCAAGCATCAAGGTACAACAATGGACAGATTCATGGTATAATATATATATATATATATTTATGGTACAAGTAGAAGAAGTTGCTGTCCCGAGAGATTCCGACCGACCTACGTCAGTGGAATCGACTCCATCGACACCCGTAACGTAGTCGCAGGTCCCCTTTGCCAACCCCCCATTGGTAAGACCCCCCATCCCCACGATAGTCGCCTTCCATCCCTAAAACTGTCCCTACAACGGTTATCCAGGCTGTTCTGGAAGTTTCTACCTTGCCCCATCCTGCTCCCACGACATCGATCGCTTCATCTACGACCCCACCATCACCGCCCGCACCCCTCCGGCCAACCCAACACCCCCGCCTCCACAACCATTCCCTATGTGCTTCTAAAGCACCCTCGCTAACTCCTCTAACCCCTTCTTCCGTCCCCGCACCTTCGACGAACTCCCCAGTCTTGCTACGAACCCCCTCTGTCACCTAAGCATCGCCCTCACCCCCTCTCGTACCTCCACCGTCGAATTCAGACCTCCTTCCCACGCCCTTAATATCACCGCCCGGCCCCCTCCACCTCACCCCTGCACCACCGCCATCTCTTTTCCCCACCCCTTCCCCATCGCCAACGTCGCTACCCTCTTCTTCCAACTCTCTACCCGATACTGTCGCCCCTCCATCTCTCCCCTCGCCCGCCACCGCTCCATCTCACCCAACCCGCTGTTGTCTCTCCACCATTGTTTGCGCTGCCCGCCCTCTATGAGCCATAGTTGTCGCCATTGGGGGACTACATGTCGCTGCATATGCTTGATCGAGCACCGTCAACATTATGTGATCATGCGTCATTGTTACTTTGGGAGAAAGTAAACCCTAACAAGGGTTTTCTTACGAAAGGGAGATGGCACCCAATCGAAAGTTGAATCCCGTAATTTTTTGGATGTTGGATTGACATGGGTATTTTTATAAAAAGGTCCCACCATCCAAAATTCTTTGAAGTTTATGTATAATGAAGGGGTATTGAAATTGCACTCCATCCTTTGGTGCCATAATATTTAAAAACAAGCGCTGAAAGAAAGAAATTGGGGTTGCTATCTTATCCAATTAGGATCAAGAATGTGCGTTTCACCTATTTAAAGACCATATGGTCTAGTTCATTACCTATATCTCCTTTCCTCTTAAATTTGTGTGCGAGGCTCGATATGAAGATGCCCCATCATTTTTTCGAGCACCATATCGAGGGAGCGAAATCTGTGTGGATGCCAGCATTTGCACTACATATGCTCTTCTAGCATGAAATTAACGGCTCCAATCAATCGCACCAAGTACACTTGGATTCCACCGTTTGCTCCACATCAATTCTTCCAAAATGTGATCGAGAACCCTAAATTAAAATCGTCAATCTTCAAGCTGGAAGATCAAGCAATTCATCAGGAAATAAATTTTTTATGCGGAGGAGAACTAATGTAGCGTGAAATAAGAAATAGTACTTTATTTTTTGTTAAATTAAACTAGGGTCAAGTAATTATGTTTAGTTCGATGCAATTTTGTTTTAAATAAAGAGATCACATGTGATCTCGATTTAATTAATTAGTTGGTTATATTTGGTAGTTAGTCAGTTAGAGTCAATTAGGATAAGTTAGATTTGAATTTGATTTTTGTTTCTATTTTTTAATCTCTCCCCTCTTATATAAAGGGATAGTGGTCCTTTACTTTAATTTAAGTCCAGAGTTGATTATTTTGAGAATTATCTTAATTCTCTCTCTTTCTCTTCTCTCTCCACGCGATCTACATGGTTCTTTATAAATCTCGCGCAACCGATGTGCTTTCTCTTCTCCCTCTCTCCGATTTCTTCCACTTAACAAAATTCAACGGTCAAGTTTATTTATTCTCCTGTTGCAAATTTCCGATTTGCATCACACTCCCTCTAAAGTTGGAGTATAAACGATGCCTTCTTCCTTAAGTGGGCAACCAGGGTCTGGGGAAGAGATGGTAGCTTTTTCATTAGCATCTTGAGGGTACTTCACAGGCGGGCGTGGCCTGCTGAGGGAGCTGCGGAGGCTGTGGGTGGGAGATCTCCTTTTTGGCGTGGTATTCAGTTGGCTTTTGTGAAATACATATCGTCTTTCAAACCGGTGCTCGGTGACGACAGTGATTTCTCTTTCTGGAATGATTGCTGGTTGGGAGGGGAGCCACTTTCTCTTCGCTTCCCTCGACTATTCGCTTTAGCAGAAAATAAGGAGGCCTCCGTCGCTTCCTGCTGGCTTGACGATTCTTGGTCTCCTCGCTTTCTGGGCTCCTTCTCCGATCAGAGGTTCTTGGATTTTGTGGCTTTGTTGAACGTTCTTGCTCTCGCGGGATCTCCCTCTGGCGGGTTGGATCACTGGGTTTGGAGGGACGGACTCTTCTCGACTCGGAAGGCTTATACATCCTTGCTCGATTCTCCGCCTCCTAGCTCGGATTCTTTGGTGCGTGACTGTGGATTCTTCTGGGGCCTGGGCTTGCCCTTACGTATCGTCTTCTTCCTTTGGCTCTTGCGCAGAAGGAGGCTCTTGACGCGCGATCGCTGTTCCAGGTTGATCCCTTCGGTCTCCAACACTTGCGGCCTGTGCGATTCTAATGTGGAAACACTGGACCATTTACTTTTTCTTTGCCCCTTGGTCCGGGAGCTGTGGGACGACCCCTTTGTGGATTGGATGCTCGCTCGTGATGTGGAGTCCTTCTGCGACTCCCTCTTCTTAAACAGGCAGTTGGAGAGAATGCACTTTCTTGCTCCGGTGGCTTGTTTATGGTCGTTATGGCTTGCTCGCAACGAGGCCCTTTTCTCCGGGCAGCGGTTTTACCTGGAGAACGTCTTCTGCCGTGCTAGGGCTTTTGTGGCCGACTGGTGTCTTGTGTAACTAGCATGTTTTCTCGTTCTGTGTAGCTGCTGGCCGTCCACTTCGGGAGGTTGCTTGCCTCCTTCGCGGGATGCTTTGTTTTTAGTTTTTTCTTTTGTAACCTCTCTTTTCTCTCTTAATATATTGGGGTGAGCACCATCGAGTGTTTCCCCCTCTTCTTGGCTTCAAAATAAAAAAAAATTGTTGATCTTGCCCAACTTGGAGATTATCCACGAGAGGCGTTTCTTTGATAGCATCTTCGTGATACGTCTACAAGCTGAAAATCGACGGAGATGTGTGGAGTAGTGATCTTTCCTTTTCGTACAACATCACGACAATATGGCAGCTAATCTCAATGTTTTGGTCCGCTTATGGAAAACAGGGTTAGTAGTAATTTATGTAGCAGACTTGTTGTCATAATACAGAGGAACATGAGCAGTGACAACAATACCAAGTTCCTATAGAAAAGAGAGCAACCAAGTAATCTCACAGGTGGCCTGAATGATCGCTCAGTATTCCTCCTCTGCACTTGATCTGGAGACTACGACCTACTTCTTTCTCCATCAAGTGACAAGATTTCCACCAACCATCATAGCATATCATGTCGTGGAGCGATGATCCTCATGTGCATAATCTACGTCGGCATAAACAGATACATCTGTGTGACCATTATCCCCATAGAAGAGGCCCCGTCCTGGTGATTCCTTCAAGTAGCGTAGGATCATAGGAACCTTATGCCAATACATGTAAAGTAGTTTTATCATGTGTTGGTTGGCTCTGCTCACATCATAAGATATATCCGACCTAATTACAATAAGGTAAACCAATTTGCTAGCTTGGCTTCTGTAATGTGTAGTATCTTCAAATGCAGGTTCATTTGAAGTACATTGCTTCCTCGGGCCTGTAGGGATGCTAGAAGGCTTGCATCCAAGTAGTCCAATGCATCTAAGTAGTCCAACCTCAGCTAAGATATCCTAGCAATACTTCTTTTGTGAGAGATGAAGTCCCCTTGTAGTACGTATCACTTCTATGCGAAGGAAGTAATGAAGTTGGCCAAGGTCCTTCATGATGAAGACCTTCTGAAGGAAGAGCACATGCGCCTGGGAGGAGGTGCATCTTCTCATGAAGAATAATGTGGGTTATTTGCTGCATGCATTCTAAATTCTCTTTTTTTTGCCAAATTTATCTTATCATATGATGGAAGCACTGATGAAGGAATCGAGGTGAAGATTGGTGAGGATAACATTCAAAAGAGAGATTCTTTTAGATACCTGGGATCTATTTTGCAACATGATGGGGGAATTGATGGAGATGTTACTAACAGAATAAAAGCAGGTTGGCTAAAGTGAAGTGGAGCCTATAATGTTCCCTGTGATAAAAAAATTCTTTGAAAATCAGAGGAAAGTTTTACAAAGTAGTCGTAAGACTTGCTATGCTCTATGGATCTGAATGTTGGCTTGTGAACCATAAACATGTGCAGAGAATGACAATAACAAAAACGAAAATACTAAGGTGGATGTGTGGACACATACACACATACACGCATACACGTAAAGATCGGATTCAGAATGATGCAATACGAAGGGAAATCAGTGTAGCTCTGATCGAGGATAAGATGTGAGCAAATCGCTTAAGGTGGTTGGGCCATTTGCAAAGGAGATATGCTGATGCACCAGTGAGGAGATTCGAGTTTTGGGATGTTGAGCCAGCTAAGAGAGGGTGAGGGCGGCCCAAAAAGTGTTGGAATGAGACTATACGAAGGGATCTTAGTTTTTTGGATCTAAGCCCTAGAATGACCCAAGACAGATCTGATGGAGGTAAAGAATCTATGTAGTCAGTCCTACTTAATGTGGGAAAAGACATTGTTGTTGTTATCTAATCATATTAGTCTTAAATCTCCTTCCAAATTTGTGCACTTTATGCGTCTTGGTAGGTGATCATTCTAGGTGGCTTTTTTTGTTTGCCCTTTACCCAGGGATGTTTGGAAACATCTCAATATCACGTGGTTGGACATTAATGCCTCGAACTATTTACGGTCTTCCTTCATGAATTGTAGGATGGATGGCAGGACTGCTGTGTTCAAGCCGAGGGCAGACCCTGCAAGGCCTTTCGTTGTGATCTGCACTTGTGGTTTAATTAAAATGACTTGCTGTTCATATCTGATTAGCACTATGTTGAAAATGTTCTTCATTTGGTGTCTTCTTGTTAGGTTTTCGGGAGGGTTGATTTATAAACTCTGGAACTGGTCGTACTCTTCGAAGAGTTTGGAATGTAATTTTGGATGACCATTAAGCTCTCATGGTTATCCTTTTGCTTTTGGAAAAAGGCAATGTGATTGCTCCTCTACTTTCGATTGCAACAAGCAAAGGAAGAGAAGGCAATGCTTAGGAAGCTAATGCCATATGCGTAGAAGCCTTAAAACACTGTATAGTGTTGTCTACTAAATATACGCAACTATAAATTCCAAGCAAGCCAGGCAAATATGACATCTTCAAGGACCATTACGGGTGTTCATGCAATCTTAAGGATGAATACATTATGTCTTGAGAGGACAGCGAACTCTTATCCTCGACATATGGGGACAATAATCGTTAGTTTAACCTTGTGTATCTCTTAAAGGTGTAATGCTTTTGTGAAGGATGCACGGATGTACAGGTTGATTAAATATTCTTTAATAAGGTCATCCATTAAATCTTTTTTTAAAGGAAAAAGGGTGTGACGTCGTAAAGATGAGCACCCAAAAAACTGTATATTCACAGGCCAAGTATGAAAAATGTCGTAGGATTCTGGCATGTTCCCTTACATTCTCCCTATAGAACCTTTCCCTTAAAAAATCACACAAGCCACATCGCCCACAGAATAGCAGTCATCTAGGTTTTCTCTAGCATCAGGACATCATGAGATGGCCATTGATTTCCTGAGCAGAGCCACTCCCATCAATCACTCCATTGAGATTAGCCTCCGCTCATATGTTTCTCGAAGTGGTACATTAAAAGAACATGTGATTAATGTCCTCTATTCTCTGAAAAATGCTGGCAAGAGATATCATACCCCCAGAAGAGCTTGGCCCTTCGGGCACCTATCATCTCCCAATTCCTTCCCATCAACCAATGAAAAACCTTACATATCAGGGGGATCTTTCAGTTGTAAATGTGCTTGTACTTCGATGTAGCATCTCGAGGTCAAAAGATGTCATGCATAGATCACCTTGTAAGTCTCTCACAAAAAATGGCCATCCTTGCACGTTTAGGAAGAGAAGCCATCATGTATAGACAGTTGGCGGCGTCTAGCCATGGAAGAAGAGATGACCGCACTACAGTCGCGTTGTACCTAGAGTTTGGTCACCGCTCCCAATGGGCCGTTTATTGTCAGTTGTAATTGAGTGTTTACAGTAAAATATAATGCAGATGGGAGTCTTGATTGTTACGAGGTCAGATTGGTTGCACGAGGATTTACTCAGATTTATGGGGTGGATTATCTGGGCACCTTTTCCCATGTTGCTCGCCACTCCACTCTACGAGTTATTCTTTCAGTTGCAGTGTTACGTGATTGACTTTATTTTAGCTTGATGTTAAAAATGCATTCTTGTATGGTGATCTCCAGAAAAAGTCTACACACTACACACAACAGCCTCTGGGGTTTGCTGCTGAGGGGAGTCTCAGCAGGTTTGTAGACTTCACAAGGCAATATATGGCCTGAAGCAGAGTCCAAGGGTATGGTTTTAGAAGATCTCGAATCTAATTGAGAAGCATGGATTCAAGAGATCAAATGCGGATCATTCATTGTTTGTACAGAGAAACTCCGAAGGTACAATTATCATGGTCTATGTTGATGACATACTTGTTACAAGGAATGCTGTGCAGGGAATCTAGAGGGCAAATGAATTCCTGTGGAGATAGTTTGTTATCAAAGATCTTTGCACCCTATGAAATTTCTTGGATTAGAGTTTACTTGAATTAGCAGGGTCTCATGATGACTCAAAAAAAGTATGTTACATACATGCTAGTTGAGACAATTATGATTGTGTGTTGACCTGCTACCGCTCCTATGGATCCCCGCATCAGGCTATACGATGATGATATACATGAGAAGATACAGAGAATTGGTGGGAAAACTTCTCTATGTTACTACCTCTAGACCAGATATCTCCTTTGTTGTTAGTCGGGTTAGTCAGTTCATGGATCAACCCGACATGTTCACATGGATGCGTTATATATGATCTTGAGGTACCTAAAATCATCTCCAGGTGCAAGATTACTATTCAGGAAAGGAGCAAATCTTATTATTACAACATGTATAGATGCAGACTATGCTTGATGTCCTAAGGACAAGAAGTCTACCTCAGGCTTCGCTGTATTTGTTGGTAGTTCTCTAGTTTCCTGGAAGAGTAAGAAGCAACCTGTGGTTGCCAGATCAGGTGCTGAATCTGAATATATGGCTATAGTACAAGCGGCCACAAAGATGATGTGGGTCTGAGCAGTGCTAGCGGACTTATATATCGATATACCTCTTCCTTTGTAGTTACAATATGATAACTAAGCTGCCTTATTTATTATAAACAATCATGCCTTTCATGGAGAACTAAACTTATTGAAGTAGATTGCCACTATACAAGGGACATGATCCAAAAAGGCTTTATCTCTACTTCTCATGTCAGTTTGGGAGATCAAACTGCAGATATTTTCACCAAGGCGTTGCTCAGAGGGTCGTTTCAGAAGTGTTCATCCAAGCTGAGCATGATTGACATCTATGCTCCATCTTGAGGGGGAGTGTAGAGATATATTTATGTTTCTGTACTGTTTTCTCAAATTACTTTATGATTGTATATCTTATGTAATTTATCCATAGGTCTCTCTATATAAGAGAACCCTAGGGTTCATGGAATAAACAACTCTTATTCTTTTCCCAACGACATCTATGCTCCATCTTGGTGTGGATTGTTGAGAGTTATCTCTGTTTTCTATTTTCTTATGTATTTTTCCATTTCTTAAGTCTCTCAATGCAATTTGCCTTCTAGGGCCTCTTTTCTCGATATAAGAGAGAGCCCTATTGCCCCATTTGATGTTATGTTATTATTTCCATTCCACAAAATATATAGCATTTGAGAAGGTCATTCGGAGGAAAGACCTCAGCATGCTGCACCACCTCCTTTTTGGGGATAAAAAAATTAGAGATAAAAAAAGTCATCACTTAGATCTTGAATACGTTAACAAAGAGATATGAGGTTGATGCTTTGTAGGTTATATAGATTCCTAAGTATTGTCTACATTTATCTTGCGTGGATGAGTTGGAGTTGATGAAGCACAAAGGCCAATTTTCATTTGATGCGGTTAAATTTTATCAAAAACTAATAGAAGAAAGAAGCTAAAGTTGTTTTTTTAAAGAAAAAAAGGGCATACACCGTATATGTGTGTGCCCCAAAACTTCACCATTTATTCTTTGATTCAATTATATTAGTTAAATTGATCAAGGTAGCGTTCTTTAGTACATTTTTCTATCCAACATTTCATTTATTTAGGCCTCACAGAAATCTAGATGTTAAGATGCAGCTGAAAGGTCAAGATCTTTATTTATATTTCACAAATTACTTTGTCATGTTTAATCATTCACACTAGTGAATAAAAATGCATTCTTGTTCTCATCTAACGGATTCTTTTTTCTGTCACATACCATGGATGTTATGGACAGTGCACGTATAAATTCTTTAGTAGCTTGTATGTCATGATTATCGTATTGAAAGTGGGTATATATTTCAGTTTGCATCTGCCCCCCGCATTTGGTTCATCGCCAAGTAGTGGGGTCCTTGCTCTTGAAGCCACCAAATTCCAGGTTCCAGATGGGGATGATGCTGAAAATGTGAATTCGTTAGTACCCAGGTACTACTTTACGGTCTTCCTATCGTGCAAACTGAAGATGCTCTCTTTCATGGCAGTAAGGATGCTTTTTTTTGCTGCAGCAATTTTTTCTACCTTTATCAGGATAGGCGTCTTCTCGACATTGTACCATTTTTTCCTCAAAAATAAATAAATAAATTTATGCTCCCTTTAAGTTATTGCATCTGCATTCCTTTAAGTTTATTCACACTTCTAAATGGAATTTCTCTAGATTGTTTTAGGTTGCTAGTTAGCTACCGTAATTCACAAATGAAGATTTGTCTTCTCTACTTGAATAGTAAAAAATAATTTGACTATTCAGTTTTTCTTTTCGTCGCATGATTATTCGTACAACTTTCAGTTTTCCAATTCTAACTGCTTACATGTTTTATTCCATTCTATATTTCAAGATAACATTTTTTCCATTACAAAGTTTAGCCGACCCTACTTAATGTAGAAAGAGGCTTTGTTGTTGTATGAAATTTGCTATCATACCTTATATTTTAAATATGTTACTTTGGCTTCTTTTATGATTTGTTTTTATGTTCTCTGTTCCTGACACACGACCCATCTTTATTTGTGTCCGAAAATGCCCTTTTACAATTTTTGTTTTTGACACTGGCTCTTTGACAGCAGAAAGGGAGACTTGGCACGGCAGTACTTGTCTCTTTATCTGTGCGATAAAGCGGTTATGGAGTTCTACTCATGGAAATGGCTTCTTATATACAACATAAGGCTGCATAAAGTAGACTCAAAGTGGTCCAGTCCTTCCCACTTCCCAGACCTCATATAGAGTCCTGCATTAGGCTTCACTTGGCGGTCTCTAATATTGTCCTAACTATATAATATTGAAGATGTCTAAGCATTTATTAATTTTATTTATTGACTTTCCACAACTAAAAATTTACAAAAAGATATATCTCATTGTGAAAATATGAAGAAAAGAACACAAAGTCAAAGACAATACGAAAACATGGTTCACACGGAACCCCACTCCCTAAGAAGAGGGAGAAAACCCCATGGGATAAATTTTCTATTTGCTTTTTCTCAATGAGTACGAGGAGTGTGGGGGCTTTATATATAGCCCTGCCAACTCAACCACCATTCGTCCATGTGAGACTAAACAACTCATACTCATGAATATTAGAATTTATATCACATTTGGCTTCTTTACCATTGCATTTACATTTTTTTAATTAATCTTAATGACCTTGTAGGGAAATGCATGAGATTACTTTTTCAGCAGATGATAGACCAAAGCTTCTTAGTCAGGTAATATTAGCTTGCAATAAAATTTTCCATTCTTTCAGTTTAGATTTCTTGGATGATTAATTTATATTCAATTTCTTTTTTTGAAGTATCAATACCTGATGGCACAAACAACATTTTCCTTGTTGATTCTAGGCCCGAAATGTCGGTTTCGGTCACCATTTCGGTGACCGATCGAAATGGAATTTCGAAATTTTGGTCATTTTTTATACCAGGGCCCCCCATATTTCGGTAGAATTTTGATTTCGATATGATATTGATATTCGACAGAAATTCGACTGAATTTCGCTGAAATTTGAGGCCATTAATTGCCCTGTTCCGATGACTTTAATTTCACTTGACTAGGACTTGTGCCAATGTTTCATTTCACTTCTCATTTCTAATTCCAGCTCATCATTTTTGATATTCAGTTTTGGATAGATGATTAAGTCTGCATTTATTCATGCGATTCTTTGGTATTTTTAAAGCCAAATGATAATCATTGGATAACCGTCCATTTTTCACATAATACCTCCCTTGTTTGAATGCCACGCTATTCCTCTAGATTTACATGTACCACAAAACTTCTAGCAGTGGGCTCCTAGTGTGCATTTGTTCATGTGTTTCTAACCTTGTTAACCTATCTCTTCACCAATCATCTTTTTATTCTATGTATTTTATTAATTTTTGGAGCTATATAAACCCAGGATTTAACATCCGGACGAGTTTATGACCTATGGTCTATGTAGAGATATATTTCTTTACCATTATTTCAGTACTAATTTCTAATTTTATGTACTTGTGAACTTTTTATGTAATTTATCCACATGCTCCTCTCCTATATAAGAGAGCCTAGGATTCATGGAATAAACAACTCTTTCTATTTTCCCAACAAGGTATCAGAGCGGCGGTCCTAGACCGGAGCTCCTGTGCCAAAACCCTAACCCTAACCCCACCGCAAGCCCCTCCTCCCCACGCTGCCTCGGGTCTCGAGCCTCCACGTGCCGTACCGCCTCGGGTCTTGGGCCTCCTCACACCGAGCCCTTCCTCTACGCACCGTGCTCTGCCTCCCTACACCGTGTCCCATGCCGTGCCTCCCTGTGCCTCAGGCTCGGGGTATTGCTGCCGTGTCCTGTGCCTAGGCCACCACCTCGTGCCCTGTGCCCTGTGTCTAGGCCTCGGGTATCTCCCCTAGGCCACTGCCACCTAGGTTGTTTCCCTTGCCAAGGATGTCGCTGCCTTGGATCCGATACGTGTTGACTAGGTTTCTTCAACCTAGCCATCTAGGTCTCACCGCTACCTAGGTTCTCGTCGACTCTTCTTCTTGATGGGTTTGGTTGCTTGAGTCTACACATGCAACCGAACCCGTAAATGTCAATGTAGACAACAGTCTATCCAGTCTACAATCCTAGTCTTCTGTTATCATCATGTCAGAAAGCAAGGCTGATATTCCCTCCACATGCGCCTTCAAAGGTCCTGCACCTATTGTGAAGATGGATGGGTCAAACTATGAACTGTGGGCTATGCAGTACATGAGTATGATGAAGTCTAGCGGTAAGAAACACATTCTTACCAAGGAAGAGCCTGCTCAGAAGATTGGGGTTAAAGCCTCATGGGAGGCGGATTATGCATACACCAAGGTCTGGCTATCAAGAACATTAGCAATTGAGATTGCTAATGATATTCTCCATCATCCCACTGCCAAAGCAATGCGGGATACTCTTGCAGCTACCTATTCACATACAAAGAACGAGACGGAGATTCTACAACTTCAACATGATATCTTCACAATCAAGCAGACGACCTCTCCACTCGCTATATACATCTTTGCGTAGAATGTTCAAGAAGCTCTATAGCTTCATGCCTCTCACATCAACTCCTGAGCAGCAGAAGACCTACAGGAATGCCACCATGGTTGGTGTGTTCCTGGCAGCGCTAGATCCTGAATATGAGGCGGCACGGTCCCAGATCTTGGCTGACTCCACGATTCCTCCTATGGAGGAAGCCTTTCACAGGCTCAGTCGGATCACTGTTCCATCGTCTACTGCATCTCAGACATCCTCCGCAATGGCAGCCTCCCGAGGTCGAGGAGGCTCTTCTCAGTTTCGTGGACGAGGACCTCGCGACAGAGGGGGTTGAGTTCGTCAGCCATGTACCTTTTGCCATCGTCCTGGACATACAGAGGATAAATACTACTCCAAGTATGGATTTCCTTCCTCTGCTTGAGTAGCTGAGCAGATTGAGCCTCTTGCCGCCTCCTCTCTGGATCAACGTTTTGAGATCTTGTAGCATGATTGAGGGCATGGAAGGTCGTATCCCGATATATCGGCGATATATCAGCGATATATCTGTATCGACAGGTCACCGATATATCGTCGATATGTCCGATATCGGGTATCGACACATAAAAAAGGCGAGCTGAATCCCGTTGTCAGCGATATGGCGTCGATATGTCGCCGATATATCGACGATATATCGGTATCGGTATGGTACCGATATCGATACCGATATCGATATGTCCTTCCTTGATTGAGGGGCGTCATACCTTCTTCTGGTCCTGTGACATCTCCATCAACCCCTAGGAGTCAGTCAGATGTAGCCGCTTCAGCCTCCTCCAGTATCGCAGGTAGTACTTATGCACTCACGAGCAGTAGTAGACCTGATGCTATAGAATGGATTATGGATTCCGGTGCCACACATCATTTGTGTGGTGACAGGGGTCAACTCACAGCGTACAAATAGGTACCTCTAGGACGAATTGTGATCATTGCAGATGGGACTCATTCCTCAATTACTGGACAGGGGGAGATTAGTTTGACACCCTCTATGCATATGCAGAATGTGTTACATGCGCCTGATTTCTCTATGAATTTGCTGTCCATTAGTCAGATTTTAAAGTATTTACATTGTTGAGCCATTTTTGACCAATTTCTCTCGTTTTTTAGGACATCCTTACGGGCAAGGTGATTGGGTGTGGCCATGAGCAGGGCGGTCTGTATCGCCTAGTTCGAACTCCCTATACTGGAATCTCCTCTCTATCTGCTGGACCTGTCTCCCCATTTACGTGGCACCTACGCTGTGGTCATCTCCCACTCTAGAAACTATGCCATGTTCTGCCTCAGATCTCGCCTCACGCGTCCTTTCGATGTGAGGCATGTTAGTTGGGAAAGCATCACCGCTCTACCTTTCCCAGTCGTCAGAGTCGGAGCAATAGCTCCATTTTGAGTTGTTCCATATAGATATTTGGGGTCCCAGTCGTGTTCCTAATCACCAGGAGCACATGTTTTATCTAGTTGTTGTTGATGATTTCTCTCGTCTGTCTTGGGTTTTTTTGTTAAAGAATAAATATGAAGCTGAAGACATTATAAAAAATTTCTTTACAAAAGTACAAAATATTTTTTCTGCCTCTGATAATGCATTGGAATTTTGCACTCATTATCTCTCCGGTTATTTTTCAACCAAGTGAATTATTCATCAGACGTCTTGTGCCTATACTTTACAACAAAATGGTATTGCATAAAGGAAGCATCGACATTTGCTTAATGTTACAAGGACACTTCTCATTTAGTGTCATGCTCCTCACTCCTTTTGGGGCGATGCTGTTCTAACGGCATGCTATCTTATTAATCGCATTTCCTTGTCAGTCTTGGGTGAGAAAATTCCTTTCTCTCTTGCCTTTCCTGAGAAGGAATTGTTTTCCCTTACTCCTCGAGTATTTGGTTCTGTCGCATTCGTCCACCAAGTGTCCCTGGGTATTGACAAGCTCTCTCCTAGAGCTGTCAAGTGTGCCTTTGTTGGGTACTCCAGAATGCAGAAAAGATACATGTGTTATGACCCAACGCAAGAAGTATTATGTCAGTGTCGATGTCACCTTTTTTAGTCAGTGATGTACTTTTCTCCTACATGTGATCGGTTGATGTCTTCTACATGCCACCACCACCACCTTTACCTCCTATATCTCCACCTACACCACCACCACCCCCTTCACCAAACACATGGATTGCATGCACTTTACATCAGCGCATGATTTCTATGCACTTTCTGTCTATAGCGCAGGAAAAATCTACGATTTGCTTTTCTACTCAGGAAAAAAAATAAACAGAAGCAAATGCTGGGACAAAATAGAGAAATGGAATACACCAATGAGAATTGAATTCAATAAATATCTCCATGCATAGGATATGTACCAAATTCTAAAATAGTATGAATAGATGTCCATAAAAAGTCTCCATTGTATCAGAAACCAGTTCATGCGGGATACAATACAAATAACTAAGATATAGTACATTATCAACTATTGTTACACAATACATATTTATCTCTTCCTTCTCCTTTGATATGTTGCTTCTTTCCATATCTAAGATCAACTCCTTGCAACTGGGGCAGCGCCAACAGTTTCTTTCCCTCCATGTTGCGGGCTGTTTTATCTCTCGGGGTGGACATGCTGCACGTCGACTCTCGGTGATCTGGAACCCCATTCTGGCAGGGGATCGCATCGGCGGTTAGGCGTTATTCCCATCTCTTCAAACCTGTGCTGGGGGATGGCAATTCCTTTCTTTTCTGGCGCGACACTTGGGCGGGGGAGACCTCTCTCGGTGACTCTTTCCCTCGCCTCTGCGCGCTGGCCTCTGACTCTCGTGTGACGGTGGCCTCCTCATGGAGCGGGGGCGAGTGGTCCCCTACTTTTGCTAGCAACCTTTCGGACGAGCGGTTTGATGAACTCTTAGCCCTCCTGCACTTGCTTAGGGTTGCGCCAACGCCCTCGAGTGCCAGGGATCATTGGGTGTGGCGCGATGGCATCTTCTCCACGAGGCGGGCGTTCAGGGCCATCTCGCAACAGCAGAACTCTCAGCAAAGCCTCTTGTGCAAGGATCTTGGTTGGTTGTGGCGCCTGAAGCTACCGGAGAGGGTGGTGTTCTTCCTGTGGCTTTTGAGGCGAGGGAGGGTCTTGACCCGAGATAGATGTACGAGGTTTGTTGCGGGGATTGACCCATTGGACTGTGCGCTATGTGGTGGCAGTGTGGAGACCTTGGAGCACCTCTTTTTTCTCTGCCCGAGCTCTGCCGCAATTTGGGAGGACGCCAATGTTTCATGGGTTAACGCATCTTCAGCTCCCTCGTTTTGGAACTCTATGCTCTCAAGTAATGATCGGCCAAGGAGGGAGCTGCTTCGCCCCTTCGCGTGCATTTGGGCGCTGTGGCTTGGTAGGAACGCGAAGATTTTCAGGGGTCAAAGGTTTTACAAGGAGAATATTATAGCACACGTCTCCTTGCTTGTGAATGACTGGCTGCTTTTGTAATGCGTTTGGTGTGTCTTTTCTTTTTTGGGCCCTCCGGCGGGATCCACTCGATCCTTAGTGTTTGTAAAACTTTTCTTCCTCCTTTTCTTCTTCATCGTTTTTAATAATATTTGGGGCGAACACCATGGCGTGTATCCCCGAAGAGCTTTGGTTTCAAAAAAAAAAACTCCTTGCAACTGAGAACTTCCAATGCCTTCTTCCTCGTCGAAGGTGGGCGCAGGTGGCAGGGTCAATGCAACATACGCATGTTGAGCTTATTCACCTCTTAGGTTCCTTGCAGGCGCTTGTGGAGTTGACATCTCGCCGTTTCGAGGTTCAACAATTGGTATGACAAACTGTCTCCAAAACAAACTCAGGGACCTCGTCCATATCCTGGTTTCCCTCCAATTCGGCGCCATGTGCAAAATCTTGCTGCCCTCATCTCCGAACTCGTCCATGACCTTGTTGTTGCTGTGTCCTAGCCCGACCTCTTCCTCTGCCACATCCTCTTCCTCTATCTTGGACATTCTCCTGTTGCGTGTACTCCTCGTTCAAGATCATAGCATATACAAATTGAGTGGCTAATGAACACTCCATTTCGGACTTGGTCTCCTGTGCTATGTCTCTATACTGGTAGTGGCTAGGATCTCTGCCTCCTAATTCCATTACAAGATCCCATCTTAGCATCTGAAAATTGTAAATAAATGCGAAGTTAGATATTTACAACTTAGTGAAATATATTTGAATTATGTATACTTACATTGTAGGCGAGGATTGGACCTAATCTCCCCACATGTCTTCTGGTGATCCGAAGATACCAATCCATGTAATCCGGAGATGTGTTAACTCCAATGGATTGGTCTATGTGGAGAACTCTGTCTTGACGAGACGACATCCTAGCATTGATGTGTTCAACATGCTTTTCTCTCTAATCTACATCCACCTACCTTGCAGATCGATCGCATGTAATACTTCATCAATGTCGCAAGGAATACGACACGGTCGGGAAAGCAGTGCTCGACCACGTGGAAGTAAATTAGAGGTACACGCGATGTCCAAATATGTTGACCATCGAGGCAGTAATGTGGAAGACCTTCCAGGATGTCTGTCCCATACGACATCCACAAAACCTGCACGTAACAAATTTTAATCACTTCATGGATAATTAAAAATGATTAATTTTCCAAAAATGTATACATGCTCTAGAGATTGCATATCGTCATGATATGACCAAACGTGTATTGGTTGTCGTATGTTCTCAAAGTCTACCCTCCAACGAACACCTAATGGTCGCCCATGCCATTAGGGTCTCACTCTACTAACATGGGCTATATGGGGAAGTGCTCCCACACTCAAAGCTGTAAAAATATAACAGAACCCCCTACTTCCTCAGTGCCCATGTCTGCAGCGTAACAAAGGTGCCTGTACAAGTATGCCAATGTGGCAGATCCCTAACTGAAAGTACCAGTGACAACAAGATCTGACAAAAGCGGTAAATTTATAATAGATATCAACGACCCGTTCTTGTTCGTGAATAATACACCACCAAATAGCTACAGGATGTACGCCCTCACATGACGTATCAATGTATCCTCATCTGCATGGGCGGGCACATGTGCAAATGACTGGTACAACCAACTCGCTAGCACCATCGAGCCTTGGATCTCATTCTCCATTGGGCGAACCCCAAGTAATTGTTCGCACATATCAGCCCATTTCCCTACTGTCGATGTGGTACCGATCACTGCTATGCAATCAACTCGTAATCCCATCAACACAGCCACATCCTGAAGTTAATCGTCATCTCCCCGTTGGCCATATGAAATGTATGTGTTTCCATCGCTCCACCAAGGCAGTTATAAGATGCTAGTCAAGGCTATGAACTCCAACTCAGTAACTCCCCCAAATCCTGCATGCACAACAAATGGTCGGATACGCTCGTCCAGCGGTATGTGTCGTACTTGCTTCTCCCTTCATCGACATCGTAGCCATGATGATACATGCTGACATAAATATGATTTGTTACTTGCATGCAAATCATGCTAATGATATGAAATGAAACCAACATAATAACTTTTGTTGAGATAAATAGCAATTCATAACTTACATCACCCTCCCATACTCGACGTGAGCGATGTCGGTCCTGCTGCGTCAGTACAGAAGTGTCAATCATGCCTGGATCCATCTACAACACACATAGCAAATGTATACGTTAGTAATTAAATATGGGAAGATATAACAAATGCTATAAGCTACCAACATAATAACTTTTTTTAACGAGTAATATATTAAACTTACTGAGGCCGTTACATTTTCTCTTATTATGACCTTCCCCTCCACATCTCCCACATCTATTTTTGTTTCGATTTGATGTAGGACATGTAGTTGATGAATATGCTCCCGAGTTTTTCTTTGGACATGTGCGTTTACTATGACCCAAAGTTCCACATAAACCACATGTATTTTTTTTTGCAATACTTATCTTATATCCATCTCATTATGGATCCTCGTGGACTGAGGTTTCCCTTTACTCCGCTTTAACTTTTTGTCGGGTCTCAACTCAGGATACGATAAAGGCACCCATGTATCCCTATCTCCCAAGGAAAAAAATTTCCCTTGGTAAACCTTTAGTTGGTGGTCCCAAGTGTACCACTCACCTATATAAAAGTCCATTGTAGAATGCCTTTGAGACATAACACCAATTGCATGCGAACACGGAATCCGATAGGTTTGCCGTTTCTGGCATGTGCATGTACCTTTGCTGATTACAACTGTATATTTTTTGCGTCGTCTTATGCCATATTGTGTACGCCTAGCACCTGTAAGATCCTCAAAAAGTAAATCAGAAGCACATTGTATTCGGGTGACCTTGGGCCCATTTGAAAAAGAACTCCATGTTTGTATTTTTGCAGCAGCCCATGTGGTGTATTTCTTCCCATTAGCAATGGAGGCAGCAACTTCATCTGCGCGTTTATTAAAATACAGATACAATTGTAGAAGGTTTTTTCAATAGACGCCGAAATGGGTAAACAACGTGCATCCTTCAGTACATTATTGTAACTCTCACTGAGATTGGTGGTTGACTAGCCGAACCTAAAACCACCATCGTATGCCAAAGTCCACTGCTCTTTTGGATAATCATGTGTTTTAAACCTTCTACTTGCATCTGCATTCCATTCTCTTAATTTTCTCACGAAGTACGCAAATTTTTTAGAGAATGTCTGTAAGGCAGCTGCAGTTACAATATTTTTCATGGACCCATTTTTAAATACAGTGTTGAAATTGCTAGCCACATGTTGCGAACAAAAACGCCAATGTGCAAATGGTGGCAGTAAGTCGACATCAACATCATTCATTGCAGACTTTATACCTGGACGGCGATGTGAAATAATGCAAATTGGACCTGGACGCATTCCAATAACCTTGATAAGCAACAGTGAACGAAACCACTTCCAACTTGGCGCAGATTCTTTGTCCACAGTGGCAAAGGCAAGTGGGACAATATGGTTGTCACCATCAATCCCGCATGCAATCAGTAATTTTTGTGTATACTTTCCGTACAAGTGTGTACCGTCTATGCTGATCAAAGGCCTACAATGCTTGAACGCTTCAATACATGGACCAAACACCCAAAAACATTGCTAAAATCTATGACAGTGTGGCTTCCTTGGATCAGGATGCTCCATATACATAATAGTAATTTCTGTCCCTGTAATGGCAGCTTTTAAAGCATGTAACAGATGTGGCATATCTGAACAAGATTTCTTCCATTCACCATAAATGATTGCAATTGCCTTTCTTCTCGCATCCCAAACCCTTTTCTTTGTAACCAAATACTTGTATACCTTCTTGATATGGGTCCTAAAAGTTGAAACTGGAACAATTGGGTTGTCCTTCACAAAGTCGAGAACTTCTCGTACTATGAAGTTGCTGTCAAGTTGGGGATGATCTTGACTGATAGACGGATTGATGCTTGAATGCGGATCGCCAAGCTTAGATATTACCCACATCATGTCAAATCTACGATAATGACCACACAAAAACCACTTGCATCCATTGGAATCCATCGCGCACGAGATGGACCCAACCAATGTGGTAGATTCTTTAATTGTGAAGTTGTAATGGGAAAATATATGGTACTTTTTCACACAAAATACAAGATCATCTTTCATTTTGAAAGTGCGACCCTTTCGCAGTTCATCACCAATGCTGTCAATGGTACTTTCATTTCGAAAATTCTCTTCAAAATTTGCAAGCCCGTCACCGCCTAAGATATTGTAGAAGGGTATGGAAGAGGCAATTTGAGAACCATTTGCTACATCATGCCGAACATTGTCTTCAACTTCCTCAGTTTCATTCTCTATCTCATCATCAGTGACCTGTGGAGGACAATCATTAAGAACACGATTCACTTCCCTCATGAAAGCCTCGCTAATATATGTACTCTCATCATTATGTGCCATAATAGGTGGGTCGTCCCTACATAGATCTGCCATCAGGGGCGTACCATGAGGTCCAAAGGCGTGCTGTTCGGTTCCACATTCAATCAGAGAGGCATCTACTACCATCTCTATGGGAGCCGACTTTGTATGTCTTTGCGTAAATGAAAACAACTTGTACATCATCATCATTTGTAATGGATGTCATCACTGAACCAGTTCCAATGCGCTGCGATATCTTGACGTTGTGAGTGCTCCTATCCAACGAAAATTTCTTACAAACCAAATCCAACAACTCTTCATAAGACATGGATGCTCTCAATCCCAGACCTCGCACGACCATACTAGTAGAGTCATCATTATGACTCTTCAACTCAAATATGCAATATATGGAATCCATAGACCTTCTAGAAACTACATTCACATTGTCTTAGGTCATACAAAAGTATAATGTTCAACTAAAAAAATGATAGATAATAGAAAGCAAAAGAAAAAACTCTATTTTAATAAGGTTCAAAAAATTTACTCTTGTTGGACTAAAAACGGAGGTGGAAGTCGAAAGAGCTTCGACGGCTGAGGAGAGAGCTAAGATGACAGATGCGGGGAAGCCTTCAGCAACGGTGGCGGCGGAGAGGACGCTTGGCGGAGGCGGTGAGGATGGCCGACGGAGCGAGGAGGATGGCCGATGGAGTAGACTACGTCGCGCGAGAACGGGTTTGCAAACAGAGCAAATGAAGGTTCTGTTTGCGCAAGTAACCCTTCGTTCGCTCTGTCTATTTTATTTTTCAAACTATAGGCCATATCGCAGACTTTCTATGCGCTAATGGAGTGAAAACGCAGATAATATATGCGCTATAGAGAAACACACATAATCCCTGCGATATCGTTTAACGCACACTCTATGCGATATGGACACAATAAAGAAAAGAAAAAAATTTGTTGGCTTATTAGAAGAATTTTGTTTTCGAACTACATTACTAAGGAATTTGCCTCGTCACCACTTCCTATGCTACCTCAACCTACTATAACGGTCCCTGTTCTACCTTTGCCTCACCATTATACCCGCCGACCTGCTTCTGCTCATGGTCACCGTTCATCATCTAGCACGCATGAGGTATATTTTGTTAATATTATTTCTAATGATGGGTCTAATGATCTATCGACGCAGGATTCTTTACAGGAGGCAGATGTAGAGGTTGCGGATTTGGATCTGCCTATTGCACTTAAGAAGCCGAAGCGTAGCTGTGCATCATATCCTATAGCATCCATGGTATCCTTTGATCGCTTAACAATCGATTTCAAGAATTTTACGGTTGCCTTATCAGCAGTGGATATTCCACGGAATTACAAAGATGCTTTGAATGACAGTAAATGGCATTTGGTCATGGAGGAAGAGATGGCTGCTCTTCAGTCGAGAGGCACTTGGAGCCTTGTCCCAACCCTCACTGGAGTCTCTACAGTTAGCTATAAATGGGTGTTTACAGTTAAGAAGAATGCAGATGGTACCATCGACATATACAAGGTGCACTTGGTTGCATGGGGGTGTACCCAGACGTACGGGGTGGATTATCTCGACATATTCTCACCAGTGGATCACCATTCCACCTTACGGATTCTTCTCTCTGTTGTTATCCGAGATTGGCCGTTGTTTCAGTTGGATGTTAAGAATGCATGTTTGTATGGTGATCTTCAGGAGGAAGTCTACATGCAACAACCATCGAGATTTGCTGTTGAGGGGGTGTGTTCACAGGTGTGTAGACCTCATAAGGCGATATATGGCCTTAAGCAGAGCGCTAGAGCTTGGTTTCATAAGCTTTCAGACTTGTTTGAGAAACAGGGGTACAGACGCTCCAATGTAGACCATTCCCTTTTTATATAGAAGACATTCAGAGGTATGGTCACTATTATGGTGTATGTTGATGAGATTCTTATTACAGGAGATGATGAACAAGGAATAAAAAAGGCGAAAGAGCTTCTGGGTCGTGAATTTGTCACAAAGGATCTTGGAGTTCTTAGATACTTTCTGGGATTGGAGTTTGCCAGAAATCAACAAGGGCTTGTGATGAGCCAAAGGAAATACGTCACTGATTTGCTAAGAGACACGGGAATACTTGGATGTCGACCTGGTACCACACCCATGGATCCAAGTATGAAGCTATATGATGATGAGACTGATGAGGTGGATAGGAGGAGATACAAAGAGCCGGCAGGAAAACTCCTTTATGTTACCATCACTAGACCTGATATTTCCTTTGGTGTTAGTCGGGTAAGACAATTCATGGAGCTATACATATGATACTCATGTGGTTCATATGGGTGCTATACATATGATACTCATGTATCTTAAGTCATCTCCAGGTGCATGTCTACTATTTAGAAAAAGCAAGGATATTACCATCTCAGCATGTGTAGATGCAGATTATGCAGGATGTCCCAAGGATAGGAATTCTACTATTGGGTTTGCTGTATATGTTGGAGACTCACTTGTCTCATGGAGGAGCAAGAAGCAAACGATTGTAGCCAGATCTAGCGTTGAGTCTGAATATAGGGCTATGGCCCAAGCTAGTACATAAATGATGTGGGTTCGAGCTGTCATTACAGATCTATGTATAGAAGTTCCCATTCCTATGACACTAGAATGTGACAATCAGGCAGCTATATTTATTGCAAATAATCCAGCATTTCATGAGCGCACCAAGCACATCGAGGTTGATTGTCAGTATATACGAGATATGATTTAGAAGGGCTTTATTTCCACATCTCATGTCAGCTCAGGGAATCAGACTGCAGATATCTTCACCAAGGCCTCACTCAGAGGACCTTTGCATAAGTGTTCATCCAAGCTAAGCATGATCGACATCTATGCGCCATCTTGAGGGGAGTGTAGAGATATGTTTCTTTACCATTGTTTCAATGCTATTTTTTAATTTCCTGTACTAGTGAACTTCTTCTGTAATTTACCCATAGGCTCCTCTCCTATATAAGAGAGCCTAGGGTTCATGGAATAAACAATCTATATTGCTGAAGATCAATCTAACAACTCACTGAATTTTCCTTTGGCCTTCACTGAGAGGTGAGTTCGTATCCAACTGAGGGATGTTCAGAGTTGACCCCATTCTCTATTTAGGCTGGATAGCAAAAAAAGATGCTTGGTATCTTCTTGATTGGAGGTGGATTTGGGGCATGTGGCTTACATATATTAAACTCATCTGCTCCTTTAAATTTTTGTAACCATTCTTTCTTTTTTAATAATGACATCATGATCTCACAACATGAAAGATATATAAAAGATAAATGTATCTCTCAACACTCCTAAAGATGGAGCATAGATGTCAATCATACTTAGCTTAGAACAACATCTATTGAATGATCCTCTTGCTAGAACCTTGGTGAACACATCTGCTATATGTTCCACTGAGTTGATGTGAGAAGTAGATACAAATCCGTTCTGAATCGTGTCACGAGTATAATGACATCAACCTCAATGTGCTTGGTCCTCTCATGAAAGGCATGGTTGTTAGCAATGAAAGAACAACCTGGTTATCACATTGCAATTGCATAACATGACCTTAAATTTCAGTGAAATTCTATTGAATTTCTGTCGAATATCGATATCCAGTAAAAATCGAAATTCGACTGAAATGGATGAACTGACCGTAATATGGGGGCCCTAGTACAAAAAAATGACCGAAACGATCGAAATTTCGGTCGAAATTTGATCGAAATTCATTTCAGTCGGTCACCGAAATGGTGTCCGAAATCGACATTTAGGGCCTTGTTGCACAAGAAGAGGCATGCCAATAGCTGAATTGTTAGAATGGATCCGACCCACATATCTAAGTGCTCCCTTGCATCATTGCTTTGTACTCTGACTCAGCACTCGGTCTAGCGACCATATTTGTCTTCTTGCTCTTCCATGATACCAAAGAACTCCATACGAATACTGTTAGAAAATGAAGAAAGAAGAAGCGTAATATCAGAGAAATAGAATAAACAATAAGAACACCGAGATTTTATATGGAATTCTACTCTGTCAGAAGCGGGATGAAATCACCGGAGAATACCTCAAAGGCCTAATGTGTTTATTGTTCTTTCTCTCATCTCATACAATGGTTCTGGGGATTTTTATATGGCCTCCACTGTCCCTCCAGGTCCCACAGATAGTAGATGTGTGACTAAACCACTGGATGTACCCATCTACACAAGTGACGCGTATACTAACACTTCCCCTCAAGCTGGAGCATGCAGTGCTCATCTTGGACAAATCAGTGTTCACGAAAGCGGCCCGTGCGGCCGCTTATGCGGCCGCATATGCGTATGCGGTGCCCTCAGCGCACCGCTTTCCTGAAGCCCCCCATTATGCGCCCTGTGCGCTTATGCGGGCCGCATATGCGGTCTGTGCGGCCGCATACCCATTATTTATTTATTTTTTTATTTTTTAATTTGTGCCATGTTTTGTTGTGTTATTTATGCCATGTTTTCCTTACTTTTGCATGTATGCCAACCAAACATTCCATGACTATTTAAATCCATCGTTAAAGTAGTTGTACCGCGAGATTGAAGTAAACACGCAAGGAAGAAAAAGAATAATATACTAATAATTTAGCAAACTAATTTAGTCAACTAATAGTTATTATGAATGCAATATATTATATGTAAAATTTGGTACTTTTGATGGAGGATCAATTATAAATATAACAACAGAGAGAAATGACATTATATTCAACAATAGAGGCATTTTGTGCGCTAACTTTTTTTGTTGATTGTTACCAATTATTTTGTGAGCTAACCTTTCTAGTGAAGTATTGATATTTGATTGATAGAGATTGTTTTGAACTCTATATGAAAGTTATTTTTCTTAGATCTTCTGTTGGACCACAATTATACATAAGTTTGGTTCTGTTATAGTCACTTTTGTATATATTTATTTATTTTTAAATAAAAAATTAAGAAACCGCATAGAACCGCATATACCCCGCATATGCCCCCGCATACCGCTTAAGCGCTATTCAGTGACCTGTCCGAACGCATACGCATACCGCTTTCCTGAACCTTGGGACAAATAGAAAGAAATCTCAAACTCACAATACAAAACACTATGGATAATATCAACTCAACGCAAACACAACTGTCGGTTGTTGTCGAGGACGTTGCTTCTCATGCCGAGCATGTGAGGAGGAACAAACATGCTGGAGTGCGAGTCGAAATGTGTCTCCTCGTCATCAGAGAACATGTGCTATGCATTGCGCTTGTCAAAGTCACTGAAATTAAAATGAGTCTCCTCGTCGGAGTACTCTGGCCCGCCACATATAGAAGACTGAATCATGTGGACAACTGCTCCATCTCTGAAGAGTTGAACTAATAAAGGCTGTGGAAAACATCCTCGTTGGAGTCCATGGTCGTTGGAGAATGGAGTCCGAAAAATCTCCTCGTCGGAGAACTGGGTCTCTCCCATACTGGCTCAGATAATGGGATCTCTACTCTGCAGTCCCTATGAAACCGCATGAAAACTCTAGCACACATGGCATAGAGAATGGTATCTCTACCCTCTAGTTCCTATGGATCACATGAAAACTCTGAGAACAAACAAAACAAAGATGGGGGGTCACACAACTGATGGCGAACATGTGCACATTAACTGAAGACTCGAAACCAATCTGAACGTCGAGTCGAAGATATGAAGGACTACAGAGTCTGACAATCTGGCCTGGAGAATCTGAATCCAACCCGTGACTCTACACAATACTCTCCATTTCTCCCTTACTTATTAGATGACAATGACATCAACAAAGTTGAGAGATGAGAAGAAAATGGGAGAAACAAAAATCACATAAGACGGTCTCAATTTTTTCATCTTTTCTTCTCAGTTTTTTCATACAATTTCTGTTTGCACGATCCCTTTTTTCTTAGCTCTTTCTTGTTTCCTTTTTTTACCCGTCTCATTCATCATTTTTTTCTTGCATACGGTTTTTGTATGCACCTCCTTTTTTAAAGAAATACTATTTTTTTGAAACACGACCTGAATAGGGCCAAACAAGTAGCTAATCTCTCTGTCCCCTCCTTTTTTATATGGCCTATTGGGCGTTTACAAGCAGCTCACAATCTCTCCCTTATATTTTTTTAAACCCATGGAAACATGCCCATCCCTTTATTGGTATCGAGCCCCTTCCTGTCACACACGAAGGAGTCATGGTTCCCACTATGGGAACTCTCTGCTGGAGCCGCCAAGTATTGCACCGCCGAGAGGAGTTATCAGGTATCTACGTCGCCCGTGGGATTGTTGAGGGTCTCATCGCTTCTTGGCCTTGAGAGGGCGGTGCCGTCTCCACCTAGGCTTGTTGAAGTCTCTACATGGGGAGAGGCTCTCGCTAGGGGATGCATACGGTCAAAGATCTACTCCACCGCCGCCTGAAGTTGCTGGGAGGAGATACGGTACCGAGGATCTAGCACCTGGAGAGAGAGCATGACAACGCAAGAGGCTTTAGCGCTTGATCCAATGGATCTGCAGTACCGAGCAGGGTGGTAACGAATCAAGATGCTAGAACTGGAGCTTCATATGGAGATGATCGACAAAGGAGATCGTATGGAGATGTTTGTTCTCCTTCGTAATCGGATGGAGTTTCTTCGCTGGTGGCCTCGTCCACGAGATGCGCTGATTAAATGGACATGTTCTGGAGTTGATGCGTAAAGGTGCGGCCACGAGGGATCAACCGCCTTTTTCGAAACCATGGCTGCATGGTGCACCATGCTTTGGAGATATCCAGGATTCCCATAACCCATGGTTGTCTTGCCCCCTTTTGGAGAGATGGCGAATGAGAGTGGGAGTGCAACTGGGGGGGGCAAGTGTCGGTGCAGACAAGGGGAAGGCGGTGCTCGCTTCGAGCAATGGTGGGAAGCGGGCGCTTAGCGGTGATGGGGAGCCTCAAGGAGGAGGCGGCGGTGGGTGGACGGAGGTGACACACAAGAAGCCGAAGCACAAGTGTTTTCGTTGCGGGGTCAGGGGGCACGTTGCCTCCTTCTGTCCATCCCCACCAAGATGCTTCGCTTGCGGGATGACGGGTCACCGTCAAGGAGCTGCATGGCGCTTCGTGGTTCGGTTGGAGGGTCAGGCGTTGCGAAGGAGCGAGCATTCCTGCATGGATATTGCAACATGCATGTTGCTCCTGTTCGTCGTGGAGGGCCGTCTTTCGCGGAGGTGGTCGGTAACAAATTTCAGGGAACGTATGCTACAAAACATGCAGGTGTTCCTAATCCTAATATTGGGGATGGCGTCGCTGTGTTCTCGTTGGAAGCTAGGAAGTTCGACCGCGCTACGAAGATGCATGCACTGATCGGTTATGCGGTGCGGGGAGATATCGCGCTGGACGTTGTGTCTTCGCACCTTCGTGGCTTCTTGGGCCCGCGTTTCGCTGGCGACGTGGTGACGATGGGTTCGGGGAGGTGCTGTGTTCGTGGCTTATCGGCAGAGCAGAGGGATCGACTGCTTCGCAACGGTGATGTCGCCAACGTTTGCTGGAGAAGTCTTCGTTTTGCAGATGGAGCATGCTCTGAGATGGAGGTCTGCGTGGCCCAGGTGAAAGGCGTCCCCCTACTGTTGCGGTCGGTTGGGTGCTTGAGGGAGGCACTTCGGAGGTGGGGGAAGGTCCTTGCGGTGCTAGAGGACGGGCTCAGGCCTGGTTCGTCTATGGAGGACACGAGGGTCCTGCTTGAGTACAACAAGAGCTTCCTCGACAAGTTCAGCGGCCGAAGCATGTTTGCGGAAATGAAGATCGGATGCTTTTCTTTTAATATTGAGTTGCTGATCGAGGATCCTCCGCCTCCGCCGAAGCTCTCAAGGGAGGAGGCCGATGGAGGGCCGAGGGACGTTTCGGGTACCGTGATGGCGGTTGGGTTTCCAAGGGGACCTTTCGTGGATGGGCGCGGTCTTTTTAGTGCACGCGGTGCTTGGAGAACTCCTCTCAGTCTCTGTACTCGCCGCCATCTATATTCCCTTTGCATGGTGACGTGGCCATTGGGTTGCTGGAATCATCGACGTCATCGTTGGAGTCGGGTATGGATGCGGGTCCGTATGTTCGGATTATTGAAGTGGCCCCGGTTGCGGATCCTTGTGCGAACTCAAGTGCGGTTTCTTTCACTTTGCTCGATCCTTGTGGGCCTTCTCTTACTGCGGCGGATCCTAGTGACCTCTCTTCCTTTGTCGGATCCTGGTGTGGTCTCTCGGATGATGCCGGGTCGGGGAAGCTTCCCGGACACGGGTGTTCTTTGGGGGTCCACGGATCACGCGATGGTGATACCTGCCATGCCTTCCTTGGCCACGTCGACTTGGTTCTTCCCTCAATGGGGGTTGGGTGTGGTGCATGATGGCCCTTCGCAGTTGGTATCGATCTCGATCTTCCCTCCTGCCGCGGAGGTTGGGAGGGCGCGGGCACGACCCTATATGACCCCGACGCCTTCTCCAACCGCCTCTGGTGACCCTACTCGGGGGGACGCGGCCATGGTTGCTGAGGTCCTGTCGGGACAATCTTCAGATGCGGGAGCGACCGACAGGAGAAGCGGGAAGAGATATGTAACATCCGGTTTCCAATCAAACCCGAAGTCGTCCGATTTTGGGTCTAATGAACCCAAAAACATTATCGGTCAATGCTAAACAACTTAAAACGATCAATTAATCGTGAATCAAAAGTTGTTCGGGAGAAATCGACCAAAAATCAGTCAATCCGTAACGCGCGCCGTGAAAAGCCGCGACGCAAATTCGGAAACCGCGAAACAAGCCGAGACCGTCATTAGATCCGATTCGACGATACAAGACCAACGGAATCGACCGTTCGTCAATCGGAGGTCATATGATATTTTAAATTACAAAATTTATTCTTAGACAAAAGCTGTATCCGAAAATTGCGGGTATTCAAAACCCGACCGAAAGTATATGAATATTATACTCATTTTTATCGTCATTCAGAGACGATCGAAACGAGCTATTGTACGTCAAAATCCGACACTCGAGGCACGAATGCGGATGTTTTTGGTATTCAAAGAATATGGTAAAAAAAAAGAATAAATAAAATAATTTTTTAATTCCAGGACAGCAGCAGCTGTCCCTCCCTACACTTGGCCTCTTTATACCCTCAACTTGGCAAGAAATAAGCCTTCTCTCCTTACTATATAAACCCCAACCCTCGTTCTTTTTCTTCCCTCTTTTTTTTCCCACCAAGAAAGTCACTCTTTCTCCTCTCAATTTCCAGCCGACGAGCCCTCTTTTCTCCTCTATTCCTTGCGGGAAAATGGAGTTTCTATCCTATCTCCAACTACCGATGCTTTCCTATCATTTTGGAGTCCCCCAATCTGCTATGATGTTGCTGCATGTCCTTGAGGAGTCACTGCTGTCCCCTTTTTGGATGTTGCTACTGCAGTTGGCCCTCTATTAAAGCCACTACATGCTGGTTTTGATCTCCAAAATGGGAGATATACAAGGTACAATCTGAAAACCCCCAAACTTCTCAAATTTAACCACACCAAAGAGGCTCCCAATTCCTTTTCCACGTGAGATCCCCCAGCCCTCCTATTTTGGTTGCAGCATTGCTTGGAAATCCAAATCAGCTGCTCCAACATCTCCTGGAAATCCAAATCCAAGCAACTGGAAGACCTCCCTGGAGCAACTAAATTGTTGCTTCCCTTTTCGATCAAGGTGTTGCTGATCTACTTGAAGCTTTTGCTTGCATGTTCTGCCACATGCATGTGAGATCTCCAAAAATTAAAGATCCAAAGGTACTGGAACAACTTTGCTGCCAGCAACTCTCTAAGCATTGCTTCAATCAGCCATTTACTGACTCCAATCAATGGTGTTGAAGCCAACAACTATCTAAGACTTCCTCTTGCTGCTTAAGTTGAAGCTAAAAGCCACCATTCAGCAACTGACGAAGAAAATGCTGCATAAAAATGTTGATCTTCTCCAAATTTGAAGATCAATATAGGTACATCTTTATCCATCTCTTGCTGCAATCCATGTTCTTACACGATTATTCCATCCTCTGACTTATATAAGGTTATAAACCAATACTCCTGGATGGTTACAAATCAAGAAAAGATTAAAGTATTCATGAATTAGTCCATGTCTTTGTACAATTTGTGACCTCTTCTTGCTGCCTTTAGGCTCATTAAAACTTAATTTCAGAGTCTATTATTTTACCTTTGAAATTAGATGAAATGATGAAATGTGATATGTATTTAATCAAAGTTTTGAATCAATTTAATAATTTCCAACATAGGTTTAAAGATAGAAGCAAATTGGGGGTTAGGCTCTTAAAGTTAACCCAGCTAATCAGGTTGACCTGTGGCCTGAAAATTCTTTTATTCCTGACAAGAGTGGGCACGCTATTATCGATAATCACTGCAATTCAAAATTTGCATGGAACATAAGATGAAGCTTTTCTAGATGCCACATTTATGTGTGGTTTGGACAAATTGGGAAGTAGGATGGTTCAATGAACTGTTGCCTGTGGAAATAAACATTCTCAAATAGAGAAAAAAAAACACTAGGGTAATTCATAGAAATGGAACATATCCTAGCTGAGCATTTGAGTATCACATGTTGATAAGGATTTAACACATACTCCTTGGGTTGTGGATTTATCTTGATTTCTATACGACAAAATAGCCTATCTGATTGGGATGATGTGTTCTTATAGAGGTTTACTTAGTTTGACATATGTAGGAAAGTTAGAGATTGGATATATTTTGGAATGTTAACCTCTTATATAAAGCATAACATTGATGTTAACTCCCTTTACTATCAACCAAATTATACCTATAAAGGAAAAGACTCCAAAGATTTGATCTGAAAACAAAAAGGAAAAAAAAAAGAAAGAAATTTTGCAGTTTTTATCCAGAAATTCAAATTTCTTTGGTATAGGCCTGAAGGGTTCATCAAGTAATTATTAGCTAGTTCTATCCTCGATGTAAGAGTGTTGCGGCTTGAAAGCATCTACTTAAGTGGTTATGGATTTCATGATCTCAAGTTTATTAGTGATCTACAAACAGCTGATCAACACATTCTGTTAACTTAACTGAGCTTACTACTGAAAAGAGAAAATCATATTTACATTGCTTATTGAATGTTGAAAGTATTCAACTATGCTATTATCACAAGAGAACCTTGGAGTTGTTGAGTTCATTAGTATAACGCCTTTTTCATCACACTAGGTCTTGGAATTAATATTTTCAATCCCCTTAATACGGGATATTGTAGGCTTATGTGATGTACATCATCTCTGACTCTAATATAGTATCCTAAAGAAGGCGTGACACCTCAGTAAGTTTAAAAAATATGACAAACCACTTACAACCTCGGAAAGATTTTCCCTATCATTATTAAGTTCTCTCAGTAGAATAAGGATAGAATCCGTAATCAAGTAATTTATATAATCTAGATCCACAAGCAGGTGCCAAATTTTGAGATAATCTATGATCAATGACTGACAAATTTCATGATCAATCATTTAAGTATGAATCACTATTATGGATCACTATTCCATAAGATTGTCGACATGCCTAGATCTGTAAAGTTAATCACAACAGAAATTGAGAGAGAATGAGGAATCAAGACAGTGACGATGACTCAGTAATGACTGATAAATAATAAGTGCCAGTCATGGTGAACCTTACACATGACTGTGCGAGGGCGCGGTGACCCTCAACTGGGCGGGAGATAGGAAGCCCAGCTAGGGCAGCGGCCGCTTCGTGCGCGGGTCTAGGATCCCAGTCTTTTTCTCGGTTTTCTCGCGAGCGCTCGCAGTTTTTACGCCTCTCTGGGATCCACAGGTTTCTTTTAAAGACCGGTTCCGCTGACCCTTGTTCTTTAGGGTGCCTAGGCAGGAGGACCCTTGGTTTTAGTTTTTCGAGCTCGTGAGCCCGTACGGTCGGGCCGGTTTTTCTTTTAGAGCGACTTTTCTAGAGAGTCTCTCTCACCCGTCTCAGTGGCGTAGTTTTGGAGTAGACCTATCCCTCTAATGGACCGCCTTCCAATTAGAGGGCGAGACGGAAGAGCCTTTTGTAGGCTTCCTCACCGCTTGAGTTTTGTTTATTTTTCGCCAGCAGACTTGGCGATGCTACATCCGAATCATCCGTGTATACATCTGAACCCTCTAGGGCTACATCTGAATCAGTTACAGTTGAATTTGGAAAAGTTACATTGAAATTGGATTGAGTCACAATTAAGTTTGGATGAAGCTGAATTACAGTTGAATTGGTTACATGGAAGCTTGGTTACAGTTGAGTTGGTTTCCGTTGAACTAGTTACTTTTCTGCCAATAATTCCTGACAAAGAGAAAAGACCATATCATGACAATTATCCTTATCAGACTTCGAACTACTACCATAGTTGTAAGATATAGTTAGTGGACGTGTTGGGAACTTAGTTAGGATGCATTTTACTCCACCGCATGCCTACGGAGGCACCCCAACCCTAAGGCTTCCTTACTACCTTAGAGTCATAGTGTGAGGTCTTACCTAGACCAAGACCACAGACTATCCACTAAGCTTAAGAAAATCAACAAGAAAAGAATCAAAACCCCGGATCCATCCTATACCCTTACTATGATCAATCCACAAGATTATTAATCATCAATATCAGCATTTAATAGAGATAATGATCATATCATAGTCTCATCATTCACATTCTCAAAATAGAAAGGCAATGACTTAAATATGGATCATATGATGGTTGTATATCAATGATTAATGTGGGTAATTAGTGTAGGATGAGTAGAATGGAGTTTTACATACCAAACAAAGCCTGTTTCATTGCAAGTAGCTTTAAATTTTAATTTATCATAGCCAATTTACTTGCTTTCTTTTGTAGACATTCAATATCCTGTTATTATTAATAAATTAGATGTACTCAACGTTTGTTGATGTTCTTTTCTCCCTATTCCATGGATTGCAGGCAAAATACCTGCACCGTTGTATTGGGAGAATTGAACATCAGCTTCTGCAGTTACAATTATCAGGTACGCATGCTATAGTTTATTCAAATTATTATATGCTTTTTATTTCTCTTCTTCTATAACTGGGATGCATGTACATAATACAATTTCTATTGTTACATGCCAACTGCTATGGAATTTATGCAATATAATTGTGACATAGTGTAGTTCTGTGGCTTGTTATTAAATTTGCGAATGTCATCTGTATAAAAAAAAAAAATTTTCCCCCCTGATTTTCAGCACTCTAATGTGATAATTTAGCGAACATAATACTACGGGTGATATGTAAACGGGTATCCAGATCCGTTAAGGAGCGGGCGTCACAGTTTGGTATCAGAGCCGTGGTACCCCGCTACATACATTCGTAGTATTATAGTTCTGATCACATTGAATTCTCGGATTACGACAATCCTCTGACTTGTCACGAATCTGAAGGGGAAATATGACATTCAAAACTAATGACCACAGATGTCACCAATTGCAACTAATTTCCATATGTATCCCAAGAAGAGAAAAAGCATAGTTAGAAATATCCATGAACACTAATGATATCGGTTCTTACATAGAACCATGGCGTCCTGAATCGGCCTTTCTTTGTTTTAATTGATTCTGAAGCGATAGACGAACTTCGAGTTCTAGCTTCGGTAGGTAGAGGTGCAGATGCCCTATATCATCCTTGTCACATTATGGGCCGGGTGGCTAGTTAATCATCATAAGACTAATAGTCTGATAGCTACCAATGTTGATTGGTGGACATGAGACGATAGCAGACTGTCTGCTATTACAGCTCAATAAGTTGACCCAACTTTGGGTATGATTTAAATGTCAGCTCATCATGCCTTAAGTAATTAATTCATGAAGACGACTGTCTTCAAGATTCCGAACATACCCGAGTTTACCATTAAGAATACCTTACATGACTCCAAAATGGAGTACACTTCAGTGTTGAGAGCTCAAAGACTCATAGATCGTGAATGCGACACATTTCTAGTAATTATCGGAAAGACATCTGATGGAGAGCCGATGGCTCCTAACATCATGATTGTGTCAGATTTTCCTAGTGTATTCTCTAATGATTTGTCATGATTACCACCTGAGAAAGATTGAGTTTGAAATTACATTATTACCATATATACAACCAATCTCGATGGCTTTGTGCCGCTTGGCACTAGCCGACTTAAGAAAACTCAAGATGCATTCGCAAGAGTTACTTAACGTAGGTTTCGTAAGGCTGAACACTCCACCTTGAAATGCTCCAGTTCATTTTGTCAGAAAGAATGATGGGTCGATGAGATCGTACATAGATTACGTTTAGATGAACAAGAAAACGGTGGACGACCATTATGCTCTGCCACACATAGATGACCTATTTGATCAGTTACAGGGATCTTCGGTATCCTCGAAGATCGACATTAGACATGGTTACCATCAACCAAGGATTTGATATTCGAATATTCCAAAAACAACATTCAAGATTAGATATGGGCACTACAAGTTTGTCGTGATGACATTTGGGCTCACAAATGCCCCTACAACTTTTATAATGAACAGGACTTCCGTCCATACTTGGACGAGTTTGTAATTGTATGCATCTATGATGTGTTGCTGATATATTCCCGAAATAAATAGGGATCACATCAGTGATATAAAGACAGACATGGATATACTTCAAAAGTACAAGTTGTAAACCAAGTCGAGCAAATGTAAGTTCTAATTATCCCAATCCTTGGGCATGTCATTTCTGGAACAGGTATGCCAGTTGACCCTACGAATATTAAGGAAGTTATGTCTTGGGAACATCTCAAGACAATCATTCGAATTTGAAGCTTCCCTGAACTAGATAGTTATGACAGACATTTCGTCAATAGCTTTTCTTGAGTCATTCTCTTCCTGACACGAGAAGAGAGTTCCTTTCATTGGGACGAATTAGCGTGACCGGACCTATAAGGACATTGAAAGATAGATTAACAATTGTGCCTATTCTTACACTTTCTTAAGACACTCAAGATTATGCAGTATATACAAATGCTTCAAATGAATGATTAAGAGTGGTTCGTAAGTTTACATGATTGTTATGCATAATGTCAGTTGAGACTGCACGAACGGAATTACCCCATCCTTGATTTGGAGTTGGTGATAGTTATCTTCGCTTTAAAGATTGGGCACCACTATCTCTACGAGGTAAATTTCAAAATTTTCACAGATCGTAAAAGTTTGAAGTACATCTTAGATCAGAAAGAGCATAAGTAGTATTTAAGCTGAACAAGTATGAGTTATGGTTATTACAGTCTCTCCCATTTCCAAATGAAAGAATATCTCTATGGATTTCCTCACCAGATTGCCGAAGACGCCAGGTGGCCACAATGCTTTTGGGTCATTGTTGATAGATTGACCAAGTCAGCTCATTTTATACCTGACAACATAATCTCTCTTAGAATGTTTGCTTGGACAATTGCAAGTGAAAATTCTCTCTTAGAATGTTTGTTGTCTCGGGGACCCGGATAAGAGAAGGATCGTGGGGTCCAGATTTAATGAAGGGATGCGACATCATTATGATACAGGAGACGAAACTTCAGGCAATGTCGGAAGACCTTTGGCGTTCTTTCGGCGCAGGGGCCATTGACCAGTTCCGTTCTTTGGATGCAGCGGATTCTTCGGGGGGGGGTTGCTGGTGGCATGGCGATCTTCGTCCATGGCTTTTGAATCGGTGATCTCTGGAAGGCATGTGCTGACGGTGATTCTGGTATGTACGTCCTCCTCTCTTCGGATGGCTGTTTCGTGCGTGTATGGACCTTGCTGCAATGTGTTGCGGGGTGAACTGTGGGATGACCTCATGGCGGTTAGCAGTGCTATCGACGGTGTCCCCTGGATCGTTGGGGGGGACTTCAATGTTACTCTTCTCTCTTCTGACAGGCCTGGGGGCGTGGGGAGGGGGGGCAGGATCTGGGGTCGCTTGATTTCGCGGACGCGGTGGACTCCCTGGGCCTTGAGGTGATGGATGCGGTAGGCAGAACCTATACTTGGAGGAACTCCAACTCTAGGTCGTGTATTGACCGTTTTCTGGCTTCCAACGAGCTTATAGGAGGCATTTGTTCTGGCGTCGGTGGAGGCCAAGCCGCGGGCTTTTTCGGATCACAATCCAATCATTTGGTGCTCTGGGGATGCCCCAGTGCAGAGGGGGCTTTTTAGATATGAAAAGTGCTGGCTGTTGGAGGAAAACTTTAGGGAGGTGGTATCTTCGCACTGGACGAGCTTGGTTGTTTCTGGCTCCGTGGTGGCTCGCTTCGTCCAAAAATTATCTTCGCTGCGGGTTAGGCTTTCGGCTTTCAAGCGGGAGTCCAGGGCAACGAGGTGCGCTGCCAGGATGGAGGCGGAGGAGATCATTCGCTATCTCGATACTGTGGAGGACCAAAGGGAACTCTCGGTGGTTGAATTGGCTGACCGTGTTGCTGCTCCGTTGAAGGTTTCGTTGGAGGATAGGAAGCGCGTCGCGAAGTGGAGGCAGCGTTCGAGAAATATGTGGCTCCGAGAGGGGGACGCGAATACCTCCTTCTTCCATCGTGTTGCTAGCGGGAGACGCAGATCCAATGCGCCGCGGTCCATCTCCATTGATGGGACTCGCGTGGAGGGGAACAAGGAGATGGGGAGAGCTATTGCGGCCCATTTCAAGAACGTGTCTTCTAGAACTATTCCGAGAGTGTGGAGGTGGCTGGGCCTTGACACTCGCATGGTGGCGGACTCCTATCATGACATGCTCGTTCGTGATGTGACCTTGGAGGAGGTTAGGGATGCTGTGTGGGATCTGAACGCTGACGCTGCACCCGGCCCTGATGGGTTCTCGGTGTCTTTCTACAAGGATTTTTGGGATCTGGTGGGGCTGGAGGTGTTGGATGTGGTATCCGAATTTTGTAGGGGGAACGTTGGGTTTGATAAGGTCAACCGTGCTCTCATCATCTTGTTGCCCAAGACGTCGGTGCCGGATTCCATTGATGATTATCGACCTATTACGGTCTCAAACGCTCTATATCTTATTACCGCTAAGGTTCTCACTTTCCGGCTGAGCGGCATTCTTGACACTGTTACTTCGCCGGTGCAGTCGACTTTCATTCCTGGGAGGCAAATTGCGGATTGCCTTACGCTTGCATCTGAAATCATTGCGGATTGGAAGAGGAGGGGCACAAGTGGCATCCTGTGGGAGATGGACTTTACAAAGGCTTACGATAGCCTGGATTGGAGTTTTTTATGGTCTGTGCTTAGGAGAAAGGGGTTCCCGGAGGTGTGTATTTTTTGGATGAGGAGGTGTGTCACCACTGCCTCCTTCTCGATCATGGTTAATGGCCGTCCGGAGGGGGGATTGGTCCAGCCCAGGAGGAGGGTGCGCCACGGGTGCCCTCTTGCTCCCATGCTTTTTATCCTTGCGGCGGATGTCCTATCTGATATTGCCTCTCGGGTTGTCAATAACGGCCTTTCGAAGGGGTATTCCAGGGAGGGCGTGCTAATTCTGATCCTGCAATACGCCGACGATACGCTTTTTTTCATTGAGGGGGGTCCGGAGGAGGCTAGGGGCATGGCTATGGCCCTGGAAATCTTTAGTGAATTGTCGGGATTGATTAAGAACGATTGCAAATCAAAGTTTGTTCCTTTCGGCCTTGCGGATGTGGAGGCCGAAGCGTGTGCAATGGCGTTGGGTTCGACTTGCTCTTCTTTACCGATGGACTATTTGGGGATGCCATTGACCTTGGGCAGAACGCGGACGAGAGACTAGCTGAGGGTGGCGGAGAAGGTGGAGGAGAGGTTGGCTGGGTGGAAGTTCGCGATCTTGTCGAGAGGGGGCCGATTGGTTCTTTTAAAGGCGGTCATTGCGTCCATCCTGATATATTTTCTCTCTAATCGGCGAATGCCTAAGGGGATCAGAGCACGGATTGAGAAGAGGATGCGTGCCTTTTTATGGGAGAAGCAGAAGGGGGGTCGAGAGGGATCCACCTGGTTGGGTAGGAATATATTACGTGCAGGACGGATCAGGGTGGGTTGGCGGTGAAATCGCTCGACCAAATGAACGACACCTTGCTCCTTAAGTGGGCTAGTAGGATATGGGAGTCGGGGGAGGATCTCTGTTGTGATGTGGTTCGAAGGATCTATGGCGTGGGGGGGGACGCTGCCTTCGCAGGTCCCCCGTATTGCCTCACCCACGCGCTTTTGGAGGGGGGTTGTGGAGGTCTTCTTGAAGAATATTGTGCTTTTTAGGCCGTCCCTTGGTGGGGGGATTCTTTCTCCTTTTGGACGGACGATTGGACGGGGGGGGGGGGGGGGGGGGCTTTGCTCGCGCTTCCTTCGGTTGTATGCCTTGGCTGATGACAAATTTTGTTCGGTTGCGGACTGCTGGGTTGATGGTAATTGGTACCCCACCTTCTCGGCGAACTTCTCGGACCAGAGGTTGGAGGATTTCTTGGTTTTACTCGATGCTGTGAGGGAGGTGGGGCGCCCTTCGGGGGACCGGGCCCACTGGTCTTGGGGGGGGCCCTTTCTCGGTCAAGAAGGCCTTCGGGGCTATCTCTCGGCCACTGTCGTCGCATTCGGAGATGCTTAGCTGGGACTGTGCTTTTCTTTGGGCTCTTAGGCTTCCTGAGAGAATTGGTTTCTTTCTTTGGCTATTCAGGAGGCAGAGGCTGATGACGAGGGACCGATGTGCCAGGCTTTTGCGCTCCATCTCGGACAGGTGCTTGCTTTGCGATGAATCGATTGAATCCGCGGAACACCTCTTCTTCCTTTGTCCCGTGGTGATTCAAGTATGGCAGGGGGCTGGCGTGGACTGGTGTTGCACGTACGATTTCCTGACCTTCTGGAGCGCGCTTCCTTCAAACAAGGATGGACCGACGGTGGAGATTCTTTACCCGGTGGCCATTCTGTGGGCTATCTGGAGGGGTAGGAATGATTTGCTTTTCTCGGGCCAAAGATTCTATAAGGAAAACGTGTGGGTTTTTGCTAAGCGATTGGTGGAGTTTTGGGCGTTGTAATGGGCCTATTGTAAAGACGTCTGGTTGTTTTTTCCCTCTCTTCTTTTTTCCTCTTTTTCTTGCTCTTCAATAAAGGCTTGGGGCGTGCACCATCGAGTGTATCCCCCTCATTTATAGATTTCAAAAGAAACCCCATGGTTTCTTCAAGAGAGGTCGAAGGAGGCTTAGATGTTTCCTGTTTGTCGGCTTCGGATAGGGAGAGAGGCCTGGAGCTTCACCCATTCAACATATTCAGATCTTCAGAATAGGGTTTTGAGATTAAACCCTAGAACATTGTTGATGATGAACTTCTTCCTTTGAGACCTGATCTGCTGCTTGAAACCTTGTTGGATATTGAACATTGACGATCTTTAGAACATGTAGTTGCACAATAGAATTCGCTTTGGTACATGATATTGATCCGTTCTGATGGCTGAAAATTAGAATTTCAAGAAACCTTAAGACTGAACTCGAACTTCAATGATACAAAAAAGTAATCGTCAAACATAAATATTCAAAAACAAGAAGGAATCAAATCTTCTTTATAATCGAATCTTGAACAAATATCGAACTTAAAATCCTCGAGAATCGAACCCGCTTCGATACCATGAGATACTGAATAAACAACAAGAACAACGAGATTTTATGTGGAACCCTATTTTGTGAGGAGCGGGATGAAACCATGGGAGAACATCTCAAAGGGCTGATGTGTTTATTGTACTTTCTCTCATCTGATACAGTGGGTCTGGGTCTTCTTATATAGCCTCCACTGACCCTCCAAGTCCCACAGATAGTAGATGTATGATTAAACCATTAGATGTTGTAATTGAATCCTAGACCATCTACACAAGGGATGCATATACTCCAACAAATATTGCAAAGTCGGAGGTCGACTTCCTGTCCTTGGGGCGTCATACATATTTTCGATCTGCAGCGCCCTCTGCTAAAGAACAATTATATACTTGGAGAAGACTTCAGATACCTCAGAATTACATGAACTACATTAATGTGGGCCTCTCGAATGCTCCATAAACTGGGTCACTTTTCTTATAATAAAGGAGATATTTAGTGTGGTGATAGTAACATAGAGAAGCTTCCTGATGGACTTCTTATATTTTTGCTTGTCCACTTCCTTTGTGTCATCATCATATAGCTTCATGTTAGCATCAATGGGAGTGGTGACATGTTTGCACTTTGCCAAGCTTGTCTCTTAAAGGATGTATGTAACATACTTCCTCTGGGTCATCTCAAGACCCTACTGTTTCTTGACGAACTCAAGTCTTAGGAAGTATTGTAGTTTCCCATGGTTCTTGGTTGCAAATTATTGTCCAAGAAACTCCTTAGCTGTGCTAATGCCCTGCACATCATCTCCTATAACAATGATATCGTCTACGTAAACCAGAATGACTACGATACCTCCTTGAGACCTCTGAGCAAATAGTGAATAATATGCAATCGATCTTGTAGAGTTATATTTATGTCTTTATACTGTTTTCCCTATTTTTATGTTCTCTTGTCTATTATATGTAATTTAGCCATAGGTCTCTCTTATATATAAGAGAGTCTAGGGTTCAATGAATAAACAAAGTTTTCATTCTTTTCCAACATGGCATCAGAGCGGTGGTCCTTGTTCGGAACTCTCGTACCCTAACCCTAACCCTACCTTACCCGCTACCCCCCTCTTCTCTCGGCACCACCGCCGCTCTCTCTCTCATCGATGCTGCCGTCCCTCTCTCCTCTCGCCGCCTCGCCTCCTCTCCTTTGGGCAGCAACAATCGTCGCCGCCCTCTCATCCAAGTCGGCCGCTGCCGGCCTTTCGCCACCAAGCTGGATTGCCGCCTCTGCCGGTTCTCTCGCTCTCCTTTGTGGGATGGACCCCCTCTGCAGTTGGTCTTTGATCTTGCCATGGATCTCCCTACAACTCTCCTTGCTTGTATCGAGGTCGGCTTGTATTGATGGATTTGATTGCATAAGTCTGTATATGCAATTGAATTCTTATATGTATGTGTAGATACTTATCTATTGATTTAAAAAACCCTAATTTCTTCACCCGACAGTATGTCAGAGAATAAGGTCGATATCACTACCGCAAGTGCCTTCAAAGGTCCATCACCGATTGTCAAGATGGACGGGACGAACTACGAGCTCTATGCCATGCAGTTCATGAGCCTGATAAAGTCCACAGGTAAGAAACACATTCTTACCAAGGAAGAATTGGTTGAGAAAACTAGGGTTAACGCCTCGTGGGAGGCAGATGATGCATATGTCAAGGTTTGGCTTTCAGGTACATTGGCGATAGAAGCCCACAACCAAGGCAATGTTGGATATCCTTGCTGCTACTTATTCACAAGCGAGGAATGAGACAGAGATTCTGCAACTCCAACACGATATTTTTACTATCAAACAGAATGAACGGCCTCCTTGCGTGGGATATTCGAGAAGCTCCACAGTTTCATGCCCCTCACCTCTACTCCTAAGCAGTAGAAGACTTATAAGAATGCCACCATGGTGCGGTAAAATGTAACTGAACCTTTTATAATTTCTGGACATCCCGTTAATGTAACCAAACTTTTTATAATGAATGCCATTGTGTGTAACTCCCACCTTAGTAGTTCACCCTCTTTTCGTATAAAAAAGAATGCTACCTAGTTGGTGTATTCCTGGCAGCCCTTGATCCTGAGTATGAGGCTGCTCGTTCCCAGATTCCGGTAGATGCCACTATTCCTCTCATGGAGGAAGCTTTCCGCAGGCTCACTAGGATCACTGTCCCATCCACTACTGCCAGTCAGACGTCTTCAACGATGGATTCCTCCCAAAGTCGAGAAGGCTCTTCTCAGTTTCGTGGATGCAGACCTCATGGCAGAAGAGGTCGTATTCGTTAGACCTGTACTTATTGCTATCGTCCTGGACATATAGAGGATGCATGTTATTCCAAGCAAGGATTTCCTGCTTCTGCTCTAGTAGCTGAGCAGATTGACCTCCCGACTTCTTCCTCTTTAGATCAGAGATTTGATGAACTTGTAGAACGATTGAGGGGCGTTATACCTCATGCTAGTCCCATTACTTCTTCATCGGACTCCGGGAGTCATTCAGATGTGGCTGCTTCAACATCTTCTAGTACCTCAGGTAGTACTCATGCACTTACTAGCTATAGTGGATCTGATGTTATAGAATGGATTATGGACTCCGATGCTACACATCACTTGTATGGAGACATAAGTCAACTTACAACATACAAACAAGTTCCTCTAGAAGAGACTGTGGTTATAACATATGTGACTCATTTGCCGATCACTAGATAGGGGGAGATTAGCTTGACACCCTCTATACATCTACAGAATGCGTTGCATACACCTGCCTTTTCAATGAATTTGTTATCTATTAGTCAGATTAAGAAGGATCTATACTATCAAGCTATTTATGAACCATCTTCTCTTGTATTTTAGGATATCCTTACGGGCAAGGTGATTAGGTGTGGGCATGAGTAGGGCGGTCTCCATTGCTTGGTTCGAACCCTTTATGATGGCATTTCCTCTCATTCTGTTAGACCCGTCTCACCCTTTATGTGGCACTTGCGCTTTGGCCATCACCTGCTCCAGAAAATGTGTCGTGTTCTGCTTCATATTTCTCCCCACTCATCCTTTCAATGTAAGGCATGTCAGTTGGGAAAGCATCATCGGTCTGCCTTCCCCAGTCATCAGAGTCGGAGCAGTAGCTTCATTTTTGAGTTATTTCATATAGATATTTGGGGTCCTAGTCGTATTACCGATCATTAGGGACACTTGTTTTATCTTGTTACTGTTGATAATTTCTCTCGTCTGTCTTGGATTTTTATTAAAGAATAAATATGAAGTTGGAGATGTTATCAAGAACTTTATCAATGAAGTACAGAATGCGTTTTCTTCTTCTGTGAAATTTGTGAGAACTGAGAATGCTTTGGAATTTTGTACTCATACTCTTTCCAATTACTTTTCAACTCGAGGTATTATTCATTAAACATCGTGTGCCTATAATTCTCAGCAAAATTGTCTTGCAGAGACGAAGCGCTGTCATTTGCTTGATGTTACCAGAACTCTTTTCATTCAAAGTCAAGCTCTCCTTTTTCCAGCCGCGTCGGGGCTTTTTCCAACGCGTCGGGGCGTTCGTCAAGGGTGCCCTCTTGCACCTCTCCTTTTTGTGCTCGCGGCGGATGTCCTGCCTCGGATGATCGAGGGGGTGGCTGCGGCAGGTTTGACGCGGGGCTGCCTCATTGGGGATCTCCATGTCCATTCTATCCAGTTCGCCGATGATACTCTTTGTTTTGTTGAAGGGGGGACCGATGCGGTGGCAGGGATGGCCGCGATTGTGCATCTTTTCTCCGAGGCTTCCGGGCTGGCGATAAATGCGTCCAAGTCTAAAGTGGTGCCTTTTGGCTTGCCGGAGGCGGAGGCCATGGAATGTGCGCGTTTGCTGGGTTCCAGTACGTCCTCTCTCCCGTTTGATTATCTTGGTATCCCTCTTACTGTTGGTCGCTCTCGCCTGCGCGATTGGTGGCCTCTTGTGGAGAAGATGGAGGCACGCCTGGCGGGTTGGCGTGCGGTGCTGCTTTCCAGGGACGGGCTGTTGATTCTTCTTATGGCGGTTCTCGCATCTATCCCCATCTATTTTTTAGCGGTCCGTGGCTTGCCAAAAGGGATTCATTTGAGGCTGGAGAGATGCATGCGTCGTTTCCTGTGGGGAAAAAATGGTGGTGAAACAAGGGGGATTCACTTGGTTGGCTGGGACGACATCACCTGTCCTAAGCGTCTGGGGGGCTTAGGGGTCCGCCGGCTGGAGGCGGTTAACAATTCTCTGTTGCTTAAATGGGCTGCGCGTCTGTGGGGTAATGACGATAGCTTTATGATTACTGCTATGCGGGCTTTGCTTGGTGAGGAATTCTCGGCCGGCTTTCGGGGCAACTCTGTTTGCACCATCTCTCCTTTCTGGCGCGGTGTGACGAAGGTCTTTGGGCTAAATAGGTCTCTCTTTGCGCCAGTGCTGGGCAATGGGAATTCATTCAGATTCTGGGCTGATGATTGGGCTGGTCGGGGTGCGTTTAATCAGTTGTTCCCGCGTGTCTTCGCTATGGTCGAGAACAAGGAGGCCTCTGTCGCCTCTTGTTGGGATAACGGCTCCTGGTGTCCGAGGATCGCTGACAGCCTTTCGGAGCGACAGTTGGATGACTTCCTTTCTCTTATGGCTCTCCTCGTTGATGCCCCTCGCCCGTCTGGTGGGCGTGATCACTGGTCTTGGAAGGAAGGGTCTTTCTCCACGCGTAAGGCGTATTTGGCTCTCTCTCCGTCCTTGGTTGCTGTGGACGTTCTCTTGGCGCGCGACTGTTGTTTCCTTTGGTCCCTCAGACTTCCGGAGCGCATTGGTATGTTCTTCTGGCTCCTTCGTCGTGGTAGGCTTCTGACTCGCGATCGTTGTGCGGTTTTCTTGCCGAATATTACTCCGATGTGCGGTCTCTGTGGTGCGGAACGGGAAACTATCACCCATCTGTTCTTTGAATGCCACCTTGTTCGCTCGCTTTGGCTGGATGTCCCTTGGATCAATGCGGTTTCCTTTCCGGCAGTGTGTGAGAGCTTGGTCAATTCACGGGATCGGGACAGGAAACTTCTTTTGGACCCTCTTGCAAGGATTTGGAGTACATGGCTGGGGAGGAATGAGGCAATCTTTTCGTCTCAAAGGATCTACAGGGAGAATATCATTATACGTGCTATGCGGCTTCTGGAGGACTGGTCCTAGGGGTAGCTTTTGATTTTTCTTGGGGTACTACACTGTCTGTGGCCCTCTTCTCGGATGGTCGGCACTATTTCTATTCCTATACTCTTTGTAATTTTTATTTTGCTTTTCTTTTTTAATATATTGGGGTGAACACCGTCGAGTGTCTCCCCCTCTTTTAAGCTTCAAAAAAAAAGTCAAGCTCTGCATTCTTTTTGGGATGATGCTCTTCTTACGACATGCTATCTTATTAATCGCATGTCCTTGTTGGTTGTGGGTGAGAAAATTCCTTTCTCTCTTGCATTTCCTGAGAAAGAATTGTTCTTACTTACTCCTCGCGTGTTTGGCTCGGTCGCCTTTATTCACCAATTGTCTCAAGGTATTGACAAACTCTCTTGGAGAAGTCAAGTATGTCTTTGTCGGGTACTCCAAGACACAAAAAGGGTATTAGATGTTATGATCAAATATGCAAGAAATATTATGTTAGTGCTAATGTCGACTTTTTTGAGCCTGTGATGTACTTTTCTCCTACAGGTGATCGGTTGACTTCCTCAGACTTCGATAATGAAATCTACATGCCACCACCACCATCACCACCACCTTCACCACCTCCTTCACCACCATCGTCACCATCACCACTACCCTTACCTCCTCCTATATCCTCAGCCCCCATTACCCCTCTCTCACTGTTGCCGCATCACTATACCCGCTGGACTGCTTTTGCTTATGGTCACCACTCATCATCTAGCACGCATGAGGTATGTTCTGATTACATAATTTCTAATGATGGGTCTGATGGTCTGCTTGAGCAGTGTTCTTTACAAGGGATGAACGTGGAGGTTGATGATATGGACTTACCTATTGTACTTCGGAAGCAAAAACATAGTTGTGCATCGTATCCTTTAACATCCATGGTCTCCTTTGATCGCTTGACTGGGGAATTTAGGAAATTTGCAATTGCATTGTTTACTGTGAACATTCCACGGAATTATCAGGAGGCTTTGAAGGATAGACGATGACGGTTAGCTATAGAAGAAGAGATGGATGCCTTACAGTCATGTGGTACCTAGAGCTTGGTTCCTGCTCCTGATGGAGCTTTTGTCGTCAGTTGCAAGTTTGTGTTTACTATTAAACACCATGCAGATGAGAGTCTGGATCGGTACAAAACTAGACTGATTGCTCATGGCTTTACTCAAACATATGGAGTGGATTACCTAGATACATTCTACCCAGTGACTTGTCATTCTCATCTACGGATTCTTTTTCCTGTTGCTGTGGTATGTGATTGGCCTCTCTTCATGCTTGATGTTGAAAATGCCTTTTTGTATGGGGACCTACATGAAGAAGTCTACATGCAGTAACCTCCTAGGTTTGCTGTTGAGGGGGAGTATCCGCATTGCAGACTTCATAAGGCAATATATGGCTTTAAACAGAGTCATAGGGCATGGTTTCAGAAGCTCTCGGATTTAATTGAGACGTAGGGATTTCAGAGGTCGAATGCGGATCGTTCATTGTTTGTACAAAGAACTCCTAGAGGCACGATGGTTATTATGGTATATGTTGATGACATATTAGTCACAGGTGATGACATGCATCGGATAAAAAGGACCAAAGAATTTCTGGGCCGACAGTTTGGCACTAAGGATCTTGGCACCTTACGATATTTATTGAGATTAGAATTTGCTAAAAATCAGCAGGGTCTTGTGATGACCCAAAGAGGTATGTGACAGATATGCTAGTTCAGACATGAATGATTGGATGTCGATCAACTACCACTCCTATGGACCCTAGTATGAGGTTACATGATGATGATAGAGAGGAGGTGGACAGGAGATGATACAAAGAAATATCGGGGAAGCTTCTTTATGTTACTATAACCAGACCAAATATCTCATTTGCAGTCACCCGAGTGAGCCAATTCATGGAAAAACCCCAACATGTACACATGGATGCTGGATTTTGTGATACCTAAAGTCTTCTCCAAGTGCAGGATTATTATTCAAAAAGAAGGCAATACTTACCGTTTCTGCATGCGCTGATGCTAATTATACAGGATATTCGAAGCATAGAAAGTAATTTGGGCTTTGCAGTTTTTGTTGGTAGCTCTCTTGTCTCTTGGAAGAGTAAGAAACAAATTGTAGTTGCCAAGTCCAGTGTTGAGTCTGAATATATGGCTATGGCAATAGCTAGTAAAAAAATGATGTGGGTTCGAGCTGTTCTATCATATTTACATATAGATGTACCTATTCTTATGCAGCTATAATGCGATAACCAAGTAGCCTTGCTTTTTGCAAACAATATGTAAACCCCCTCAGATCCTGTTACCCGTTAACAACACTTTCGTGACATTATATTCACTAGAGATCGCACAAGCTACTAAAAATGTGGGGAAATTTCGCACGTTTTTGCCATGACATTCACATTCAAATAAAGCACATATACAAGAAGAAGTGCCACCAACAATCGTTCATTTCCATATAATATTACATGTAACAAAAAAATGTATTACAATATACATGTAGATCCCAAAATATATGACTGGAGAGGAAGGAAGCATATTACATCATAAACTGAACCAAAAACTGAAACAAAAGAAACGTACCGTCAGGTATATACACGGTCACCAGATGTCATCGACAGCTACTATAGTGCTGCAGGCTCTTTGCCTACCAAAACATGTTAATAAGAAGAGGCGTCAGCGGGTGCTGGTACCTCCCAAAAACTTATAAAAATAAGCAGGCATTTAATATGTTCAAAAGCAAGCAAGTAGAAAGGCTGGAACAACTAAAATTTACTTCTACTTGCGTATGTAAAAAGGTTTTTAAGTTGCTTGTAAGCAAGCACCTCCCATAATCACCCATTATCCCAACATTTCTCATATACAACATATTTATATTGTAATTGATTGTTCATAAATGTATGTGTGTATGTATATATTCTCATTTTGCTCAGATATCATGTTTGAGGATTTTGACGATGGGAAAGGTGAGATTGGAAAGGTTTATTGATTTATTTAATTCTCCAGTCTAGTGGATAGTCTGTGGTCTTGGTCTTTCTACAACCTCACACTATGACTCTAATGTATGAATAATGCCTTAGGGTTGGGGTGCCTCCGTAGGCATGCGGCGTTGTCTAATGCATCCTAACTAAGTTCCCAACACGTCCACTAACTTATAGGGATTTTGAATTCAATTTAATTATAGTCACTTCCCACCAACTCAACTTTGATTGAAACTCCTCCAAACCTCAACTGCAACTGTCTCAGATGTAACTTTAGATGACTTAGATGTAGACATAGATGATGTGGATGTAGAATCGCCAAGTCTGCTGACGAAAGTAAACAAAACTCAAGAGGTGAGGTAGCCTACAAAAGGGCTCTTCCGTCTAGCCCTCTAATTGGAAGTGCGGTCCAATAGAAGGAAAGGCCTACTCCAAAACTACGCCCCATAGACATGTGAGAGAGATTCTCCGGAAAAGTCACTCTAGAAATTGGCCCGACCGGTAACGGGCAAACGAGCTCGTACGAAAAACTGAAAACCGAGGATCCCTCGCATGGGTATCCTAAAATAGAGGGTCAGCGGAACTGGTTAAAAGTCGGGATCCCAATGAGGCGTAAAAACACTGCGAGCTCGCGTAAAAACCGTAAAGGGATTGGGATCATAGACCTGCGCACTTGCCGACCGCTGCCCAAATTGGGCTTCCTATCTTCCGCCCAGTTGAGAGTCACCGCACTCTCGCACGGTCAAGTGTAAAGTTCATCGTGACCGGCAATAATAATATTTGTCAATTATCCTTCTCAATATTTTTACTTACTTGATACACACTTCTTTTTCCATCCTTCCTTTGGTTGGCTATACCGATCTTAGTATTTTATCACAACTGATCATGACATATATGAATAGCAGATTCTACTCAAGGATCAAGTGATTTCCGTTCGTGATGATCTGTCTCTTTTACTAGGAGTTATTTCACCTTGGTCCTCTAATTAGCTTTCCGATTAAGCTTATACCTATATAAATGAGATTTATGGATGCTTATGATTCTCAAGTAATCTCCTTATTACAATAGCCTCTATGATTTTTAGTCCAAAAAATCGACTCTATGCTAGGAAATGGTTTGTACAGACTCCATTCCATGTTATAAGAGTCAGGAATTCGAAAATTTATTACTAATCATAATGAACTTAATCTTCTTAGGCATTTTTATCAACATAGCATAGGTTCCTCGCATTTATGTTAAACCATGTATTTATAGCATTTCTTCACTAATATACATATATTAAAAAATATTCTGTAATTCATACAGATCCCACAGTTTCTTATAATATATCAGATAAAACTTTATCTCATAGTTCTTGTAATCTCAAACTTTCTATTTGATATATGAACTCATATGGTTCTAACAGTCCTCTTAGTTGCCTTCTATACTTATCGAATTTCCTTAATATTTTTATTGAATCAAGGAAATTTCCCAGTTCCCTTCGTCTCCTGTATAACTCGCATAGTTCTTGTTAAATAGTTCTTGTTAAATGTGTCCGACCATATAACTCTAACCATTCAACTATATTTTATTTCCTGATTTTACAAATCAAACCCACCAGAACTTGCATGAAGAAATGATGAGTGCCGACATATGAACATTATAAATGATCATAATATATGATCGGTTTTATGATTGTGTTCATATCCTCAACATTAGTAGTTATCATTACATTTAAAAAATGTATTAGCACTAAAACAGGAATAGTTTTACAAACCAACCTTCTTCAGCTTATATCACAAATTCCCCCAAGATATTACCACAAGAAAGGAAAAGGCATAAGTCATGGAATTCAGAACATGTGGAAATGTATGCATGGCAGAAAAAGATGGCTAGAGTTTGTACCCTTTTGTGTGTTTTTTTAATTTCGGATCACATATCCTAATATGCACATTTTGTATAATTTGTCATGTTAGAATAGTTAAATCTTATAGAATCGAATATCATGGTTCAATTTTTTTAAACTAAATATTGTTAGCGTTACTGACAGTAGCAGAAATAAAAAAAATTAATTTTTAGCATCAATTATCAAAAATTCCAGGCAGTGAGACAGGCAGTAATTAAACAAAAAAAAACAACTTCCTAATCAAAACCAGATCTATAACTTCTAAATTCCCACCACATATTACTCCAGAAAAAAGCATCGAAGGGGATCAAAAGATGTAGAAACCTCATGCATGGCAGCAAAAGAAAGGGGAGAAGGGTTGTACCTCCTGATCTCTCCAATTTGGAGATTAAAATCTTTGCATGCAGTTGCTTGTGCAACAACAGGACAGCAGCAGGAAGATGAAGAAGAAAGCTCCAGTCCTTAGGTTGATCTTGGAGTAGCAAGGATGTGAAGGAAAAGAAATACAATAGCTTCTGAGCTGCTGTTCATCCCTTCCAGAACAATGGTAAAGCTCATGAAATGCTTCAACGGCTGGAGACTTGAGTGAAAAGAGAAGGAGAAATGAGAGAAATGGAAAGGGGATTTTTTTTGGAGAAAAGAAGAAGGGAGGGGATTTCTCACGGCTGGAATGGATATATATATATATATATATATATATATATATATATATATAGGGAGAAGAATGAGGGGATTTGAGATGAGGAAGGTTCAAGGAACCTTCCTCTTGTATATTACTTTCTTTCTTTTTTCAATTATGACATCACTTCTAATGATGTCAATGATGATATCACTCCATTGATGTCATCCATGACATCATTCACCAAATTTATTTTATATAATTCACATATAATTATATTTTTTTGTACTTTTTTGAAAATCTTAGAAGTCGCACGTACGCGCGCCTTTAGTATCGGATTTCGACGCTCAATATCTCGTTGTGATCGTCTCTGAAACACGATCAATATGAGTATAATATTGATATATTTTCGATCGGGTTTGGATGCCCGAATAATTCAAGATATGGTTTCGGTTTGGGGTTATATTTTGTGATTTAAAAATACCAAACGATCTCCGATTGACGAACGGTCGATTCCGTTGGTCTTCTTTCGTCGAATCGAATTTCATGATTGTCTCAGTTTGTTTCGCAGTTTTTGAATTTATATCGTGACTTTTCGGGCACGCATTACGATGCGACCGATTTGTTTTGGTCGATTTCACCTAATCGACTTTTGATTTCACCTGATCGACTTTTGTTTTGCTTGCCGCTTGTTTACATTGTATTCTTATTTCCCCTTTTTTTCTCTTTTCTTTCCCTCTTACCCCCTGTAAGTATTTCTCTTCTTAACTTTTCGTAATATACTTTTGGGGCGAACACCAACGAGTGTATCCCCCTCTTTTGAGTTTCAAAAAAAATTGATTGATTTAGGTTGTCTAATGTTGTCAGATAACTTTATTGGGTTAATCGGACCCTAATCGGGTCAGGTTCGATTTTATGCGGATCCCGGGTGTTACACAATCCAACATTTAATGAGAGAATCAAGCATATTGAACTGGACTGCCACTACACGAGGTATATGATTCAAAAAGGGTTTATCTCTACCTAATATGTCAACTCAGGAGATCAAACTGCATATATCTTCATTAAGGCTTTGCTCAAAGGGCCGTTCCACAAATACTCATCCAAGCTGAGCATGATTGACATCTATGCTCCATCTTGAGGGGGGGGGTGTAGAGTTATATTTATGTCTTTATACTTTTTCCTATTTTTCTGTTCTCCTGTCTAACATATGGAATTTACCCATAGGTCTCTCCCCTATATAAAAGAGCCTATGGTTCAAAAAATAAACCAAGTTTTCACTCTTTTCCAACAGATATCACAAACCTTTGTTGTTCTATCAAGTCTGAGAGCTTCTGAAACTATGCCCTATGCGCTGTTTAAGGCCATAGATAGCTGTAGAGGTTTATATATGTTGCGTTGTACTGTTTCGTATTTCCTATTTATCTTATGTATGTCTATGTAATTTACCCAAGGGTTTTCTCTCTACATAAGAGACCCGAGGACTCTATGGAATAACATATCAGAGTATCGATTACCCCAACATGGTATCAGAGCCAAAACCCTAACCCTAGGGTTTTCTCCACCCGCCCCCCCTCTCCAGCCCGCCGCCGCCGCCACCTCTCCAACCCGCCGCCGCTAGCCAAGCGGGCCCCTCCAGCCGCTCCAGCGAGGCCCCTCGCCACCCCAGCCAGGCCCCTGCCCTGCCTCCAGCCCTCCCCGCCGTCCCCGGCCACGCCGGCTGTCCCCAGCCCCGCCGCCGGAACCCCCAGCCGCCGCCTCTCTCTTCTGTAGAGGCTTCCACAACCTCTACTCGTCACCGGGAGGGGCCTCTCCTTCGGTCGGTCTCGGATTGATGATGGATTCAAGTGCATAACGTCTATATATGCACTTGAATCCTCAACGGTCTTGGTAGACAACACTTTCTTGGTCTATCATTCCTGGTTGTTCTTCTCCGGCAGTATGTCAGAACAAAAGGTCAATATGCCCGCCATAGGTGCCTTTAAAGGTTCGGCACCAATCGTCAAAATAGACGGGACGAACTACGAACTGTGGGCTATGCAGTTCCTCAGTCTTATGAAGTCATGTGGTAAGAAGCATATTCTTACCGAAGATGAACCGCCGGAGAAGACGGGAATATATGCATCATGGGAGGCTGATGACGAGTATGCCAAAGTTTGGCTGTCAGGAACACTCACGACGGAGATAGCGAATGATGTCCTCCATCAGCCCACCGCCAAGGCGATGTGGGATATTCTGGCCACGACGTACTCTCAGGTACGGAACGAGACAAAGATGCTACAATTGCAGCATGATATCTTTACCACAAAGCAAAATGGGAGGCCTCTTCATTCCCTGTATACGTCTCTTCGTGGAATGTTCGAGAAACTCTATAGCACCATCCCACTCACAGCCACACCGGAACAACAGAAGGCGTTCCGCAACGCCACTATGGTTGGCGTATTACTTGCTGCCCTGGACCCTGAGTATGAGGCAGCCCGCTCTCAGATTCTTGCCGATGCCACCATTCCACCGATGGAAGAAGTATATAGAAGGCTCAGTCGTGTCCCTGTTCCATCGAGTACAGCGACTCCGCCTCCCTCGGCAATGGCAGTCTCCAAAGGACGAGGTAGTTCGTCCTCATTTCGTGGCAGAGGAAGTGGTGGACGTGGCCGTGGAGGTCGCGTACGGTCTACGTGCTCATTCTGTCGTCATACTGGTCATTCGGAGGATACACGCTATTCCAAGCATGGCTTCCCTCCTTCTGCACGTGTCGCTGATCATGTCCAGGGTCCACCAGCATCTACTCCAGATCACAGGTTCGAGGAGCTAGTGGCACGGATTCGTGATATCATGCCACAGTCATCGTCAGAGGGTGCTGACGTTTCTGATGTTGCGGCTTCGGCGTCTGCCAGTACATCTGCTTCAGCCACTGCCTTAGGTAGTCCTTCAGTCCCATATCATAACCATGATCTCACAGGTTGGATTGTTGATTCTGGAGCCACCCATCATCTTTGTCATGATAGAGATATACTGCAGTCCTATAGAGCTGTTCAGCCTGGTCACTCTGTACTCATTGCAGATGGCACTCATTCCCCGATCGTCGGTCAGGGGGAAACGGATTTGCTGCCCTCTATGCATTTACAGAATGTTCTGCATGCAACAGAATTCTCTATGAATCTATTATCAATTAGTCAGATTACTAGAGATTTGCACTGTCGTGCTATATTTGATCCATCTTCTGTTATTTTTCAGGACATACTAACGGACAGGGTGATTGGCTGTGGTTCTGAGCACAATGGCCTCTATCGTCTTGTACGGACCTCGTATGCTGGCGTCTCACTACATTCTCAGGGCTCCGTCTCACCATATACCTGGCATCTTCGGTTTGGTCACCTGCCACTACAGAAAATGCGTCACCTCCTGCCTCAGATATCTCCTAATTCGTCTTTTCGTTGTGAAGCGTGTCAGTTAGGAAAGCACCATCGGTCCAGCTTCCCCAGTCGTCAGGGTCGGAGCAGTCGCTCTCCATTTGAGTTATTTCACATAGATATTTGGGGTCCCAGTCGTGTCCCAGATCATCAGGGGCACAAGTTTTATCTAGTTGTTGTTGATGATTTTTCAATAGTGTCCTGGACTTTTCTTCTTAAAAATAAATCAGAAGCAGGAAGTGTTATTCAAAACCTTATCAATGAAGTTCAAAATGTTTTTTCGTCTACTGTTAAGTATGTGCGTACTGACAATGCATTGGAATTCTGCACTCGTTCTCTTGCTCGCTTTCTTTCTTCTAAAGGCATTATCCACCAAACCACATGTGCATACACATCTCAACAAAATGGTGTTGCAGAACGGAAGCATAGACACTTTCTTGATATTGCTCGCACATTACTTATTCAGAGTTCCGCACCATTATCCTTTTGGGGGGATGCTATCCTTACAGCATGCTATCTGGTTAACCGCATGCCTACAACTGTTCTTGGAGAAAAGTCTCCTTTCTCTCTTCTCTTCCCTGACAAAGATTTGTTTACACTTACACCTCGGGTCTTTGGCACCGTTGCGTTTGTCCACCGGTTATCTCCAGGACTTGATAAGCTTGCTCCTAGGGCTATCAAGTGTGTTTTTGTGGGCTACTCCAGGACACAGAAAGGATATCGTTGTTATGACCCCATTCATGACAAATACTATGTGAGTGCTGATGTTACTTTTTTCGAACCAGTCATGTACTTCTCCCCTGCAGGTGACAGATTGGTCTCCTCCACATCCATGGATTCTCATGTCTATGTGCCTCCACCTCCAAGTCTGAGTCAATCCTCTAATCCACCTCCACTACCACCACCACCACCTCCAATTGTACCATTTCCAAAGTTCTATACAAGGCGGACAGGGCCTGCACAAGCTACATGCCAACCATCCAGCTCGCCTCAGGTATGTTCTGATGTTATCACTAATGATGGATTAGACAATGCACCGGTGCTGGAGCCTTTATTACAGGAGGAGGATCCGCCAGTCAACACAGTGATAGATGATCTTGATCGGCCTATAGCTCAAAGGAAGCCAAGAAGACAATGTGTTTCATACCCGCTTGCTTCTCACGTCTCATTTCATCCGTCTCAATGGGGATTTCCAGAAATTTGTAGCTGCAGTCTCCTCGGTTGAGATTCCACGGACCTACCAAGATGCCATGAAGATCGATTGCTGGCGTCTAGCCATGGAAGAGGAGATGCGTGCCTTGCAGTCTAGAGGGACTTGGTCTCTTGTCCCCATTCCTCCAGGTGCCTCCGTGGTGAGTTGCAAGTGGGTGTTTACGGTGAAATATCATGCAGATGGACGTCTTGACAGATACAAGGCCAGATTGGTAGCACGTGGATTTACCCAAATGTATGGGGTTGATTATTTGGATACTTTTTCACCAGTGGCTAGACACTCCACTCTTCGCATTCTCCTCTCTGTTGCGGTGGTACGTAACTGGACCATTTTTCAGCTTGACGTCAAGAATGCTTTCTTGTATGGTGACCTACAGGAGGAAGTCTACATGCAGCAGCCACCGGGGTTTGCTGCTGAGGGGGAGACTCAGATGGTGTGCAGACTTCATAAGGCTATCTATGGCCTCAAACAGAGCCCCAGAGCATATGGTTCCAGAAGCTTTCCCAGCTAATTGAACGACATGGGTTCAGACGATCAAATGCGGACCATTCACTGTTCATCCAGAAGACCCCTAGAGGTACAGTTGTTGTCATGATATATGTTGATGACATCTTGGTTACAAGGGATGATGCTCAGGGAATTGAGGTAATCAAATCCCTGTTGGGAAGCCAGTTCATTACAAAGGATCTGGGCACGATACGATATTTTCTGGGGATAGAGTTTGCAAGAAATGCACAAGGGATGGTAATGACTCAAAGAAAATATGTCACGGACTTGCTAGTTGAAACAAGAATGACTGGATGCATACCTTCAAGCATACCCATGGACCCAAGCATGAAGCTGTACGATGATGATACCGAAGAGGTGGACAAAAGAAGGTACAGAGAGATGGTGGGTAAGCTCTTATACATTACTATAACTCGACCGGATATTGCCTTTGCAATAAACCGGGTGAGTCAATTTGTGGAGCAGCCTAGGCAAGTTCATATGGATGCCTTGTTTATGATACTGAGATATCTGAAGTCCTCCCCAGGCACATGGTTGCTATTCAGGAAAGATACAGATCTGTCTATTTCAGCTTGTGCAGATGCAGATTATGCAGGATGTCCAAGGGATCGTAAATCTACTTCTGGATTTGCTATCTTCATAGGAAGTTCTTTAGTCTCTTGGAAAAGCAAGAAACAGACTGTTGTGGCAAGATCCAGTGCTGAATCTGAGTACAGAGCCATGGCACAAGCAAGCGCCGAGATGATGTGGGTTCGAGCAGTTTTAGAAGATTTGAATGTAGATGTCTCCTTGCCTATGAATCTCCAATGTGACAATCAGGCAGCATTGTTTATTGCCAATAATCCAGCTTTTCATGAGAGAACAAAGCACATTGAGGTGGATTGTCATTATACTAGAGACATGATTCAGAAGGGCTTCATTTCCACTTCTCATGTCAGTTCAGAGGACCAGACTGCTGATATATTCACCAAGCCATTGCTCAGAGGACCTTTCCAGAGATGTTCTTCCAAGCTGAGCATGATAGATATCTATGCTCCATCTTGAGGGGGAGTGTAGAGGTTTATATATGTTGCGTTGTACTGTTTCGTATTTCCTATTTATCTTATGTATGTCTATGTAATTTACCCAAGGGTTTTCTCTCTATATAAGAGACCCGAGGGCTCTATGGAATAACATATCAGAGTATCGATTACCCCAACAATAGCCTTATGAAGTCTGCAAATCTTCTGATACTCTCCTTAACAATGAAGTTAGGTGGCTGCTGCATATACACCTCCTTTTGTAGATTACCATATAGAAAGATGTTCTATACATCCAGCTGAGATATAAACCAATCTCGAACACTGCAACCGAGAGTAGAATCCAAAGAGTAGAATGATGTGCTACTGGTGAGAACATGTCCTGGTTGTCCACCCATAAATCTGGGTGAACCCACAATCCAAGCCTTGTAGCAATCAGCAATTCTATCTGCACAGTGCTTCATTATAAACACCCATTTACATCCAACCACAAATGCCTTAGTGGGAGTAGTATGCAAGCTCCATGTGCCACCATGAAGTAAAGCTATCTAGCACCATCGGGTAACGACCCTAGCACCGCATGGACCAATCACCAGTGCTGCCCAGGCCACCATAGGATATCAGGTCATTGCGGAGGGGCCCCTCTAGCAACCTAGTACTGCCATCTTGGTGCTTGCCGCCACCGAACCCGTCTAGGGTCATAATCTCTTCGTTGGCCTCCTCTCAGACCTCCTCGACGATGGCCACATCTTGTAGTAGAGGATGATCTTTTGAGTTCATAGGATGTGGTGCTCATGGTAGAGAAGGGGGCTCGTTTATGTCAACCATGCACTTTTTGTCATCGGTTTAGTCACTCTAAGGATATATGCTATTTTAAGTACGGCTTTCCGGCATCTGCTCGTTCCATTGAGCAGGTTGAGACTTGTTGTTACTGCCACAACTAATGACTAGGGGTTCAATGGGTTTGCCTCTCGTTTGAAGAAGACCATGCCTCATGTTTCTGGATCCTCTAGTGCTCCATTGGGCTCGTCTGACATCGCTTCCTCATCCTTTAGCAGCACTTCAGGTATAGCCTATGCCCTTACTAGTTGTCAAAGGGCATAATTTTCGGAGTGGATCATGAATTTAGGCAAGAGTATAGGTAATATCGGTATCAGTATTGGTATCATGTCGATACGATATTTTGACAATATATCGACGCTGTATTGTCGATATCGGACTGATGTTGTACCCACTTAAATGGTCTGGTGGTAGTGCAGTGTGCTTACCACCTAAATGACCAAGGTTCAAATCCCACCATCGTGTGGTTGCGTTAGGTAGTCGACAACCAGTGTAAGAAATAGTCGAATCTTTCAACATGGATTTTAGCAAGAATCCATGTAGCGAACACTACTTATAGTGGGAGAAGGCTTCACCATTTTTTTCATTACCGATGTCGGACTGATTTTGTGAAGGAAATAGTCTTGTGAGGGTAAATATCGACCATATCGGTAATATATCAGTCCACTATCGATATCGATATATCGCTATATGGCTTACTATGAATTTCCGTACCTCTCATCACCTATGTGGAGACAAGGTTCATTTCACTTCCTATAGATCTTTTCGTCCTGGCAGAACAATTGTTATTGCTGATGAGATGTATTCCCATTATAGGACATGAAGGGATTCAAGTCTAGGTACCTGTAGATTGTTCTTAATGCTCTTGATTTTTCTATAAAATTATTATATATTAGTTAAATTACCAAGGATTTCCATTGACATGCCATCTTTGACCCCTTTTCTCTTGTGTTTCATGGATATACTCATCATATGGTTTTATGTCGAACCCTAGTGCTTGCTTTGTCTTGATTGGAGATTGATGAACAAGAAGGTGTGAACCCCTATAATATTATTAAAAAACATCTTTATATATTGCTATAAAAAGAGAGTGAAAGTATAGATAGACGAAACTTTTTTTATAAATACTAGAGAAAACTCGGTATTACATTGAGAGATATCAGAGTTTTGTAGAGTTAGGGGTACTCAAAGATGTTGATGAGAGAGGCTAGGTTGTAGATTCGATGTGATCATGATTCATGATCCATGCAATCTGAGGAAGAACCCCTGTTTGATAGCCCTACTCCTTGTTAAATGCATAAAGGATCTAGAGGGCCCTACTTGAGAATTCAAAGTGAGAGAAGGAGAGGAAGAAATTACAAACTCCGATGGTAATGATACTCTACTCCTCTTTTGAATTGTCTACTTTTATCTATTGAATGTCTCATTTATTCTTATAAAGAGATACCACAATGCTTCTCCTCCATTCGTCAGGTATTTTCTTGCCTCACCAAATAACATTGAATAAATTTGTGAGCCGAGTCAAATCCTGTTCACCTAGAATTCTCCAAACTTTTATTGGAATACCATCAAGTCCTACCCCCTTCCAATGTTTCATAACCTTTAAAGCCTCCTCTACTTTTTTCCTTTGTATTTTTCTATTGCTTGCACGACTCATGTAACATTCACTATCATCAAGATCTTTCAAAGTAATCTCTTTGTTCCCTCTCGAATGAAAAGCTTATGGAAATGCTGCTTCCATTTAGTCTCTATATCCTTTTGAGTAACAAGCACATGTTCTTCCTCATCCTAGATGCATCTTACTTGAGAAAGATCTTTGACCTTTCTTTCTCTTGCTTTGGCCAATCTAAATATATCCTTCTGTCCCTCCTTCAAGTCAAGCTTTTTGTACAAAACTTCATAAGCTTTCGACTTAGCTTCACTTACAAAGTTCTTTGCTTCCTTCTTCACTATTTTGTAGTTTGTGGTAGTTTCCTCAGTTCTATCCTATACATAGCTTTAAAGCTAGCTCTTTTAATTTTAAGATTCTCTTGCATTCCTTCAACTCAGCCATAACCAGTCCCAAGTCCAGGTATATTGAGGATGGTTGTGTGTTAGGTAGCCGACAACCAACGCATGAGAGATAAATTCCTAAATAATGTCCTTTTACGAAAACTATTTAGGAATTTATTTCGAAACCGTTCGGATAAATTCCTAAATAGTGTTCTTTTAAGAAATTATTTAGGAATTTATCTCGAAATTGTTCGGATCTTTTTAACATGGATTTAACCAAACATCTAGATTTCGTTGGGGCATTCCCTACTTGTGACGCATTGCATCGCTGGAATGCAATGAAAAGTTGGCAAATGAAAAGTTGACAAGGACAGCTACATCGTTGCCCGGATGTAGTTCAAAATTTGCAAGGATTCTCGTATGAGGAACGAATGCGAATAAATAAGCTAGGTTCGTTACGTTGTTGCCCGGATGCAAAACAAAATTTGCAAGGGTTCTCGCATGATGGAAGCATGCTGGTAAAGAAGTTAGATCAAAAGCGGCTGCAAAGAAAGTTGCGGATATGTAGTTGGAATATTGGCACTTTGATTGGCAAATCGATGGAGATAGTTGATGCGATGGAAAGAAGGAATATTCAGATATTATATCTACAAGAGACAAAATGGTTAGAAAGAAAGCAAGGGAGATTGAGAAGACATGCTTTAAACTTTGATACTCAGTTAAAGATAAGTGCAGAAATGATATTGGAATGGTTGTTCATAAGGATTTGAAGGATTATGTGGTTGAGGTGCAATGATCTAGGGATCGAATTATATTGCTAAAAGTAGTGCTTGAAGAAGAAATTTTGAATATCATCTCAGTTTATGTACCATAAATTGGTTTAGATGATAGGATTAAACATGCTTTTTGGGAGGATTGGATAAGATTATTTTTTTTGACGCTCAAAAGAGGGGGATACACTCGACGGTGTCCATTTGATAAGATTATGCGAGGAATTCCTCAAAGAGAGATGATTTGTCTAGGTGGAGATCTTAATGAACATGTGGGAAATGATGCTTCAAGGTATGCTAGTGTTCATGAAGGACTTGGCTTCGGGGATAAAAATGAAGAGAGAAAGGTCTTTCCCGGATTTTGTAATAGCTTATGATCTTTTCATTGCTAATACTCTCTTCAAGAAGAGGGAGGAGCATTTAATTACTTATAAGAGTGGCTTGACTAGAACACTGATAGACTAATTTGCATTGAGAAGAAGAGATCGTTTGTGTTGCAAATACTGCAAAGTAATCCCAGGAGAGAGCCTGACTACCCAACATCGCTTGTTAGTCATGGATGTGCAAGTAAAAGGGCTAGCAAAGAAAATGAGGGTTTCCAAGATTACTAGAACTAGATGGTAGAATCTTCAATTGAAGCAATCAAGCTTCAGGGAGAAGATTTTAGAAGACTTATCTTGGGATTGTAACGGAAGTGCTAATGAGATGTGGGAGGCGGTAGCATCTTGTATATGAAGGGTAGCCAAAGAGATGCTAGGCGAGTCAAAGGGATGATCTCCAAGCCAAAAGGAGGCTTGGTGGTGGAGTGGAGGGGTGCAAAAGAAGCTCAAAATTAAAAGAGCTTGCTTTAAAGCTATGTCTAAGGATAAAACAGATGAAATTATCACAAATTGCAAAATATCTAAGAAGGAAGCAAAGAAGGCGGTAAGCGAAGCTTAATCGAAAGCTTATGAAGTTTTGTACACAAATCTTGATTCTAAGGAGGGTTAAAAGGATATATTCAGACTTGCTAAAGCAAGAGAAAGAAAAACCAAAATCTTTCTCAAGTGAGATGCATTAAGGATAAGGTAGGTCATGTGCTTGTTACTCAGAAGGATATAGAGATTAGGTGGAAGAAATACTTCCATAAACTATTCATTGGAGAGGGAATTAGGGAGTTCACTTTTGGGGATCTAGCTAGTAGTGAAAGTTACTTGAATCGTGCAAGCTACAGACGTATACAAAGGAAGTAGAGGAGGCTTTGAAGGTTATGAGACATGGCAAATATGTAGGACCTGATGACATTCCTGTAGAAGTTTGGAGAGTTTTAGGTGAGTGTGGTTTGACTTGGATTACAAATTTATTCGATTGTATTTGACGAAGCAAGAAAATACTTGAAGAATAGAGGAGAAGCATCGTGACACCTCTTTATAAGAACAAATGAGACATCCAAAATTGTTCAAATTACATAGCTATCAAGCTGATGAGTCACACTATAAAAATTTGAGAACGTGTAATCGAAAGAAGGTTGAGGCAAGTTTCCAAAGTAAAAGAAAATCAATTCGGATTCATGCCAGGTCGTTCAACTATTGAAACCATACACTTGCTAAGGAGAACAATGGAGATTTACAGAGTTAAAAGGAAGAACCTACATATGATTTTTATTGATCTAGAGAAGGCTTATGATTCTTTCCCACGGGAAATATTGTGGAGAGTTCTGGAGAAGAGACAAGTGCCTATCCTATACATTAACCTTATAAAAGATATGTATGACAAGGCTTCATGTTGTGTAAGGATACATTCTGGGAAGACTTACTATTTTGACATCAACACTGGTTTGCATCAAGGTTCAACTTTGAGTCCATTCCTTTTTTACTTTGATTATAGATGGGTTGACAAGTCACATTTAGGATGAAATATCTTGGTGTATGTTATTCCCTGATGATATTGTGTTGATTGATGAGACTAGAGATGGAGTAAATGAGAAGCTTGAGGTCTGGAGACATGCTTTGGAGACTAAAAGATTTCGTATAAGTCGGGTTAAGACTGAACATATGGAGTTTACTTTTGATGGAAGCAATGGTGAATGGATCATTGTTAAGATTGGTGATGATAACATTCAAAAGAGAGATTCTTTTAGATACTCGGGATCTATTTTGCAATATGATGGAAATGTTACAAATAGAATAAATGCAGGTTGGTTAAAGTGGAGAGGAGCCTTTACTGTTCTCTGTGATAAGAAAATTCCTTTGAAAATCAAAGAAAATTTTTACAAAGCAGTCGTGAGATATGCTATGCTCTATAGATCTGAATGTTGGTCTGTAAACGATAGACATGTGCAGAGAATGGCAGTAGTAGAAATGAAAATGTTAAGGTGGATGTGTGAACACACACACGTAAAGATCAGATTCGAAATGATACCATCAGAATAAAAGTGGGTGTAGCTCCGATCGAGGATAAGATGCGAGAAAATTGCTTAAGGTGGTTTGGGTCGTTTGGCCATTTGTAAAGGAGGTTAGCTGATGCACTGATGAGATGTGAGTTTTGGAATGTTGGGTCGGCTAAAAGTGGGCGTGGAAGACCCAAAAAATGTTGGAATAAAACTATACAAAGGTTTCTTAGTTTTTTGGATCTAAGCCCAAGAATGACCGTTGTCTTGCACTCCTTCACCCCCACCACCTTCCCTCCTTTTGTCCTGGAACCAATGTTCAGGAAGGCGGTATGCGGTATTCAGTCGGAGCGGTCACTGCATAGAGAGTATGCGGTATGCGGGAGAGTATGCGGTTTTATGCGGTTTGGTATTTTTTATTATTAAAAATATAAATAAATTTTTAATATCATGTTAATATCCTCTAAATATTATATTCTTGATTATAAGAATAAAGAATTGAAGGTAAAAGGAACAAAACTATTGGGATAATAGAGTCAAGTGAGCAAAAACATCAATTGAAAGAGCGTTAAGTCGGATGTCCGAATTTAGGTTAAGGTTTTAAAAAAAGTTTATTCGAAAATCGGCCGCATAAACGGTCACATATACGATATACTCGGCCGAGTATGCGGCCTGACCCGCCTAGATGCCGATTTGACCATACTCGGTGCGCCAAGGCTACCGAATACGAGTATACGGCCGAGTATGCGGTATACTCGACCGATTTCCTGAACACTGCCTGGAACTCCTCTTTTAAATTCGCCTAGCATCTGTTCGGCTACCCATCACATACAAGATATTACTGCCCCCCACATCTCGTATGCATTTCTGTTATAATCCTAAGATGAGTCTTCTAAAACCTTCTCGTTGAAGTTTGACTTCAATTACAAATTCCACCATTTAGTTCCAATGATCTTGGAAACCGTCATCTTCTTTGTCAACCCTTTTATTTGCGCATCCATGACTATCAAGCTATGTTGAGATGTCAAGCCCTCTCCTGAGATTACTTTGTAGTCTCTACTACAAAATCGATCTCTTCTCCTCATCATAAAGTAATCTATCTGTGTTTTAGTTGAGCTACTCTTATAAGTATCCAAATGCTCCTCCCTCTTGTCGAATATAGTACTTCCTATGAAAAGGTCATAAGCCATTACAAAATCCAGAATGACTTTTCCCTCGTCATTTCTATCCTCGAAGCCATGGCCTCCATGAGCACTAGCATACCCTGAAGCATCCTTTCCCACATGTCCATTGAGACCTCTATCTAGGCAAATCATGCCTTGTTATGGGATTCCTTGCATAATCTTATACAAATCCTCCCAAAAAGCTTGTTTAATGCTTTCTTCTAAACCAACTTGCAGTGCATAAACTTAGATTACATTCATAACTTCTTCGAGCACCAATTTTAGCAAACGATCCCCAAATATTTGAAGGATATGGATAAATCCTCAAGCGCATCACGGAAGCGTGATCGTCGTATCGGATACGACGAAGAACGACTAGTCGTACTAGTTGTTCGTTGCAGCGGAATTTAAAAAAATTTAATCCGATGAAACCACATGATCCAAGAACCATTCTCAAATCGTTTCATCTATAACCACAAGAAGTATATTGCAATATCTCTTGAAGCGTGGTTGATCAAGTCTCTACGAAAAGAGACCTCTTGTCTCAAGTCCGATCGTTAGAGTAACGACTTGCGAGCGCGGAGATGAGTCGCGGTGTCCTCGCAATCCAAGTTGATCCAAGCGCGGTTGCTCCTGATCTCGTCGCACGAGATCAAACGTCTCCTTCGTGAGTGAAGCACTCCAAGAAGACAAAGAACCGCAGAGAGTCGAAGCGGCAACACGATGGCGCGGGCGTCGACGATTCTCTCCACCAAGGTGGACGGCCACCAAGAAGAGAGGGAGAGAGAGAGAGGGCTGTCGAGTATGAGAAAGAGAGAGAGAGTTTGTGCTACAATAGCATGGGTAAAGAGAGAGCCAAATATGCCTCTCTATTTATAGGGTTTTGGGATCCATGGATCTCAATCCATGGGACACATAAAATCAATGGATGAGATTGATTTATGTTTATCCAATGGCTAAGATTGTTGTTGATAAAAACAACAAATTTAGGTTAAAATATATTTGACAAAATCAAATATAATTCATTCCTAAATCAACCCAACAAATAAGGAGAGAAGACACATGGAGATTTCATCTCCATGTGCCTTCCAAGTGGGCGGCCACACATTCCATATTGGAATGGTGTGCCGCCCATGAGATTGCATGGAGATTGCAATCTCATGGTAATCCATGAGATTGCATATCTCCTTGTAATCTCTCTTATTTATTCTCAACTAATTTATTGGGTTTTATTCTTCAAAAAATAATTCACAATTATCTTTGAGAATATTGCATTCTTGCCATGGAAAAATTGTGAATCATATTCACAACCCAAAACAACATATAATTCATATTGTTAATTAATTACACAATGTGTATCCAATACACATAATAATTAATCAACACATATAAATCATAATTAACTCTCTCTAATACATTATAAATCACATTTATAATATATTATGAATAATTGGATATTTCTATCCACATTATTCTTATCCAAAATAATTAAATCACATTTAATCATATTGGATAATTTCTCATACATCATGATAATTAAAACACTTTTAATTATCAAATTCTCTTTGCTTAGATCTTATGAAATTGTTCTTAAACCATTTAAGAACAATGCTATTTCTCCTCAGATACTTGGAGATAAGGACATGGCGATTGTATTGTTCCACGTATAGTGACTTGGATGTTGAGATCATATCTCAAATCCAGATCCTATGGACCTCCCACTGATGCTTGATCAAATCAAGACCGTAGACTTAATCTTCTCATTGCATCTGAATCTCATTCAGATCAATGTCCAGTTCATGGACTAAGATTAGGTCACTTCTCTAATGAGAGGAGTCACTAAAATCCAAATCTGTTTCATCACTCCCTCGGAATGGAAGCGTCATGGTTATACAATCGTATATGATCAATCACCCTTCAGGTATTCCCAATACCCGCACATCCTACATACTGGAAGACGTATGATCATTCTGAAGATAAAGATCACTTTTGCACTGTCATCTTCAGAGTTAGATCATTTAAGTTTCTCAATCTTGGTCATTGGGATTTGGTATAGATCATATGCTTTCACAAAGCATATATCTTACCTTCAAATTCATGTCATGCTTCCAAAGCACGACGACCATGCATGGAATTTGTTCAGTCCCAATACCTCATGAGTGAGCTCATGTCTCCCGGTTCACAAGTGAACCTGTATGATCCCTTTGAGAGATCGCATTACTCATATGTCCTTACATGCACACCAGCTCACCGGTATATAGACCTTGATTAGGTCATCAACCTATTGGTCTGCCAAATGTACATACTCAGACATATAGCAATACATCTGTCTCTAGTCAGAGGATGCATGCCTATGTTGTGACAGTATTCAACGTAGGTCTTTGGTTATCTCGATCTCGTCAAGTCAACCCATTGACTTAACTAACCTGATACCTCTGAATCACTATTCCCATGCAGAGGACCTGCATTAAGAGGTCAGTCAGATATCAGTCATATGAGATAGGATTGCCATCTCCTACTCAGACCGGAGATCATCACTCAATGATCATTTGATGAGTCCTCTATGTAACTCCTTAGATATTCATCCAAGCATCAGCCTCTATGATCCATCCAATGAATCAACAGCTGTATGATCATCAAGTTGGCCATGGTACATAACCCTTATTGTATAGAGGGACCCTATAGTGCATTCATTCATTAATCTCAGAAAGAGAGTGAAAAATAATCAATAACTTTCATTGATAATTTATTCATTACAATAACATTTATTGTAGAAATGGTTCCCCGGGGCTCACATTGCTAACAATCTCCCACTAGCCCTCAGAACCATTCAGGTATAATCTTTAAACCCATACTCATTACATGCTAGTCGAAAACCTTCTGTGTTAGAGGTTTGGTAAGAGGATCAGCAACGTTGTCGGCAGAGGCCACCTTGGTGATGATGATGTCACCACGCTTTTGTATCTCAAAATGATGTGGTATTTCCTTTCCACGTGCTTGCTCTTTTGATGCCATCTGGGTTCCTTTGCCTGCGCAATGGCTCCCGTGTTATCGCAGAGTAACCGGATGGGAGTATCAGAGGAAACTACGCCAAGCTCCAGCACGAACTTGCGCAACCACACCGCCTCCTTTGCAGCATCCGATGCAGCAATGTATTCGGTTCTGTCGTTGAATCTGCAGTAGTGTCCTGCTTCTTGCTTCTCCAGCTCACAGCACCACCATTCAACAAGAACACGAACCCCGATGTTGACTTTCGATCATCTACATCCGATTGGAAGTCAGAATCTGTATATCCCAAGACTTGGAGATCACCATCTCCATAGACCAAGATGTAATCTTGCGTCCGTCTTAGATATTTGAATATGTTCTTTACTGCATTCCAGTGTTGTTCTCCATTGCAGGATTGGTAACGACTTACCACTCCCACTGCATGGCAGATATCTGGCCTTGTACACATCATGGCATACATTAATCTTCCTACAGCTGATGCATAAGGACATCCGGCCATGGCCTTCTTTTCCTCAACAGTTTGAGGAGCCATTCCTTTAGACAGGTGGATACCATGTCTTAAGGGTAGGAATCCTTTCTTAGAACTGTCCATACAGAATCGTTCAAGAATCTTCTTAATGTATCCATGTTGTGACAATCCCAAAATCCTCTTTTCTCGGTTTCTGAACAGCTTCAGGCCTAAGATATAAGAGGCTTCTCCAAGATCTTTCATCTCAAAGGTATGGGACAACCAAACCTTTACACTGGTCATCATCCCTGTATCATTCCCAATGATAAGGATGTCATCTACATAAAGCACGATGAACACAATGGCGCTCCCACTAAGCTTCTTGTATACACAAGGTTCATCAGGATTCTGCACAAAATCATAACTCTTTATGGTTTCGTCAAATCTGATGTTCCAACTACGAGAAGCTTGCTTGAGCCCATAGATGGATTTCTTCAGCTTGCGTATTTTACCATCCTCTGTCATGAAGCCCTGGGGCTGCTCCATGTAGATATCCTCCTCGAGGTATCCATTGAGGAAAGCCGTCTTGACGTCCATCTGCCAGATGTCGTAGTCAAGATATGCAGCGATAGCTAGCAATGTTCGGATGGATTTAAGCATAGCCACAGGTGAGAATGTCTCATCATAATCGATGCCTTCTCTCTGTGTGTAGCCCTTGGTTACGAGCCGTGCCTTGAAAGTCTCTACTTTCCCATCAGGTCTCCTCTTTCTTTTGAAGATCCATTTACACCCAATGGGTTTTACCCCTTTAGGTGGATCCTCTAGGGTCCATACACCATTCTTATGCATGGAGTCAATTTCTGACTTCATTGCCAGCATCCATCTATCCATGTCTTGATCCGCGAGTGCTTCATCAGATGAAGTAGGATCAATGTCAGTTTCACCTGACACATGGAATCCATACCTTTCAGGTGGTGCAACCACCCTCGAACTCCTTCGAAGAGGTATGGGTGTTTCATCTTTATTTACTTCTTCAGTTTCTGGTCTGGGGAGCTCAGAATCCTCTTGGGATTCAATGAGTTCCTCTACTTCACTTTTATCTTGACCTTTAAGGAAATCATCCTCCAGAAACTTCACATCTCTAGAGACAAAAATCTTTTGGGTCTCAGGGTCATAAAGCTGGTATCCAATACCATCTTTAACATACCCAATGAAGTAACACTCACGAGTGCGAGATTCCAGCTTACTTGCGTCCACGTTCTTCGCATGGACCAAGCAACCCAAACCCTTAAGTGATTGACACTAGGTTTGGTTCCATACCATAGCTCATGAGGAGTCTTAGGTACAGATTTGCTAGGAATCTTATTCAGGATATATATTGCAGTCTCTACTGCATATCCACAGAAACTAAGAGGTAAATGTGCTTTGCTCATCATTGAACGGACCATGTCCATGATGGTCCTGTTGCGTCTTTCAGCAACACCATTAAGTTGGGGAGTTCCAGGAGGAGTGAGATTTGAAACAATTCCATTCTCCTTAAGGTATTCCTTGAATTCATCTGATAGGTACTCGCCACCTCGATCAGATCGAATCCGTTTAATCTTCCTATCGGTTTGGTTCTCAACCAAAGCCTTGAATTCTTTGAACTTTTCAAAGGTTTCAGGCTTATGACGTAATAGGAAGATAAACCCGTATCGCGAATGGTCATCGATAAACGTCAAATAATATCGGTATCCATTTCGAGTCGCGGTACTGAAGGGACCACATACATCGGTATGTATTAGGTCAATAATATCTTCGCATCTTGTAACCTTGTTACGGAAAGGCATCCTAGTCATTTTACCTCGAATACAATGTTCGCAGGTAGGCAAAGATTGAACCTGTAGGAAATCTAAAGGTCCATCCTTTATCAATCTGTTGATCCTATCAACAGACAAATGACCAAGCCTTTGATGTCAAATCATATTTGAATGACTTTTATTCTCCCTGGATCTCTTAGGGTTTTTATTGGTGGTTGTAACATTCATGACATTCTCATTAATGCACAATTCATAGAGTCCTCCAGAAGTTAAAATACCTTCTGCAATATATTTATCATAATGATTTATGACTAACTTATTACAGAACAGGAACGAATATCCACTTCTAACTAGCTTAGATACAGATATCAGATTCCTTCTAACTTCAGGTACATAAAGATACTCTTTAAGTACTAGGACTCTTCCACTAGATAATGATAGTCGACATGTCCCGACGGCGACTGCTGCAACACTTGCATCAGATCCCATCTGGATGACTATCTCCCCTTCTTCAAGACTTCTAGTTTCCTGAAACAAATGCAACAAATTGCATACATGAACAGAAGCACCAGAATTTACCAAGGTTCAGGAAAGCGGTATGCGTATGCGTTCGGACTGGTCACCGAATACTGATTAAGCGGTATGCGGGGGCATATGCGGGGTATATGCGCTTCTATGCGGTTTTCTAATTTTTAATTTAAAAATAAATAAATATTTATGAATAACATTACCACTGAATTTATGTATTTAAGTGGAGTTAAAGAATATCTAAGAAAAATGGTTGATGTTAAATAGGTGTGTATATATGCTTTTAATTGCCTCATACTTAATCACAAAAAAACATTCACCATAAAAACTTCACATATTATATGATTCGTAATAACAAAACTTCAATATACATACATGCACTACAAGAGCAAAATCTCAATCGACATATATAAAAGATATCCGACGATACATTGCATATACTCGTGAAATCAATACATGAGAAAACCATAAACATTGTATGTACATAATGGTATAATGCATTGCAATTGTATAGAAATGCATGTCATATTCTTACCATCGAATGAAGGAAGAGGTAGAGTTACGGAATTAAGGACCTGAATGAGAAGATTGAAAAGTTGGAGCTGCTGGAGCAGTATGCGGGGCATATGCGGGATACACGGGGCATATGCGGGGCATATGCGGGCCGCATATGCGGAGAGGGTGCTTATTGCACTGATTCATGTAATCGGTGCGGTCTGCATGCCGCTCAGGCATATGCGGCCGCATATGCGGCCCGCGCGGCCGATTTAGTGAACACTGGAATTTACAACCCAACTTCCTTCTCGTCCGACGAGAAAGCTAGTTTCAATGATGAAAATAGATTTCATACCTGCTGGGGCTTTACCTTTGTCTGAGGACTTCAGGTAATCTGGGCAGTTACGCTTCCAGTGCCCCGGCTTCTTGCAGTGGTGACAGACGTCGGTTTTCTTCGACGCCATGAGAGTGGATGCACTGGAAGCAGAGCCAACACTTTGTCCCTTCTTCTTTCTCTTCTGGGCCGGGCCCTTCCGAGAACCATGCTTCCGACCGCGCTTCCCTTTGACCTGTGCAACCATTGCACTGCCATTGGGACCATCCTTCTTCATCGCGTCCTCTGCGGACTTTAATGCAGTAAGGAGAGCAGCACTTGTCTATTCCAATTTATTCATGTGGAATGACACCACAAAGTTATTGAAAGATTTGGGCAATGACAGCAGAATGAAGTGAGCTTGCATATCTGCATCCATCGTTGCCCCAAGAGTCTCCAGCTCCGACAAGTACCCAAACATTTTGAGTACATGTTCACGGACCGAAGTCCCTTCCTGCATCTTGCAGCGAATGAGGTCTTTCATAACATTGTACCGCTGAGTGCGGTTAATGTCACCAAACATATCCTTAAGATTCTGCTTTATTTCCTGACAGGTACTCATCTCCACATGTTGCTTCTGCAGAACATTGGAGAGAGAACCTAGGATATAGCACCTAGCCAAGACATGATCTTCATCATACTTGTCATTAAATGCTTTTTCTTCCTTGGACTTAAGGTTCTCATGCTTGTCCTCGGATAACACATAACTTATGCGCTCAGCAGAGAGAACAAGCTCCAAATTTCGGATCCAATCCGAGTAATTTGGGCCGGTCAATTGGTTGACCTCTAGAAGCCTACTAAGTGGGTTCAAAGACTTCATTTTCTGAAATTAAGAATGCACTATATTAGAATATAAAAATATATATTCAAATTTATAATATTTGATTAAGGCATTTTAAATCAAATTGTTCTTGCTATGTCAACCTTGAAAGTTTGTTCCCTTATTCACTTTTAAAGTAAGAGATACACTTACCAATATATCTCAAGCAAGAACTGGGATCTCCTCCTTATCTTTGTCGTATTCCAATAATATGAGAACCTATGACTCCAATAAAGAGAAGCGGGAACACATTCCGCATTGCAAGTCCAACTTGCATTTCCCAATTCGGTCTTTAATACCCGGGCCCACCACCCCTAAGGCGATGTTGACCCGTTATTAATTGAACCAACCATCAACAGGAATACAACTCGCTATGCGCAATCCAATATCGCCCCAATAATACGAGGACCCGATATTGGGGTCACTACACATACGTCCTTACTCTTTCGAGAAGCGACGAGACCGATCCAAACGGATCGTATGCAGGAGCTGTCACTTCGTACAAGCGTCTCCTTCATACGATGTCTGGCGACGGAACTCTTCGCCTTGACAGGAGACCATAGATGTCACTTATGTGATCCTCCATCTCATATTCAAATTTTAATTAATTATTATGAATCACATTCACATAATTTATTCTTCCAAGGGAATTAATAACTCTAATCATATTAGAGTATTTCAATTGGACATAATCAATTTAATCATATTAAATTAATTATCAATCCAATTCAATCAATCAAACTTGATTATTTTACTTGAATACATATATGGTAATATCTCAAAATACGTATTAATTCGAATTTTAATAATTAGAAAAATACATCTTAATCCGTCGGACATTATCCCGGCCCTACCCGCTGTCATGGCCAGTACCGACGAGAGTGGGACGGACCACATACGTTGCAACCCGCAACCCCAATGCTCTCCGACTAGGCACCATATCCGCCTCGGGAAATGATAATGCCAAATTGATTAATTTGTACTTGAGATGATCATCGGTTCTTCAACCGAAATTGTACCATATAGTAATAATCAAAACATTTTTGATTATAAGGAAATTTGCTAGACAAATTCCCAAATCCTATTCAAGCATCAAGTTTGAAAGATTGTGGTTTCCAATTATGATTTAGATCACATCTTAATCAATTAATTGGTTGGGGACAAGTCAATTAGGCAAATAATCATGTTTCAATATTTCACAAATATTTTTCAAGATTATTTCACGAAATTAACAATTAATTTCACTAATTGACAATCACTTGGTTCTATATTAGGAATGTAATTTCAGTAAGGACCCCTACTCACTAAAATTAACATATCTCAATCAATTTAAATCCAAATTAAGCAAACTCAATTTTCATAGATTGCTAACTTGATTTAGAACAGAACCTAAGTGGATTTGCATGCATTTCGAGGCAGATGATAACAGTAACTCTTTAATCATGTTAAAATCTACTGTTCCCGCAACAGTGCATACATGTTCATTAAAACAACCATAACTAGAGCATACAAAATCCGATTTACGCAAACTCAGTTCCTATGGTTTCCTTATTTAATGGGGAACAAAATCCAATTAAATTTGTGTTTAAACAATTTAAACAGTGCCGAATTTATTTACTAAACAGATCTGCGAAATCAAATGCGATGAAAACTTTCGCGACCTAAACGAACCCAAGTCGTCCTCGGTTTTTCGAATCATATTCGAAACCGTTAACCTGGCTCTGATACCACTTGAAGGATATGGATAAATCCTCAAGCGCATCATGGAAGCGTGATCGTCGTATCGGATACGACGAAGAACGACTAGTCGTACTAGTTGTTCGTTGCAGCGGAATTTAAAAATTTTTAATCCGATGAAACCACATGATCCGAGAACCATTCTCAAATCGTTTCATCTATAACCACAACAAGTATAATGCAATACCTCTTGAAGTGTGGTTGATCAAGTCTCTACGAAAAGAGACCTCCTGTCTCAAGTCCGATCGTTAGAGTAACGGCTTGCGAGCGCGGAGATGAGTCGCGGTGTCCTCGCAATCCAAGTTGATCCAAGCGCGGTTGCTCCTGATCTCGTCGCACGAGATCAAACGTCTCCTTCGTGAGTGAAGCACTCCAAGAAGACAAAGAACCACAGAGAGTCGAAGCGGCAACACGATGGCGCGGGCGTCGACGATTCTCTCCGCCAAGGTGGACGGCCACCAAGAAGAGAGGGAGAGAGAGAGGGCTGTCGAGTATGTGAAAGAGAGAGAGAGAGTTTGTGCTACAATAGCATGTGTAAAGAGAGAGCCAAATATGCCTCTCTATTTATAGGGTTTTGGGATCCATGGATCTCAATCCATGGGACACATAAAATCAATGGATGAGATTGATTTATGTTTATCTAATGGCTAAGATTGTTGTTGACAAAAACAACAAATTTAGGTTAAAATATATTTGACAAAATCAAATATAATTCATTTCTAAATCAACCCAACAAATAAGGAGAGAAGACACATGGAGATTTCATCTCCATGTGCCTTCCAAGTGGGCGGCCACACATTCCATATTGGAATGGTGTGCCGCCTATGAGATTGCATGGAGATTGCAATCTCATGGTAATCCATGAGATTGCATATCTCCTTGTAATCTCTCTTATTTATTCTCAACTAATTTATTGGGTTTTATTCTTCAAAAATAATTCACAATTATCTTTGAGAATATTGCATTCTTGCCATGGAAAAATTGTGAATCATATTCACAACCCAAAACAACATATAATTCATATTGTTAATTAATTACACAATGTGTATCCAATACACATAATAATTAATCAACACATATAAATCATAATTAACTCTCTCTAATACATTATAAATCACATTTATAATATATTATGAATAATTGGATATTTCTATCTACATTATTCTTATCCAAAATAATTAAATCACATTTAATCATATTGGATAATTTCTCATACATCATGATAATTAAAACACTTTTAATTATCAAATTCTCTTTGCTTAGATCTTATGGAATAGTTCTTAAACCATTTAAGAACAATGCTATTTCTCCTCAGATACTTGGAAATAAGGACATGTCGATTGTATTGTTCCACGTATAGTGACTTGGATGTTGAGATCATATCTCAAATCCAGATCCTATGGACCTCCCACTGATGCTTGATCAAATCAAGACCGTAGACTTAATCTTCTCATTGCATCTGAATCTCATTCAGATCAATGTCCAGTTCATGGACTAAGATTAGGTCACTTCTCTAATGAGAGGAGTCACTAAAATCCAAACCTATTTCATCACTCCCTCGGAATGGAAGCGTCATGGTTATACAATCGTATATGATCAATCACCCTTCAGGTATTCCCAATACCTGCACATCCTACATACTGGAAGACTTATGATCATTCTGAAGATAAAGATCACTTTTGCACTGTCATCTTCAGAGTTAGATCATTTAAGTTTCTCAATCTTGGTCATTGGGATTTGGTATAGATCATATGCTTTCACAAAGCATATATCTTACCTTCAAATTCATGTCATGCTTCCAAAGCACGACGACCATGCATGAAATTTGTTCAGTCCCTATACCTCATGAGTGAGCTCATGTCTCCCGGTTCACAAGTGAACCTGTATGATCCCTTTGAGAGATCGCATTACTCATATGTCCTTACATGCACACCAGCTCGCCGGTATATAGACCTTGATTAGGTCATCAACCTATTGGTCTGCCAAATGTACATACTCAGACATATAGCAATACATCTGTCTCTAGTCAGAGGATGCATGCCTATGTTGTGACAGTATTCAACGTAGGTCTTTGGTTATCTCGATCTCGTCAAGTCAACCCATTGACTTAACTAACCTGACACCTCTGAATCACTATTCCCATGCAGAGGACCTGCATCAAGAGGTCAGTCAGATATCAGTCATATGAGATAGGATTGCCATCTCCTACTCAGACTGGAGATCATCACTCAATGATCATTTGATGATGCTTGATGAGTCCTCTATCTAACTCCTTAGATATTCATCCAAGCATCAACCTCTATGATCCATCCAATGAATCAACAACTGTATGATCATCAAGTTGACCATGGTACATAACCCTTATTGTACAGAGGGACCCTATAGTGCATTCATTCATTAATCTCAGAAAGGGAGTGAAAAAATAATTAATAACTTTCATTGATAATTTATTCATTACAATAACATTTATTGTAGAAATGGTTCGCCCCGGGCTCACATTGCTAACAATCTCCCACTAGCCCTCAGAACCATTCAGGTACAATCTTTAAACCCATACTCATTACATGCTGGTCGAAAACCTTCTGTGTTAGAGGTTTGGTAAGAGGATCAACAACATTGTCGGCAGAGGCCACCTTGGTGATGATGATGTCACCACGCTTTTGTATCTCCCAAATGATGTGGTATTTCCTTTCCACGTGCTTGCTCTTTTGATGCCATCTGGGTTCCTTTGCCTGGGCAATGGCTCCCGTGTTATCGCAGAGTAACCGGATGAGAGTATCAGAGGAAACTACGCCAAGCTCCAGCACGAACTTGCGCAACCACACCGCCTCCTTTGCAGCATCCGATGCGGCAATGTATTCGGCTTCTGTCGTTGAATCTGCAGTAGTGTCCTGCTTCTTGCTTCTCCAGCTCACAGCACCACCATTCAACAAGAACACGAACCCCGATGTCGACTTTCGATCAACATCCGATTGGAAGTCAGAATCTGTATATCCCAAGACTTGGAGATCACCATCTCCATAGACCAAGATGTAATCTTGCGTCCGTCTTAGATATTTGAATATGTTCTTTACTGCATTCCAGTGTTGTTCTCCATAGCAGGATTGGTAACGACTTACCACTCCCACTGCATGGCAGATATCTGGCCTTGTACACATCATGGCATACATTAAGCTTCCTACAGCTGATGCATAAGGACATCCAGTCATGACCTTCTTTTCCTCAACAATTTGAGGAGCCATTCCTTTAGACAGGTGGATACCATGTCTTAAGGGTAGGAATCCTTTCTTAGAACTATCCATACGGAATCGTTCAAGAATCTTCTTAATGTATCCATGTTGTGACAATCTGAAAATCCTCTTTTCTCGGTTTCTGAACAGCTTCAGGCCTAAGATATAAGAGGCTTCTCCAAGATCTTTCATCTCAAAGGTATGGGACAGCCAAATCTTTACACTGGTCATCATCCCTGTATCATTCCCAATGATAAGGATGTCATCTACATAAAGCACGATGAACACAATGGCGCTCCCACTAAGCTTCTTGTATACACAAGGTTCATCAGGATTCTGCACAAAATCATAACTCTTTATGGTTTCGTCAAATCTGATGTTCCAACTACGAGAAGCTTGCTTGAGCCCATAGATGGATTTCTTCAGCTTGCATATTTTACCATCCTCTGTCATGAAGCCCTGGGGCTGCTCCATGTAGATATCCTCCTCGAGGTATCCATTGAGAAAAGCCGTCTTGACGTCCATCTGCCAGATGTCGTAGTCAAGATATGCAGCTATAGCTAGCAATGTTCGGATGGATTTAAGCATAGCCACAGGTGAGAATGTCTCATCATAATCGATGCCTTCTCTCTGTGTGTAGCCCTTGGCTACGAGCCGTGCCTTGAAAGTCTCTACTTTCCCATCAGGTCCCCTCTTTCTTTTGAAGATCCATTTACACCCAATGGGTTTTACCCCTTTAGGTGGATCCTGTAGGGTCCATACACCATTCTTATGCATGGAGTCAATTTTTGACTTCATTGCCAGCATCCATCTATCCATGTCTTGATCCGCGAGTGCTTCATCAAATGAAGTAGGATCAATGTCAGTTTCACCTGACACATGGAATCCATACCTTTCAGGTGGTGCAACCACTCTCGAACTCCTTCGAAGAGGTATGGGTGTTTCATCTTTATTTAATTCTTCAGTTTCTGGTCTGGGGAGCTCAGAATCCTCTTGGGATTCAATGAGTTCCTCTACTTCACTTTTATCTTGACCTTTAAGGAAATCATCCTCCAGAAACTTCACATCTCTAGAGACAAAAACCTTTTGGGTCTCAGGGTCATAAAGCTGGTATCCAATACCATCTTTAACATACCCAATGAAGTAACACTCACGAGTGCGAGATTCTAGCTTACTTGCGTCCACGTTCTTCGTATGGACCAAGCAACCCCAAACCCTTAAGTGATTGACACTAGGTTTGGTTCCATACCATAGCTCATGAGGAGTCTTAGGTACAGATTTGCTAGGAATCTTATTCAGGATATATATTGCAGTCTCTACTGCATATCCCAGAAACTAAGAGGTAAATGTGCTTTGCTCATCATTGAACGGACCATGTCCATGATGGTCCTGTTGCGTCTTTCAGCAACACCATTAAGTTGGGGAGTTCCAGGAGGAGTGAGATTTGAAACAATTCCATTCTCCTTAAGGTATTCCTTGAATTCATCTGATAGGTACTCGCCACCTCGATCAGATCGAATCCATTTAATCTTCCTATCGGTTTGGTTCTCAACAAAAGCCTTGAATTCTTTGAACTTTTTGAAGGTTTCAGGCTTATGACGTAATAGGAAGATAAACCCGTATCGCGAATGGTCATCGATAAACGTCAAATAATATCGGTATCCATTTCGAGTCGCGGTACTGAAGGGACCACATACATCGGTATGTATTAGGTCAATAATACCTTCGCATCTTGTAACCTTGTTACGGAAAGGCATCCTAGTCATTTTACCTCGAATACAATGTTCGCAGGTAGGCAAAGATTGAACCTGTAGGAAATCTAAAGGTCCATCCTTTATCAATCTGTTGATCCTATCAACAGACAAATGACCAAGCCTTTGATGCCAAATCATATTTGAATGATTTTTATTCTCCCTGGATCTCTTAGGGTTTTTATTGGTGGTTGTAACATTCATGACATTCTCATTAATGCACAATTCATAGAGTCCTCCAGAAGTTAAAATACCTTCTGCAATATATTTATCATAGTGATTTATGACTAATTTATTACAGAACAGGAACGAATATCCACTTCTAACTAGCTTAGATACAGATATCAGATTCCTTCTAACTTCAGGTACATAAAGACACTCTTTAAGTACTAGGACTCTTCCACTAGATAATGATAGTCGACATGTCCCGACGATGCGGTATTCCCCAACAAAATCCATGCAATGTGGGCGATGCATGTCTCTAGTAGGGAATTCCCCAACAAAATCTAAATGTTTGCTTAAATCCATGTTGAAAAGAACCGTCTGTTTTGAGGCAAATTCCAAGTAGTGTTTTTTTAAAATAATATTTAGGAGTTTGTCTTCGATTATTTTATGATGGCTGTCGGCTACCTGACGCAACCCTCCTCATTTTCGGGGCTTGGGACCGAGCATGGTTGAGTTTAGTCAACTCATCCACAATCAAAGTAAAGGAGTGGACTCAAAGCTGAACCTTGATGCGGACCAATGCTGATGTCAAAATAATCAATCTTCCCTGACTGGATCCGTACACAAGATGAAGCCTTATCATACACATTCAAAGTTGTCAAAGTCGATACTCGGTCGACCGGGTCACTTGTTAAGGATTAATAGGCGAGAGACTAATTAGCTGTAGTCAGCCTTTAGTCGGTTCTGATTTTTTAGTTGCATATATATGTATATAAACTATTTTTTATTCATATATTCTTATGAATTATAGTGATTTGTATATTTCCTATACTATTATTATGAAATAAAAGATATAATTGAATTTAAATAAGACATTAAACATATTTTGAATGTGCATAAATCTCCATTGTTCTCCTTTTAGCTTTATCAATCTTCATTGTTCTCCTGAACAAGTGGATAGCTTCAATAGTTGATCGATCTGACATGAATCCGAATTGGTTTTCTTTTAATTTGAAAACTTGCCTCAACCTTCTTTCTATCACACGTTCCCAAAATATCACAGTATGACTTATCAACTTGATACCTCTATAATTCAAATAATTTTGAATGTCTCCTTTTATTCTTATAAAGAGGCACCATGATGCTTCTCCTCCATTCTTTAGGCATTCTCTTGCTTAGTCAAATAACATTGAATAAATTTGTGAGCCAAGTCAAACAATGTTCAACTAGAACTCTCCATACTTACATAGGAATGTCATTAGGTCCTATACTTTTACATGTTTCATAACCTCCAAATCCTCCTCTACTTCCTTCCTTTGTATTTGTCTTTAGCTCGCACGATTCAAATAACTTCCACTACCAGCTAGATCTCCCAAAGTGATCTCTCTGTTTCCTTTCCCATTGAAAACCTTATGGAAATACTGCTTCCATCTAGTCTCTATATCCTTCTGTGTAACAAGCATGTGCCCTTCCTCATCCTTAATGCATCTCACTTGAGAAAGATCTTTGTTCTTTCTTTCTCTTGCTTTGGCCAATCTGAATATATTCTTTTGGCCCTTATAAAGTCAATTTTTTTTATAAAACTTTGTTAGCTTTTGACTTAGCTTCACTTACAATTTTATTTGCTTCCGTTTTTGCTATTTTGCGGTTTGTCACAGTTTTCTGGTGCAAAGATTTACCAAATTTAAAAAAATATATTGGCTCGCCAAATTTCAACTATTGAAAACTATAATTTCTTTGAATGACCTCAATTTAACTTATAATTTTGGGTTATAATAATTTATTCTACATAATGCGCGAGTTGCTTATTGATTAAGTTGAAAAAATCCTTCTCGTTTGTCAGGTAATTTTTGTGTGACATGTTTTTCTCTTCCAAAAGATGTTCTCTCATGGTATGTATATCCTCCTGTCTTCAGTTGACTTGTTTGCTTGGGGAGGTTGGCCTCAACATCCAAGAAGCTCATGTCTTTTCTACGAATGATGGATATTCCCTGGATGTGTTTGTTGTCGATGGATGGCCATATGAGGTAATTTCATATTATAAAATCTGTAAACATATGGATTTTGCATATTACACATACTCCCCACATTATGCATATTTGTGTGCATGCCATTCATTATAAAAATTGTTTTCTTCATACGTATGCCCTTCCATTTGTGCAATGCCAAGTTTGATATGCCCTAGAGTTGATCTTATCTTGTGTTGAAAATTAGCCCCTTATGTGGTGATGTAGTTGCTCAAATCTATGCTGATATTAGATATTTTATGGTATTCTTAGCTTCAACCAAAATGTACCTTCCACAGAAACGAATTGACACAATAGGCATTGACTGCTTTTGAATGTTTTATGTAAAGATGATCTTTTTGATGGAGTTAAACTAACAGGGAATTTGTGTAAATATGGATAATTTTGTAACGATACTTTGATGATGTGAGAAGGGGATAGTTGGATAATGTAAAAAAAAGAGAAGCATAAAAAAGAATACATGACCGCCCACTTCCTAACTCTGTGGTGGAAGACTCAATGGAGTCTGATCGCATAGTCACCTCTTCTCATAGAAAAAGGCAGTGCATGGCTTTGTCTGCAGACACCTTACAAGTAAACATCACTGGAAAGGTAAAGGCGAGAATCAAAACACGATGCATCTACTGACAACCCAACTCCATCTACCTCAATGTAAAGTGTTAACCTCTATTCGAGACTGTTGCAGCAACTCTCATACGGACAGCACAGCCCCCTTTTGCTCATCTGTGGGCTTTATGGTGTTCAAGGAACACACTAATCTTCCGCGGACAATGTTTCTACTCTGAGAATGTATAGTGCATTGCAAGGCTATCCGGCTGGCCTGGACATCTGTATGCTGACTATTTTTTCACTCTTATTAATATACTTACGGTTGATCCCATCTAGGTTACCCACCCTTTTTCTTCAAAAAAAGTGTAAACCCTCTAAATGCAACCTCATTTCTGTCCCGATATGTCGATATGCTTCAAGTTGTGAATGTAAAAAACAATAAGCAGAACAATCGTGCAAGGGTAACACATGGTTTATGTGGAATCTCTCTTCTACGAGAGGGAGAAAACTACATAAATGATGACTAAGCGGCCTTTCTCGAACGGATAGAACTCTCTCCCTGTTAGAAAACAATTGAAAGGTGTGAACAATATACACACACATAGAGACAATGGTTAAATATCCCACATCTAAGATCCATTTAAGTCGGTATAATGTTTCGACATTTCCTCTTAAGTTGAGCATGGATGTCAATCATGCCTAACTTCCATCTTGTGATATGCAGTGGGAAGGTTCTTACGAACACATCAGCCAATTGATTTTCCGATTTGATAAATGCCAAGTAGAGCGGGCCAATGTCGATTTTCTTTTGGATAAAGTGGAAATCCACATTAACATGCTTGGTGAATATGTACATAAGTGCATCTCAATAGTTATGGAAATTGTCATTGAATCAAGTACTGTAACATCATTTTTTACTAAACATCCATGATTTATCTTCCGAGCTTAATGAATCATTAAATAATATAAAAGCATGGTAGTAAAAATACCAGGAATTAGAAGGGCAAGGATGTGGCAATGGAGGATGTTTGACGTAGAGGTTGTGATGGAGGGTAATGAGGGGAGGTGGCTGGCCCGTGGCTCGCATGTTGTTGAAGACGACACCACTTCCCTTATAAGTTTGGAAGGGGGTGACGCAATGGTGCCTTAAATGCGGGAAGGGCGGTCATTTATGAAGTCTTGCATGGGCAAGGTGGTTTTTTTCCTATTGTGGCTCCTTCACTCATCGTCTCATTACCTACGATGCAAAAGGGATCTGGATGCATTGGGTACGTTGAATTCTTAAGCCTCCAAAGCTACCAAGCTTGCATGTCTTGGGTAATGAGGGGTGAGATATCTTATTCCTTGTTGATGGGGTGCTAATTGGTGAGGGTTCCCTGAAGTAGTTTTAGACACCATTTTGTTCATTTGGTTCGGATGTGGGCGGTCGATTGATATGTTGGACATGTGAGCCCACGACGAGCCATTATGCAGTAAATGTTATTGCAATTCACTCCTTAATCTGAACTGAAGAATAACTAATTTGCACAATAGGTCCCTTAGTACAATTAAGGTTATGTACCATGGCCATCTTAATGATCATACAGTTGTTGATTCAATTATTGAATCATAGAGGCTGGTGCTTGGATGAATATCTAAAGAATTAGATTGAGGACTCATCAAGCACCGCCAAATGATTGTTAAGACGTGCTCTCCATCTTGAGTAGGAGATGGCAATCGTTATCTCTAAAGGCTAATATCTGACCGACCTCTTGATGCAGGTCCTCTGCATAGGAATAGAGATTCAGAGGTGTCAGATTAGTTAGGTCAAAGAGTTGACTTAACAAGATCGAGATAACCAAAGACCTATGTCGTATGCTGTCACGGTATAGGTACGCATCCTCTGACCAGAGACAAATGTGTTGCTATATGTCTGAGTATGTACATTTGGTAGACCGATAGGTTGATGGGCTAATCAAGGTCTATATACCGGCGAGCTGGTGTGCATATAAGGGAATATGAGTAATACGATCTTTCAAAGGGATCATACGGGTTCATTTACTAGACCGAAAGACATGAGCTCCCTCATGAGATATTGGAAAGATCAAATTCCGTGCATGGTCGTCTCGCTTTGGAAGCTTGACTGAATTTATAGGTTTGATATATAATTTTGGAAAGTATATGATCAACACCTGGGTATGCTATATGCTTTTGGAAAGTATATGATCGATTCCATCTCCCAATGATCGAATGAGAAAACTTAATGATAAAACCCTGAAGGAGACAGTCTAAAAGAGATCTAAACATTCGGGTTTAATCTAAGTCTTCCAGTATGTAGAAGTACATGTATTGAGAATACCTGAGGGTGATGTGATTATAAACGATTGTCATGACGCTTCCATTCATAGGGAGTGATGAAATGGGTCTGGATTTTAGTGACTCCTCTCGTAGAGAAGTGAGCTAATCTTAGGCCAAATGTTGGACATTGATTTGAATGTGATTCAGATACAATGAGAAGATTAGATCTACGGTCTTGATTTAATCAAGCATCTATGGGAGGTCCGCAAGATCTAGATTTGAGATTTGATCTCAATATCCAAGTCACTATACGTGGAACAATACAATAGCCCTGTCCTTATCTCCAAGTATCCTCGAGAAAGCGTATTATTCTTAAAAGAGTTCATGGATAATTTCGTTGTTGATATATGTATCCAAGCATTGAGAAAAATGGATATTTAAATGTGATTTAATTATCATGAATAATATGAATTTGATTCATATTATTTGGAGAGTTATCTAAGATAATTAAAAGTAATTTAATTATCAAGGATGTGAATGTGATTCATATTATTTGGACACGTGAGAAAAAGAGATCCAAGATGATTAAATGTGATTTAATTATCATGGATATGAATAAAATGGATAACACTATCCATATTAATCATATATATTATAAATGTGATTTATAATATATTAGAGAGAGCATATTGTGATTTATATTTGTTGATTAATTGTTAATGTGACTTGGATTCATGTTGAATGATTAATTGAAAATATAATTACATTTAGTTTTGGGTTGTGAATGAGATTCACATAATTTCAATGGCATGGTTGATATTTTCCGTAAGATAATTTGGAATTATTTTTTGGTGAAAATATTGTCGACAAGAGATGGTGATATATATCATGAGATAATGAGATCTCATGATAATTAGAAGAGATGGACCAAGTCCACCAAAGAGAAGTGGACGGCTACAACTCTCCATGAGGAGAAGAGTCGTCCCCTCTTTTTAGGAGATTGGTTTATTCTCTTCATTATCTTTTCTCTTATCAAAGATGATTTAATTTGAAATTAATTTGATTGATTTATCAATGAAAATTAATTTAAATTAAATCATTAGTTGTTGTGTTTTTACAACAACATCTTAGCCGTTGAAAGAAACACAAATCAGTCTCATCCATTGATTATGTGTTGTCCATGGATTGGTATCCATGGGTTCCAAAAACCCTATATAAGAAGATGCATCCATTGCTCTTCGAGTGACACGTTTACAACGTAACACGTCATGTGCCTCTCTCCCTCTCTTTCTTATGGCAGTCCACCATGGAGCCCTTGAGAGAGTCGACATTGCCGCAGCATCGTCGTTATGCTGTTGGAGTTCTTGCTCGTGGATCTTCGTCTCCTTCGGTACACCTCGCTCATGAAGAAGACGTCGGATCTCGTGTGACGAGATCAAGAGATTCGACGCTTGGATCATCAACTTGGATTGCGAGAAGGACCGGCTCATCAACGCGCCCACAAGCGTCTCCTCCGTCGGATCGGACTTGAGACAAGAGGTCTCTTGGTTTAGAGACTCGATCGCAACCACGCTTCAAGAGGTAACCCTAGTGCCTATTTGTGGTTTAGATGAAACGATCCAAGAAGTGTCTTGGATCATGTGGTTTCATCATTTAAAAAATTTTAAATTCCGCTACCCGGAGCAACTAGTGCGGCTAGTCGCTCCCGATCGCATACGATGCGATCCTTATGCTTCTGTGACGCGCTTGAAGATTTTCTCATGATAAATACATAATATGGTTGGAGGGTAACTCCCTGTGTGCATGGGGCCTTTCTTGTTCGGTGGTGGGAGTCTTACTAGCAGGGGAATGGGAGGACCTTCTATGAGTGATGAGGTAGAGGCAACCATAATTCAAGGATGACTCATTGTGTATTGAACAATTGTGGGTGATTTCCATATTAGGGTTTCTTCGGTTCAATAACCGCATGGAGCTTGTGGTCGAGCTTAAGGTCAGATATGGCCCTTTGTGTCCGGTGATATATTTTCAGATTGGATAATAGACCTTCGACGTCAAGGTGGTGACAACGATCGTTCCTTGGGAGGTGGTAGTATCAGATCTAACATCCTTGTGTTTACGTTTAATGTTGAGGTGACATCTCTGACTTCTTTTAGAAAATATTAATATTTCATTCCATTGATATAAAAGGTGCAATACTATGCATACACGTCATAGATCCCCCAAGATTAATAACAACATAGTTTTTTCCCACATTAAGTAGGGTCGGCTACATTGATTCTTTGCCTCCTTCCAGATCTATCTTAGGTCATTATGGGGGTTAGATCTATCTTAAGCATTTTCTTACATCTTATCCTCAATCAGAGCTACACCTACTTTCCTTCTGATTGCATCATTCTTTCGACCTTTACGTGTATGTCTACACATCCGCCTTAACATTTTCATTTCTGCTACTACTTTTCTCTGTACATGCCTATGGTTTATAGGCCAACATTCAGATCCACAGAACATATCAGGTCTTATGATTGCTTTGTGAAACTTTGATATTTAAAGGAATTTTCTTATCACATAGAACAATAGAGGCTCCTCTCCACTTTAGCCAGCCTACATTTATTATATGAGTAACAACTCCATAAATTTCCCCATCTTGTTGCAAAATGGAATCCAAGGATATAAAAGGATCTTTCTTCTGAATGTTATCATCACGAATCTTCACCTCGATTTTTTCACCATTGCTTCCATCAAAAGTACACTCTATATATTCAATTTTAGCTCTACTTATACGAAATCCTTTAGTCTCTAACGCATGTCTTCAGACCTCAACCTTTTCATTTACTCCATCTCTAGTCTCATCAATCAAAAGAATATCATCATCGAATAATATACACTAAGGTATCTTTCCCTGAATGTGACTAGTCAACTCTTCCATAATCAAAGTAAAACGGAATGGACTCAAAGTTGAACCCTGATGCAGACCAATGATGATATCAAAATAGTCAGTCTTCCCCGACTTGATCCTTATACAAGATGAAGCCCTATCATACATATCCTTTATGAGGTTAAAGTATAGGACATGTACTTGTCTCTTCTCCAAAACTCTTCACAATATTTCTTGTGGGATAGAGTCATATGCCTTCTCCAAATCGATAAAAATAATATGGATATTTTTCCTTTTAGCTATATAAATCTCCATTGATCTCCTTAGCAAGTGGATTACTTCAATAATTGGGCGATCTTGCATGAATCCGAGTTGATTTTATTTTACTTTGGAATTATGCCTCAACCTTCTTTCGACCACGCGTTTTGAAATTTTCATGAATGACTCTTTAGCTTAATACCTCTGTAATCGTACAATTTTGAATGTCTCCTTTATTCTTATAAGGAGTTACCGCGATGCTTCTCCTCTACTCTTCAAGTATTTTCTTGCTTCGCCAGATTACATTGAAAAAATTTGTAAGCAAAGTTAAACCATGCTCTTAGAACTCTCTATACTTCTATTGGATTGTCATTTGGTCCTACATCTTTCCCACGATTCATAACCTCCAAAGCTTCCTCTATTTCCTTCCATTGTATTCGTCTATAGCTTGCATGACTCAAGTAACTTTCACTTCTAGCTAGATCTCCCAAAACGATTTCCCTATTTCCTTCCCTAATGAAAAACTTATGGAAATATTGCTTCCATCTAGTCTCTATATCCTTATGAGTAACACGCATGTGTCCTTCCTCATTCTTAATGCATCTTACTTGAGAAAGGACTTTGATCTTTCTTTCTCTTGCTTTGGCCAACCTGAATATTTCTTCTGGCCCGCCTTATAGTCGAGATTTTTGTACAAAATTTCATAAGCTTTTGACTTAGCTTCGCTTACATCCTTCTTTGCTTCCTTTTTTGTTATTTTATCGTTCGTGTCAGTTTCCTCTATTATATCCTTAGACACAGCTTTAAAGCATACTCTTAATTTTGAGCTTTCTTGCACCCCTTCACTTCACCACCAGGCCTCCTTTTGGCCTGAAACTCCTCCCTTTGACTCACCTAGCATCTCTTTGGCTACCCTTCGGATACAAGGTGCTACCACCTCCCACATCTCGTTTGCACTTCCGTTACAATCACAAGATAAGTCTTCTAAGACCTTCTCTCTAAAGCTTGATTGCTTGGGTCTGGGTCTTCTCAGTGAGAAGTACCCGCGTCTCTTCGCCATCGTGGGGGACATGAATGCTATGGTGCATCGTATTTGGTCGGCAGGATCTCTACTGCCCAACCTTCGCTTCTGCTTTGTTGGACCATAAGTGCAATGAGATCATGACCATCTTGAGGGATCTGGCGGATGTTGATGGTCTCGGCGTGGGTAGGGATTATTTTACTTGGAAGGAGGGGAGTTTTTCGGTGAAGAAGGCATATCGATCATTCACCAGGATGTGTGGGGATGTTCAGGAGGAGTCCGCTTGGGACTACAAAATTATTTTGGCTAGCAGGATTCCTATGCAGATTAAGGTCTTCATGTGATTGACGAGATGTGGACGACTGCTTTCAAAGGCACACAGGACAAGGCTGTTGGGTATTCTGGAGATCCTATGCAATGGATGCAGCCTTGAGGAGGAGGATTTCGAACATCTTTTTTTTCTGCTGTACCAAGCGATTGTGCCATGGCTTCACTCTGTGGACAACGCGTCGTAGTGGCATGTGGAAGTTCGCAGGAGGACGTGGCAGGTCCTTTTGCTCTACTTTGGGCCATTTGGTATGTTAGAAATGGGAAAATCTTTTAGGGACGTCCGTTTCTCTGTGAGAGGGTTTTGGGGCACTATGAGAGGGTTTTGGGGCACTACACGACACTGGTGGCGTTGTGACATAGCGTCTAATTTCTAATTTCTGGTAATTTCTAGTTATAATATATCCGTACTCTCTAGTTTTAGTTTAATAAATTTGCGGTGGGTTCCAATCTTGGGGCTATACTCTCATTCTCCTAAAAAATATGGTAGATAATGACTCCTGTTGGCAGTACCACCACTACAGGATCCACAGATGTTGCAGCTACTGTTAGAGCCTCTTCGAGCTCCTTAAGTATCACATGCTTTTACCAGTTATAGCAAGGCATATATGATAGAATGAATTATGGATTCTAGTGCTTCTTACCATCTGTGTAGCGACGAAGACCATTTCAGATCTTACAGGTCCTTACCCCTTTTATAGATGGGTTGTCATTGCGAATGGGTTCACTTACCCATCTCAGGATAGGGGAGGTGCATTTGGCACCATTTATGCACCCGCAGAACATTTTATATGCTCCTGATTTTCAGAGGAATTGGCTTTCTATTAGTCATATCACAAAGGATCTGCATTGTTATACCATTTTGATCCATTCTCTCTTGTGTTTCAGGACATACTCACGGACAGGGTGATTAGATCTAGCCGTAAGTATCGGGGGTTCTACAGACTGGTCCAACCTACTCATGTTGGTGTTTCTACTATTCCTACTAGACCTGTCTCATCATACCTGTGGCATCTCCGTTTTGGTCACCTTCCTTTGTAGAACCTGTGTCATATCCTCTCCCGGATTTCTACGAGATCCTCTTTCCAGTGCGAGGCTTGCTCGCTTGGGAAGCATTACCACTCGTCATTTCTATCTCGTCAGGGTTGGAGCAGTATTCAGTTGTTTGAGCTCCTTTATTTAGATATTTAGAGTTCGAGTCGTCTTCTTGATCACCGGGGATACTGTTTTTATCTTGTTGCTATTGATGACTATTCTAGACTTTCTTGGGTATTTTTGTTAAAGAATAAGTCTGAGGCTGGGTCTGGCATTAGAACCTTTATTAATGAAATAAAGAGCATTTTCTCTGCTACTGTCAAGTTTTTACGATCTGACAATGATTTAGAGTTCTTCACTTTACAACGATCCGAGTTTCTCAGGTCTCTTGTATCATACACCAGACCTTGTGTGCTTATACTTGTCAACACAATGGTGTTGCTGCATGCAAACACCATCATTTACTTGATGTGACTTGAACCCTTCTAATTCAAAGTTGTGCTCCTCACTCTTATTGGGGTGATGTGGTTTTCACTACATGCTACTTGGTGAACGCATGCCATCCATCTATCTTAGGAGAGAAAGTTTTTTTTCTCAATTGCGTTTCCCTATAAGGACCTATTCTTCCTTACACCTTGAGTGTTTGGCTCTATGGCTTTTATTCATAATCTGACGCATGGTAGAGGCAAGCTCTCCCCTATAGCTATCAAATGTGTGTTTATTGTCTACTCTCGTACCCAAAAGGGGTACCGGTGTTTTGGTCCGCTTCTACAATAATACTTTGTCAGTGCTGATGTCACATTCTATGAATTTGTTATGTATTTCTCTCCCTTAGGTGACAAGATGACCCCATCCGACTCTGGGGATGAGTTATGCATGCCTCCTCCTACGGTTGCACCACTTCCAGTATTTGCACCACCAACTCCACCACTTTTACCACCTCCTCCTCCTCCACCACCACCACTGATACCTACATCTGCTCCTGTGGTTTTTCTTGAACCGCCACCCAACACTTTAATACATTTTTATCCTGTGTGTTTACTCGCAGGTCTCGCTTTATTCAGCCTCCTCATGGGCGTTCCCCATCATCCAGCATGCCTCAGGTATGTAATGAGCACATTGTTTCTACTGATAGCACTACTGAGTTTTCTATGCAGCATGATTCTTTATAGGCTGAGCATGTATTCTCTCAGGAGGGTAGTTTACAGGTTTGGGGGTGGAAGATGATCTTGATGTGCCTATAGCTTTGTGGAAGCAAAGACGTATTTGTGCTACATATCCTCTTGCAGCACATGTCTCCTTGAATAAACTTTCAGAGGACTTTAGGAGATTTATTGTGGCACTTTCAGCCGTGGAGTTACCACAGACATATCATGATGCACTACAGGACAGCCAGTGGTGTCTTGCCATAGAGGAGGAGATGGTCGCGCTACAGTCGTGTGGCACTTGAAGCTTGTTACAACTCCTCTTGAATCTTGACGCATCTATTGTGGGATGCAAGTGGGTGTTTACGGTGAAAAACCGAGCAAATGGCAGTATTGATCGCTACAAGGTGAGACTTGTGGCACATGGATTCACCCAGACATATGGGGTAGACTATCAGGATATCTTCTCTCCAGTGGCTAGGTATTCTACACTGCGCATACTTCTTTCAATTGTTGTGATACAGGCTTGGCCGCTCCACAAGCTTGATGTGAAGAATGCCTTTCTTTATGGTGATCTACAGGAGGAGGTTTACATGCAACAACCACCTAGGTTCGCTACTGAGGGGGAGTGTCAGAAGGCTTGCATGCTTCACAAGGTTATCTATGGCCTTAAGCATAGTCCAAGAGTATGGTTTCAGAAGATGTTGGACCAGATAGAGCAGCATGGATTTGTGAGATCGATTTTCGACAATTCACTTTTTGTTCAGAGGACTCGAAGTGGTACAATTGCTACACTTGTTTATGTTGATGACATCATTGTTACATGGGATGACGTGTATAGCATTCAGACTGCTATGGATTTCCTAGGTCAACAGTTTGTGACCATAGACCTTGGTAGCCTGCACTACTTCCTTGGACTGGAGTTTGCCAGGAACTAGCGAGATCTTGTGATGACCCGAAGGAAGCATATTACAGATCTTCACTCTGAGACATGCATGGCAGATTACAGACCTGCTACTACTTCCATGGACCCGAGCACGAGATTATATGATGATGCTATTATGTAGGTAGACAAGAGGAGGTACAAGGAGCTCGTTGGGAAGCTCCTTTATGTGACTATCAACATGCCATATATATCCTTTGTAGTAAGCAAAGTGAGTCAATTTATGGAGTAGCCTAGAGAGACACATATGGATGCAGTCCATATGATTCTAGGTTATCTGACGGCTTCACCCGCCACTGATCTTCTTTTCAGCATAGGTACATCCCTTGTTACAACTTGTGCAGATATAGATTACACGGGATGTCTCAAGGATAAGAAGTCTACTTTTGACTTTGCAGTGTTCATAGCGAGTTCCTTGGTGTCATGGAGAAGCAAGAAGCATATAGTGGTTGCCAGATCCAGTGCAGATTCAAAAATACGTGGCCATGGTACATTTTAGTACAGAGATGTTGTGGGTCAGATCTGTTCTTACTGACCTTATAGTTGAGGTGCCTCTTCCCAAGCACCTCCAATGCGACAGTCAGGCTGCGCTCTTTATCGCCAACAACCCAGCTTTCCATGAGAGTACCAAGCATATAGAGGTGAACTGCCACTATACTCGAGACATGATACAGAAGGGTCTTGTCTCTACTACTCATGTTAGCTTAAGAGACCAGACATCTAGTTTTCTTATCAAGGATCTAGGCAGAGGGCCTTACTAGAGATGATGTTCCAAGCTGAGAACGATTGATATCTATGCTCCATCTTGATAGGGAGTGTTGAGATATTTACTATGTTTTGTATCTTTTATATATTTTCTATTTTGTTTGTCTTCATTATGCAATTTTCCCAACATGTTACTCACCTATATAAGAGAACCCTAGTGCCTTATGAATAATCAAGTTATCTCTTTCCACCAACTTCTCACAAAAGTATAACTGCAACAAAATGGAAAGTGTAGAAAAGTACACATCTTGTGTGGTGCAAGAATGATGGTGAAGCTCCTATTCAAGCACGATCACTACTATTGTGTCTGCTCCGAAACACTTGTTGGGTTCACACAAAAGGCAACATTATGAGCAATTGCCCATTAACGGTGCTAACTCTAACCACTAATGTAAAGGTAACGAAAGGGTATAGAAGTATTAGGGGGATATCGAGTATCGACACAGTGCAGAAGGGGGGATCTATAAGGCATTTCTCATTTTATATTGGGTCACATGTCCGACAGGTGGATTCAACACTTAGTTATTTAATCATATATAGAAAACCACCACGAACTGCCTAAGTCCACTACCCATTAGTGAAGGTCCTTGATGGTGTAATGTACAAGTCAGAGCACCAATTGTAATTCCATAAAACTATGTATTGTAATCGGGTAAAATCCCTGAGTTATCACTATTTTTCCTCGGATATAGGAAACTGATCCATAATCTCGATAAGATAATATCGAGAATAACTCACCAAACTATATCTTGTTTTTCTCCGGACACAAGAAATCGGTCGTCATTCTTCTTCCTCATTAACTACATTTCGAAACTCCCCTTATAGTTCTAACACTTGGAACATCTATTGATGCTACCAAATATCAATTGGTATCTAAGTACTAACTCCATGTGTAAAAGCAACCTTAGGCTACCAACCACGTTGCTTGGCATCAACATCGACACCAAGTATAACGTGTCACCCAACTCGTCTGTTAGGATTGCGCAACCATCTAAGTTTCTACGTGGGGCCCAAAAGTTGCATGCCCATCCCTTGCGACACCTATGTTCATGTATTCAGGCACCATGTGACATGCATCCCTTTACATGGCGAAGTCCACGTGGGAAGAGCCATCCACGAGACACAAACAACCACACAACAACTAGCTACAAGATTAAAATAGATAACTGATCTAGAGATTGTATGTGTATGTAAAACGAAGCACTCACTCACGAGGCTTACCACGTGATATTATTTACTTTATTTGTAGTTGGACCCCTTTTCCATTACATTTAGCCAATAGACATAACTACACTGTTTTGTTCCATCATATAATTTCATGTACATATATATCAATTTTCATTTTCAAATAATCATTTTGAAATGTCAATTTCGTCCAGCAAACAGGGTTGATTGGTCAATTTATGCAGTTAATCGATCAACATTGTTGTTTGATTGATCCCATTTTGATACTGTGAGCAATTTGACATGAAAAAGCTCTTGTTTTGATTTTAAACACATGCACGTACCTGTGTTCACCCTCATCACGGTGATGTACTTTTCCCCCCCAAAAACACGACTTAGGATGCTCTCAGAACTGGAGAAAACCTGATGTGCTAAGTTTTGGAAAACAAGTTGTATGCTTCAAAAAATACCTCGACAAGTTCACATGCGTATAGGCATGAAAAGTATGGAACCAACAAGAGAAGGGGGTCAATTCGTTACCTCTGTGGATGTTCCCAGAACAACGGTTCTGTCATGCTATGGGTGATGGGAGCACACACGGCTATGACTTCGATGCGTCGTCTCAGTTTGTTGCTGATCCGACCACTTTTTACGCCATTCATGACGTAACACATGAGAGGATTTCGACGATCCGACTGCAGTCTGACGAGGTCCCCACCTTGGTCAGCCCTTTTATAGGGTTGGGGTAGTAGCCTAATTAGATCCGCTATGGATCCAGATTCAGATCCTGTCATGCAAACTTAAAATGCCCATATATCGCGCTGCTGAACTTGGATTTCAACGTTCTTGGTGGAAATGTCTAACCGAGTACTACGATTAAAGTCGCCATTTGTCTGATTTGAATATCAAGTCAACTCCAGATTTCTAAACCATGAGGCCTCACAATCCCAGATACGTGTCTTCCCTTTTTTGGGGCCCTCACTCTCCCCTACTCAACCTTATATTACTCATCACCCTTCTTCTGTAAAGGCCATTGTTGCTCGTCTATACCTGCGCCTTTGCTCCTTCCCCCCTCTCTCTTGCTTGTTCATGTTATTTCACCTTTTCCTTCCCTCGCCCACTCTCGCTCCTTCCTGTCTCGTTCTCGCTCGCACATGTCTCCCTCATATGATATGGTTGTTGAGAAGGATTTCATGCTGTTATGATACAGAATTGATTATTTTTTAATGTTAGAGATATTACATCTGTCTAGTCCTTGGAGAGAACAGCTTGACGTTCTGGTTTGACAGCTCCTTCAGACCACATTCCCCACTAGTATCGGATCGAGCACTACTGGGAAGGTGACAATCATGATGTCAGAATAGAGCGCTCCCCTTCGCAGCATTGATCGGCAAACATCAGTGATAAGGAGATCTGGGGCCCTCTATGATGACATATTCCTCATTTCTTACAAGAAGATCTCCTCGGGTGTCTCCACAACTCCACGAACCATCAAAGTATAGAAGATCTTCATGCAAGCGTGAACATCACCGATTGCACATGATTGTGCGGATTCTCTCAACATAATCTGAGTATGCTAAAAGCCTCCAAGAAAGCTCCATCATATTATTGGATTGGCTGTAATACTATGTATAAAACTAGCATACCAATTATGTAAGAAAGACAGGATTTACACGGAAATCCTCTTCTATGAGAGGGAGAAAGCCACAAGGTTAGATGAGTTAGCGGTGACCTCTCTACAATGTCTAGGTTTTTATCTCTTTTAGAAAACAGAGAAGCTGTGTGAATAGTTTATATAGAGATGTGGGTTAGACAGGTCCATTCCAAGATCTATTTTACTCAAGACACTGTTTTTTTAGAGGTACTCGAGACAATGTTTCAGAGTACATATTTGGCCAGCCATAAATCATCTTCTTTGATTTAAAGCAAGGAAGCAAAACTTCTTTGATGCAGGTACTTCATCAGCTTCCTATCCAAACCGTATTTTTTTTCGTGCAGTTAGTTCATCTGCTTCATATCAAATGCTAATTTCATCCTCCTGTGCTTCTGTTTGTGCTGTCACATCAGTCTTCATGCGAGAGGGTAAATGCCCCATACAGAAGTGGAAGAAATTATAAAGAGAAAACTCCCTTGAACACTACCATAAATAATATTCCAATACAACGAAGAATCGATCATGCAGCAAGCAGTCTTTTCTGCAGGGTTGGGCTGTCTTCTTCTGTGTACTCTTCTTCCCGTCCTATTTCGGAACAAAATATTACCCTCGTGAGAAGATAAACACATCTAGTCTATGCACTCCATAATCTAGAAGAGTCCCATTAACCATCTTTTTTTAGTTCAATGAAAGTATACATTCTGCCAGGAATGCAGCTTCTAATACCGATATTGTGAGTTTACTTTAGCAGTCACAAAGTAACTTGTTTAGTTCTGACATCTTTTTCCTTAACCTGCTAATGATATAAGAAGTTAGACTTGTTATGCTTGCATTTTAGTCTTTTTTAATCATTGTTTTCTTTTCCTTCCTGAAACTAAATATGATGCAGAGGCTGCAAAATTTTGATATAACACCTATCTGTAGTAACGATGTCTCTTAACTCGACAGATTCTCATGTTTTTCTCTCTCGTATGTGCAAGTCATGCGTGTTTCCAACTTAAGTATTTCATTTTTTTAGTTCTTTGGAAACATTTGTTTTTTTTTTGGACCTCAGTGAATGCTCAGTGATATTTAATGAAAAAATAGGAAACTGAGCAGCTCAGGCAGACAATACAGAAGGAGTTGCTGAAGTTTGAGGTAATTCTGTAAACTTCTATATTACTCGTGGGGCAGAATACACATGCTATATACTGATATGTGTTACGCATATTTAGTGCTTCTATGTTCTTTCTATTGTTCCTTTTATGGTGTCATCTTGGTAAGAATTTGATATGACCTACGATGCTCAAGGAAAGGTTACATTTATAGATTGTAACTATACGATATAAAGAATGGTGATATTTACACAAGATCTAACATTTAAGAGCAGAATAACTCTCTACCACCATATAGAATATAAGAAAATACATCATCCAGCATGTGTTAGGAGTGGCACTGTAAAAGGTCAAAAAATACATGTGAGAAAAATAGCTATGGAAGGTGGACTTGAAACATTCCAATAAATTTCCTTGTTCAAATAGATTATTGGGGTAATAAACGAAAGCTATTTGAGTTTATCGAAGATAATCGGTTCATGCACACTCCTCATCTCTATGCAAGAACACAAAATGTGGGATACACCAGTAAGATACCGATGATTTCTAGTTGCCCTGTGGCACTATGGACTTTTATACGAGAGTGTCTTGTATGTTTCTAGCTTCCTAACCAAGCCATTGATTTTGGTTTCTCAAACATTGTTATGATGTGAACAAAATCCCAACATGCATAATGTGAAGTATGAATCCAACCCAGCAATTTCATTCCATTTTGTTATCGTAAAATCTACAGCTTCTACATCGATTTATTAATTTATTTAAAGAATTTACACCTTGTACCCAGCTTCATCAGATTCTATTTGTGTTTCTGGAGGGCTGATATTTATGTGCTACACTTTCTTCACATTGACTATTGCGCACCTTTTCTTTTCCATGTTTTCGTCCTCCTCCTTTAGTTATTATTGTCTGCTACTGGTGGTTTACTGATTATTATCATGGGTCAAGACTGGTTTTAATTCAAAATGCATTGCAGAAGCAATCTTTGACAATCCCTGATCAATTTCCTTTCATGCTTGAAGAAGCACAAACTGGTGACAATTTTGCACTTGATCGTGTTGAAATACCCGCAGATGAGACTGATGTATGGGAAATTGATATTCGAAGATTGAGGTTTGAGAAGAAAGTGGCTTCAGGAACTTATGGGGAACTGTTGGTTTCTATCAATCTGAAAAACTTGTTCATCTAGACCACAGTTATTTTTTATCCTTATCTTTCCTATTCTCATACAGATACAAAGGTACATACTGTACTCAAGATGTTGCTATTAAAGTACTAAATTCTGAGCGCATTAATGCTGACATGCAACGGGAATTTGCACAAGAAGTCTATATTATGCAGTAAGCAACAATTACAACTCTCTTATTGAATCGTCTCCCTCCAAGATTAATCTTCATTGATCTATCTTACTTGATTCTTGTTTTATATAAAAAATTTACGAGGCTGTTGTATACATTTACACATATTATGCGCTTTTTGTAAAGTTGTATTTCGATTAAAATTTATTGTTGATATTTTTATATTTATGATTATAATTTCATTAATATTTACAAATTAAGTTTACAGGTTTACAAATTAGTGTAAGTTTGATTTGGTAATATAATTGAAAAGACCAAACAAGTCATGTCAAAAAATTTCTCTGTAAGCATTTTTTGGGTTTGTGTGCGTGTGCGCATCACGAGTGTTATATAATTAATGTTATTCTTGTGCGATTTTTGGGGGGAGTGTGTGCATCTTTTTGTGTTTTCATGCACAACTTCACCAATTTATGGGGTATTTATTATTAATGTTATTCCTCAGTGAAATTGGGGGAAGACATCTAAGTGCATGTGGGTGTGCATGTGCTTGCAAATCAACCACTTTATGAGCTATTTATCACAAATGTTATTCTTGGGTGATTTTTTGAGCGTGTATTTCCACACCACATTTCATGCTTCTAACCTGCAGTTTTTCCACTTTTTGGGCCATTTATTTTTAATGTCTTGGGCTTGGGTAGTGTTGCATGTACTGGTGGTCATATGAAAATTCTCTTTTAGCAGGAAAGTTAGGCATAGGAATGTTGTGCAATTTATTGGGGCATGCACTAGGCCTCCATCTTTGTGCATTGTTACAGGTATTCTACATTCGTTGGTGTACTTTTGTGTTCTTGATTTTGTTTTATCAGTTGGATTATATTATGGCAATTCTTCTCAGAATTCATGGCTGGTGGAAGTCTGTATGACTATCTTCACAAGCATAAAGGGTCCTTCAAGATTCCTTCTCTTCTCAGAGTAGCAATAGATATTTCCAAAGGAATGAATTACCTTCATCAAAATAATATAATACACAGAGACCTGAAGACAGCTAATCTCCTAATGGATGAAAATGAGGTATAGACTCTGTTTGAATTCTAATTTCATTGTCTTATCTGCTAAATATATTTGGTTAGAAATCGAATCCTGCAGAGTTTTTTATTTTGTTTCACAAATTTCTTTATAAGAAATTAAGCTTTTCTTAACTAATAAGTGCCATATTATAAGTTCGGGTAATCCTTTTATTTCATTAAAAAATGCAAGCATGCAAAAAGGTCCCTTATCGTGGTATAGAAGCAAAAACAAAAACGGAAGATAAAACTGGAATAGTATCTAGTATTACAATATCAAAATGTTTGTGATGCTACCGATACCAAAAGATCTTCTTCTTGCTCAGCTTTGAGATCTGTCAGGATGATGGTTCAACACTTCAGCCATCCTTTAGAATTTTGCAAATTTCAATGAACTCTTATGTTCAACAATCAAGCTCTGTGTAACTGAACAGTCTAACTGCCTCCCAAGGATCGAGCACTATTTCCTCAAAAAATGCCAATGCTCCTTTTGAAAACTTTTATCAAGGTTTTGATTGGAGATACTCAACCTTGCAGTTTAGACTTCAAACATAGCCGGTTGGCTTCAAATCTAGTGCAGTTACTGAACTATCTAAAACTTTTGGTAAAATTTGGTTGTGCATATCATGCACTTCCCAAAATCAGCATTGCATAGCCTACTTCTTCATCTGCAACTTCTACAGTCTTCACAAAAGCTTCCAGAAGTTCAACTGGTGAGATCAAAGAATAGGATTCTCAGTACTCAAAATTTTTAAGATCTAATAGATCAGCTCTTCGAGTGTGCACTAAATGCCTTGAAACTGTCAGAACAGAAATGGGTTTTTATCACTTGTACCCCTCTTAGATATTGCAATATTAGTTACGCTCCATTTTTTGGAATATCAGTTGTGCCCTCGACTTCTTCGACATTTATCACTTGTGCCTTTCGCATTAGTTATCCGTTCGCGTCCCAAACAGAAGTTAACTTTTGGGTATCAAGTGTAATTAAAGTCCATAGCAAAGGTAGATATGACTTTTTCTTCATTATATTCTCCTCCATATGCTTCTTTCTTCGCAGTCCCCACCTTTGCCGCCCTCCACTTACTCCAACAACTCCTCCGACCCCTCCTCCAGACCAAGCCCTTCGGCTTCCTCCCTCGACCTCTGCCCCTTCTCTCGACCACCAACACCACCCCTACTTGCATCGCCCCCTCCCTCGACCTCCAGCAATGCCTCCCCCCCACTTCCTTTTCTCCTTCCCCCGACCTCTTGTGTTTCCCCCACCTCCTCTGCCCACTCCTTCGACCTCTAACATCTTCCCCACCTCCTCCGTCCCAACCACTGATCTCCAGCACCACTCCACCTCCAGCGTCGCACCCCACCTCCTATGCCCCTCCTTCGGCCACCACCAACCCCCTTCCCTACCTCCGTCGCCCCTCCCTCGACCTCCCGCACCACCCCCACCATTGACCTCTTGCATCGCCCCACCTCCACCTCCCTTCCCCCAACCTCCGGCATTGCCCCCACGTCCTCTGCCCCTCCCTCGACCTCCAACACCACCCTCACCTCCTCCGCCCCTCCCTCGACCTCCAACGCCACCCCCACCCCCAACATCGCCCCAACCTCATCTCATCGAGTTGCTATATGACCAAATAGATCCAAAAGGCATCGAAATCATCTGTTTACTAAGAGTTGAGTTCTATAGATGGGTCCAAGATATGACGACGGCGCATGTTGGGAAACCATTGACCGGGATTAGTATTCTAATGAAGTCAGGACTTATATGTTAGGAAAACGTGGTCTTTGAAACTTGATGAGCTTCCATAGATAATTTGTAAGGTAATAAATCAAGCCATAGAATGGTTTAATGTTCGGGTCGATCACATCGAGATCCGCGATTTGAGAAGGGAAACACCATACCTGAATCGAATGCATCACCTGCAACTTTGCAAATTGGGGATGATCATGACAAAACACATCCTTATCTCCAGATTTGATCATAATCATTCAAACGTACTTGAATAAAGTGAAGCATAGCCATGTGATTGAGGAGGATATCCAATCGTTCGATTAGATTCGATGGTAGGGGGTGGGTTTCATTTTGATCATTATACCCCTCTTAACCTCGTCATGGTTTGAGTAAATCATGATTTAGTTTAAGTCTTTGACGACCTATCTAACAAAAGGGCACAAGTGGTAGCGGTTGAAGAAGTCGGGGACACACTTGATATTCCATAAAGGGGAGAGACATAAATGATATTGCAAGATCTAAGACGTGCACAAGTTCTGAAAACCCTAGCCGAAATTTTCCAAGTCAAAATGGTTCCAAATACATTGGCTACTAACGTTAGTAGCCAACATCTCAATCAGACCCCAAAAAAAGGGAAAGGGACTTAGATATGCTTTGCATTTTTAACATAATAAGAATTTGAATTAAAGCCTTTCCTTAAAAAGCGGGTAGCCAACATCTCAATCAGACCCAAAAAAAGGGAAAGGGACTTAGATATGCTTTGCATTTTTAACATAATAAGAATTTGAATTAAAGCCTTTCCTTAAAAAGCGGTGGTTTGTTTTAGAAAGAAAAAATTCCACGTCTATGTCATTGTTGGCACATGGTTTATTTATGGAAAGATCATTCCACATTTAGATTAGAAAAGGTAAATGATTTGTAGAGAATGAAGGAATATTGGGAAAACTTTTTCATTGATGGAGATTGACAGAATATTGATATAAGTTGAGATATTACAAAATGTAACATAAAAGTTACTGATAGTATATAAGTTTTAAAAGATGAGTTGTAATATTTAAAGGTATATTAGTAAATTAAGACCCTTTATTGCTTAACTCATTGGGATTGGTTATTGAAGTTAAAGTTACTTAGTACTTTTGAATGAGTAGTAGATAATTGAGTAGGTAAATTAGTAATGTCTATATGAACAAGTACTGAATATTAATGTTCATATTACTGAACTCATTATCATTGGTTATTGAAATTATAACTATTTAGTACTTTCGAATTATTACTATATAATTATGTAGGTAAATTACTAATGTTTCCTCTTGCATGTGCCTAGATTCTACCTAGGGCTCACTCGGAACATAATCCATTGATTTGGTTTTCAAGGGAGGAGATACGCCCGAGAATAATTTTTAGATTTGAGAAATCATGGCTTCTGGAGGAAGATTTAGGAAGATGGTTGGTGAGTTCTGGTTGAACTGTGTGGTGAATGGATTATCTACAGTAAGGTTGACGAAAAACTATTACTTATACGCAGGTACTTCAAGGAATACAATTGGTGCATTAGTGAGCAGCATCGCCACAGTAGATATTCAACACATGAGGAGGTTGTACATTTGGACAAGTTGGAAGATGATCGCCGAAGAGTTAGACCGGAGGAATCAGAATTTGCAGGTAGTTTTTAGAGAAGATAAAAAAAGAAGTTGAATGTAGACAAAGGTCGAGGCATCATTGATTGAAAGAGGGTGATAATAACACTCGATTCTCCCATTCCATGACCAACGACAGAAGATACTGTGATTATATTCACCATCTTACCGTTGATGGTAAGGAGGTTCATGGGGACATGGATGTGGGATGTGCACTTCGGAATCACTTATATAGCCTAAGCTAGAGAACATCTTGTACAAGTTGGGGTTGGCGCAACAGGGGGTTAAAGGTATTTCTTTACCTCAGACTGAGTATCTTATTTCCCCATTTACAGAGGATGAGATTAAAAAGGCAATCTTTCAGCTAAATGCGGACGGAGCCCCAAGCCCTGATGGATTGCGATGCCCTCTCGGATCCGAGTGTCTGTTTACGACGCATTCACACCATTATATTCACATGTCATCGCTGAAAGTATTGAAAATTCAGGGAAATTTTTTTCGCGATATGACATACACATTTAATGAATAAATCACATATACAAGAAAAAGTGCCACCAATATTTCATTCATTTCCATCTAACATTACATGTAACAAAAGAATGCATTACAATGTATATGTAGATCCCAAAATACATGACTGGAGAGGAATGCGGCATATTACATCATAAGCTGAATAAAAAACTCAAACAAGAGAAACGTAGCGTCTAATATATACATGATCTTCTGAAGTCATCAACGGCTACTGAGCAGCAGGCTCCTTGCCTGCTGTTAAGATAATTATATATATTTTTCTGTCTATTTTATGTTATTATCTTTTCTCAGGAGTTAGCATGTAATTAACCCAAGGGCTTTTCTCCTATATAAGAGAACCCTCGGTCTATTCTAATGCATGAATAACTTTTCTCCCAACATGGTATCAGAGCAACTGTCCTAGACCGAGGTTCCTTTATCCCACCCAAAACCCTAACCCTACACCCGTTGCCCCCCCTCTCGCCCCCGCCGCCCATAGCCAGCGCCGCCGCCGAATGGCCTGGGGGTCTGTGCACTGCCCTAGGCGCGTCGAAACTGCTGCTGCTTCTACTCTTTCGGCGCGTTTGGTGACCCCGATCTTCCACTAGAGGGCCCAAAGGTTCACGGGGGAGGTCGGGATGGTCGTATGAGTCTACACATGCAACCTATCTCTTCTATGGATTTGTAGACAAAGAAATTTCTAATTATCCCTCAGTCGTTCCGTGCTTCCTGACTCTTTCGTACCATGTCAGAAAACAAAGGTGACGTATTCTCCTCTTCGGGTGCCTTCAAAGGATCGACCCAATTGTGAAGATGGATGGGACCAACTATGAGCTTTGGTCCATGCAGTTCCGTACCCTCATGCAGTGCCACAATAAAGAGCACATATTGACAGACTTCGAGCCGATGGACAAGACTGGGGCAAATGCGACATGGAAACAAGATGATGCTTACGCACGTATATGGCTCTCCATGACACTGACTACGGAGATAGACAATGATATTGTGAATCAGCCAACTGCGAAGGCGATGTGGGACATACATGCAGATACATATGGTCAGTCGAAAAATGAAAGCAAGATACTTCAATTGCAGTTCGATATCTTCTCGACCAAACAGAATGGTCACCCGCTCTATGCTCATTTCTCTCACCTGCGGGGTATGTTTGAGAGATTACACAGTTTCATGCCCATCACCACCAATACGGAGCAACAACAGGCATATCGGAATGCCATGATGACTGGAGTGTTTCTATCCTCTCTTGATCTCGAGTATGATGCATCTCGTACTCAACTTCTGACTGGCGAGACTACTCCACTAATGGAAGAGGTCTATAAGCACCTGAGCAGAATTACTACTTCAGCGAGCACCGTGCCAACTACTCCTTCGGCTATGGTTGCTACTAGAGGCAGAGGCGGGTCATCTCACTTTCGAGGCCGTGGACCTCGTGGTCGAGGGGGTGGTAGACATCGTGGCCCGTGTACTCATTGCCATCGTCCAAGTCACTCTGAGGAGACGTGCTTCCATAAGCATGGGTATCCAGCTTCAGCACGAGTTGCGGAGCAGACTGAAGCTTCCGCCGCACCTACTCCAGACACTCGCCTTGATGACATTGTATCCAGGCTTCGTGAGATGATGACTACCCCAGCATCTTGGTCTCTAGGTTGACTGCAGCATCTGCTAGAGCGTCGTCTACCTCTTCAGGTACTCACTATGCGTTCACCAGTAGTTCATGTTCGGACCTGACAGATTGGATTATGGACTTTGGGGCATCCCATCATATGTGTGACGACAGGATGCAATTTACTACCTACAAAGCCCTTTCACCTGGCAGATCAGTTGTTATTGCCAATGGGATTCGCTTGCCCATTGTTGGTCAGGGGGAGATAACTCTAGCGCCTTCTCTCAGTCTTCAGAATGTCCTATATGCACCTGATTTTCAGATGAATCGGTTATCAATTAGTCAACTTACAAAAGATCTCCATTGTCGTGCCATATTTGATCCATCTTCTTTTGTGTTTCAGGACATACTGACTGGCATGGTGATTGGACATGACCGTGAGCAGAGAGGCTTGTATAAGCTTGCCTTACCATCATATGCTGGACTTGCTACCATTCCTTCTGGACCGGTTTCACCACTACTCTGGCATCTTCGCTTTGGCCATCTTCCGCTACAGAAGATGTGTCATGTTCTATCACAGATATCTACCCGTACTACATTGGATTGTGAAGCCTGTCAGCTTGGGAAACATCATCGCTCTTCTTTTCAGAGTCGTTCAAGTTGTCATAATAGTCGGTCTTTTGAGTTGTTTCATTTTGATATTTGGGGTCCGAGTCGTGTTCCTGATCATTAGGGACATCGTTATTATATGGTTGTTGTCGATGATTATTCTAGATTGTCGTGGGTGTTCTTGTTGAAACACAAGTCTGAAGCAGGTGCTATCATTAAAAAATTTCTTCTGGAAGTCAAAAATATTTTCTCTGTAAATGTTAAATTCATTTGTACGGATAATGCATTAGAATTTTCAACTCTCCATTTATCTGAATTTCTAAGTTCTATGTACATTATTCATCAGACTTCATGTAGTTATACTTCACAACAAAATGGTGTGGCTGAACGAAAACATCGTCTTGATGTCACGCGTACATTGTTGATAAAGAGTCGTACCCCACATTCTTTTTGTTCTCACCACTTGTTACTTGGTTAATTGTATGCCGTCGACTATTCTTGGAGAGAAGGTTCATTTCTTGATTGCGTTTCCCGAGAAGGACCTATTTTCTCTCACACCCAGAGTCTTTGGGTTTGTGGCATTTGTCTATGATTTCACTCCTGGTCGTAACAAGCTCTCACCCAGAGCGGTCAAATGTGTGTTTGTTAGATATTCTCGTACCCAAAAAGGGTATAGATGTTTTGATCCTGTTGACAAAAGATACTATGTGAGTGCTGATGTTACCTTCTTTGAATCCATTATGTATTTTCCTCCCACAGGTGACAGATTATCCAATAGCAATACTGGAGAGGAAGCTGTTGTTCCTCCTCCACCGTCGCTTCCACCAAATGGCTCCCTTGGTACACAACACCATACACCACCACCACCGCCACCACCTCCACCTCCAGCTATTCGACAACGATTCCTACCTTTGGTTTACACTCGCAGGTCTTCTACTGGCACCTCTACTCATAGGTCGTCCACATCATCCAGCACGCCACAGGTATGTCATGATAACATTGTTCCAACTGATGGTACTGGAGTTCTCCATGATACACAGGGTAACATAGGCTACCAAGACAGTGGGGATGCTGATCTACATGTTCCTATTGCCCTTAGGAAGCCTCGACGCAAGTATGCCACCTACTCACTTGCGACACATGTTTCTTTGGATCACCTGTCTGATGACTGCAAGAGGTTCGCAGTGGGACTCTCCGCAGTTACTATCCCACGTACTTACACAGAGGCCTTGCAAGACAAGCCATGGTGCCAGGCAATGGAAGAAGAAATGGCCGCGTTACGATCACGAGGAACATGGAGTATTGTTCCTGCTCCCAATGGTGCATCTATTGTCAGTTGTAAGTGGATATTCTCCATCAAGCACAACACAAATGGTAGTATAGATCGCTACAAGGCAAGGCTTGTGGCACGTGGTTTCACCTAGACTTATGGGGTGTATTACCAGGACACGTTTTCTCCAATTGCGACACATTCGACACTGCGAATTCTACTTTCTGTCGCAGTTTCACAAGATTGGCCATTATATCAGTTGGATGTCAAGAATGCCTTTCTCTACGGTGACCTTCAGGAGGAGGTCTACATGCAGCAGCCACCTGGGTTTGTTGCTGAGGGGGAGTCCCAGAGTGTGTGCAAGCTATATAAGGCGATTTATAGGCTGAAGTAGAGTCCGAGAGCTTGGTACTAGAAGCTATCGGAGTTGATTGAAAACCGTGGTTTTGTGAGATCTACTGCAGACCACTCACTGTTTGTTCAGAAGACAGAGAAAGTTATGGTTGCCATTCTTGTTTACGTAGACGACATTATTGTTACAGGTGATGATGCTCATGGCATTCAACTAGCCAAGGAATTTTTAGGTCAACAGTTTGTGACTAAGGACCTTGGTACTGTTCGATATTTTCTGGGGCTAGAATTTGCCAGAAACCAACGCGATCTAGTGATGACTCAGAGGAAGTTTGTGATGGATCTTCTTTCTGAGACAGGTGTGACCGGATGCAAGCCTACCACTACGCCTATAGACCCAATTTTGAAATTATATGACAAGGATACTAAGGAAGTAGGTAGTAGGAGATACAGAGAATTGGTTGGGAAGCTGTTATATGTTACTATCACCATGCCAGATATTATGTTTGCAGTGAGCAAAGTTAGCCAGTTTATGGAGCAACCCAGAAAGGTACATATGGATGCCATTCACATGATCTTGAGATATTTGAAGAATTCACCTGTTACTGGTCTATTATTCAGTAGGGATACATCCCTGGAGGTGATAGCATGTGCTGACGCAGACTATGCAGGTTGTCCCATAGACAGGAAGTCCACATTGGGATTTGCAGTTTTTGTTGGAAACTCACTTGTCTCATGGAAAAGCAAGAAGCAAACTGTGGTAGCCAGATCGAGTGCAGAATATGAGTACAGGGCCATGGCACAAGGGAGTGCAGAGATGATGTGGGTTAGATCGGTGTTGACTGATCTTGCTATTGAAGTCCCTCTTCCAATGCGACTCTTATGTGATAATCAAGCTGCATTATTTATTGCTAATAATCCCGCTTTCCATGAGCGAACAAAGCATATTGAGGTGGACTGTCACTACACCAGACATATGATACAAAAAAGGCTCATAACTACCTCTCATGTTCCAACAGGGGATCAGACAACCGACATCTTCACCAAGGCTCTATCTCGAAGTCCATTTCAGAAGTGTTGTTCCAAGCTGAGCATGATAGATATATATGCTCCAGCTTGAGGGTGAGTGTTAAGATAATTATATATGTTTCTCTGTCTATTTTATGTTATTATCTTTTCTCAGGATTAGCATGTAATTAACCCAAGGGTTTTTCTCCTATATAAGAGAGCCCTCGGTCTATTCTAATGCATGAATAACTTTTCTCCCAACACCTGCCAAAACATATTAGAAAGAAGAAGCATCAGCGAGCGCTGGTACACACATGATTCATATTATAAAATAAGCCAGCATTTAATATGGATTCGAAAGAAACAAGTAGAAATGCATAACAATCAAAATTTGCAACTACTTGTTTGAGAAAGAGGTTTTCATGCTACAGTGAGGTATGCTTAAAGTTTATCCCATTTCCACCTGTATTTCACATTATTACGGAGTAGTTAATGACTTACGTAAAATTTCCGCGATTGCCTTATAGCCTTATATATTTTTCGGTAATAGTTGATGACTCATATGTATATATATACATATAGTTATTAATCTCGTGTTATATAGAAAACTAAAATATGAAGTTTTATAATGGGGATGATTTAGGTTTTTAACTTATTCTTGGTTCTATTTAAACTCTTATGTTTAGTGGATAGTCTGTGGTCTTGGTCATTGTATAACCTCACACTACGACTTTAAGACGTGAATAGTGACTTAGGGTTGGGGTGCCTCCGTAGGAATGCGGTGTTGTATAATGCATCCTAACTAAGTTCCCAACACGCCCACTAGCTTATAGGGATTTCAAATCAAATTTTATTATAGTCACTTCTAACCAACTCAACTTTGATTGTAAATTCTCCGAACCTCAACTGCAACTGTCATAGGTGTAACCCTAGATGACCTAGATGTAGACATGGATGATTAGAATATAGCATTGTCAAGTCTGCTGGTGAAAAGTAAACAGAACTCAAGCGGTGAGGTAGCCTATGAAAGGGCTCTTCCGTCTTGCCCTCTAATTGGAAGTACGATCCAATAGAGGGAAAGGCCTACTCCAAAACTACACCTCAGAGACGGGTGAGAGAGACTCTCCGGAAAAAGTCACTCTAGAAAAACGACCCGACTAGTACGGGCTAACAAGCTCGTACGAAAAACTAAAATTGAGGATCCCCTACATGGGGATCCTAAAACAAAGGGTCAACAGAACTGGTCAAAAGTCGGGATCCCTACGAGGCATAAAAACACTGCGAGCTCGTGTAAAAACCGTGAAGGGACTGAGATCCTAGACCCGTGCACTTGACGGCCGCTGCCCTAACTGGGCTTCTTATCTCCCGCCCAGTTGAGAGTCACCGTGCTCTTGCACGGTTAGGTGTAAGGATCACCATGACCGACACTATAATTTTTATAAGTCATTCACGACCATTATCACTTGTTTGTCAACTGATCTCCTTAATTCTTTTCGCGGTTAATCTTATAGATCTAGGTCTCTTGATCAATGATCTTATTGATAGAGATCCATAGATAATAGGATATAGATAAAGGATGATTTCATGAGACGATCAATTTTGTGGTCATATGTTATTATTGTTGATAATGAAATCATTAGTATTGTAAAATACTTAAGACTCCAAACAATCACTGAATTTACAGTTTGTCTTAATAATTGGATTCCCTTTCTCATTGACTATCTCATTTCCCTGGAATGTTGTGTCTACTGAAATCATACTCGAGGATTTTCTTCATCTTAACCTCAATTATCCTCATTCGGTAAGAACATCAAAAAAAAACCCACATCCTAATTTACACACATAAACCTCATCATTCACAGTGATTTGTTATATTACAAGTTACTAACATTTTTTTAGGAAATTTATCGACACTGTTTAAAGAATTTTCACTTCTCATACAAATAACAACTGTAGGTTTAAGAACTGCAAATGTGGGGAAGATTATCTCTTAATTTTTTTTCAAAGGTTGGAAATAGATCACTATGATCTGTTTTCATATATATATATATATATATATATATATATATATATGAGGATAGGGATCCTGCGGCATGGAGCAGGGAAGCTCGCCGCTGCATTAATCTCGGTCGTACATTGAGAGGAGCTCCAGCCGTTGATCCTCAAAAGCAAAAATAGTTCTTTATCCACTCCTCCGTCGTTTTTCTCTGCGGCGCATATGCTACCTCCCCCAGACTTGCACCCACTCTCCTCGCTCATGCGACCCCTCTGCTCTTCCTCCGGCCATGCTCGCGTCCTCCCTCCTTCTCGCACGGCCCACGAAGTTTCCCCTGGTCGAGCTCGCGCCCTCCCTGTAATGGACAATGATACATGGCAATGTTCTTTTAATCACATTATCTGACAAGTTTCCATTTGAGAATGCTTTGAGAACCTTAATGCCTGCTATGTATGCATCTTTAATTAATTCGACAAACCGTCATGAATTGCTAGTTGTTAGGAAGGCTTATATTAACATCTATGACATCCACAACACATTTCTAAATCTAGTGCAACACTTTTGGTGTGCAGAACATTGGTTTCCATTTGCATAACGTATATTTTGTTAGATCAGAAAGTACAGTGCACCTCTCATACGGATGCTAATGTTGTCCACAAAATTGCCATGGGAAGTAACATAGACGATTGGCATTTGATAGTAGTATTAACTTCATCAATTCTAAAAAGCAGCATGAACTGCATGTCTAAGAGGTATATGTCAGCTTCTCATCATTTCCAATGGCTTGTTAACACCCAATTGTCACGTTAATAAACTCAATGGTTATAAAAGAGAGTTATTTTGATAGAGAGAGCAGCCACGTCTGAGAATTTGCCAAGAAAATCAACTATTAAGATCTGGATAGTGATGATTTAGATAGTGATCGTGTAACTGATGAAGATGACAGAGACTTTACTTTTCAGAGTGCCTTGGAATATATTAAAGCAATTTTAGATTAGCATCATCGCTTGAAAGATTGAAAGATCTGTAGCCTTTGACTTGACCGTGTGACTCAGAGCTATTGAGAGGAAAGGAGGTGCCGATGGGAGAGAACTATGAAGCCAAGTCGCGGTGAGTAGAGAAGCAGTTGACGAGGGGGGGGGGGGAGTGTGCCTCTGGAGGAGGAAGGCGCACGGGGGTGTCGGGGACGAGGAAAGTGATGCTGAAGGAGGAGGCATGCGAGGGTGCCGGGGATGATAGGACTGCCAATTGGAGGTGAGAGGAGATAGGACGAAAGTGAGTAGCTTGTGTCGTTGGAGGCGAGCGGGAGCGTGCTGATGGGAGCTACGAGAGGCTCCTCTATGCACCGCTAGAGGAGGAAGGCAGGCGAGGAGGAGGCTCGGTGCTACCGGAGAGAGGCCATGCTTGCGCAGGTTCGAGCGCGGTCGCGGCCTCTGCAAGAGCTAGGGCCGCACGGAGGAAGAGGGAGGGCGCGAGCACGGCCACTGCAGGAGCTAGGAGCGGCACGGAGGAAGAGGGAGGGCGCGAGCTTGACCGGGTGAAACGCCGAGGGCCGCACGAGAAGGAGAGAGGACACAAGCACAACCGGAGGAGGAGCAGAGGTGTCGCACGAGAGAGGAGAGTGGGTACAGTCTGGGGAGGTAGCACATGCACCGTGGAGAAAAACGATGGAGGGGTGGAGAAAGAACAGTATTTGCTTTTGAGGATGAACGGCTGAAGCTCCTCTCAACGTACGATCGAGATTAGAGCAGCAAGGAGCTTCCCTGCTCTATGAAGCGGGAGCTAGGAGCTGCGCGGAGGAAGAGGGAGGGCGCGAGCACGGTCGCTGCAGGAGCTAGGGGCAGCGCGGAGGAAGAGGGAGGGCGCGGGCGCGGTCGCTGCAGGAGCTAGGGGAAGCGCGGAGGAAGTGGGAGGGCGCGAGCTCGACCAGGGGAAACTCCGTGGGCCGTGCAAGAAGGAGGGAGGACGTGAGCATGGCCGGAGGAAGAGCAGAGGGGGACGCATGAGCGAGGAGAGTGGGTGCAAGTCTGGGGGAGGTAGCATATGCGCCGCAGAGAAAAACGATGGAGGGGTGGATAAAGAACTATTTTTGCTTTTGAGGATCAACGGCTGGAGCTCCTCTCAATGTACGACCGAGATTAATGCAGCAGCGAGCTTCCCTGCTCCATGCTGCAGGATCCCTATCCTCTCTCTCTATATATATATCAAACCTATGTGTCTTCTCATCATTACTTCCCAAGTTTTCTACAAATCATAACCTTACTCTGGCTTTATATTGTTCATTGAATTAACCTGATTTAACAATAAAGATATGCAGTGGGGACTTGGTTGAATGGATTGAACTATTTAAATCAGAAAGTAATTGTTGGAGTATAAGTTGTATGCGTCATGAGTTGTAGCAGGGTAAATGGATCCTGGAGAAGATCCATTTACCCCCATCCAATGTTTAGTCCCACATCGTCCAGTGATGGGACTTGGAGGCTCTGGAGAGGCTATATAAGGAGCTCCAGACCTCCTGTACTCATTGAGAAAAAGCAATGAAGCATATGCCCCTTTGAGGGATTCTCCCGTGGTTTCATCCCGCTCCTCACGGAGTAGGGTCCCACGTTAAAATCCCGCGTTCTTATTGTTTCTTTATCTTTTTCCATGTTCGCTTCTGCATTCTTCATATTTTATAACATGGTATCAGAGCGGGTCGATTCTCGAGAAATTTTGTGTTTTTTATTATTGTTCGAGATTTGTTATTATGTTCTTGAAGATTTTGCCGAAATTTTACTCAAGATCAAGTTCAAGTTACGGGTTTTTTGAAACCCTATCTCTGAGGTAGCACGATCTTGGTTCCGTTGCCGGGATCTCCTCATCTTCCTGGCAACTCCAGCGTTCCCTGGCCACCAACGCTCCAAGAGGCGGAGCCCTTTATCTCTCGTGCGCCACTCTGATCGCGGTTTCTTGGAACCCTAGGGTTCCTCGACCCTTGGCAGCACAGATCCAGCCTCCATGTCCAGGCGGCTCCCCTCTATTCCCTTCTTTACGCGCCCTCCCACCAGGCTGTCGATCCCCCCTTCCATATGCTGCAGATGGCGGCGCGCATTGCGGCTTTCCAGACCTCTTCACGCGACCTCGATCGACTGCGACGCTCCAAGCGACGCAAGCTCCGTGTTCCCATGGTGATTCCGCAGCACTCAGGCACTCCTGGGACCGTGCCCCCTCGCAGGCGACGCGAACCACTCGCGCAGGCGGCACATGTGGCCTCCTCCGCCGATGGCACAGTTAGACTCTCCTCCTGGCGATCACGATGGGACCACAGTGGGCCGAACCCACTACACTCGAGGGCGGCGCAGTCCGGCATCGCGCAGGCACCCCTGCCTCGCTTCCTTCTCCAGGTTGAATCTCCATTCCAGGCTGCGCAACAGCCGCTGCAGCCCCGCGCTGCGGAAGCACGGCGGAGCCCTAGCCCTCGCATCTCCTACGCACGGCAGCGCTGTTCACCAAGGCGGCACCAGCACTGTTCACCAAGGCGGCATCTCCTGCGCACGGCAGCCCCGCGAAGGCTCCTCCAGATCCCTGGCGGCAGGCGCGACCCCACCTCCAGCCAAATATCCAGAGGCGGCGGCCTCCTTTGAGATTTTGTTCCCAATGGGGAACCCTAGGGCTACGGGCTTATTTAAAAGAGAGAGAGAGAGGAGGCCCATGTTAAAAAAAATGCAGAGGGGTAAAAAAAAGGGGGCCGAGCTTAAAAGAAAAAAAATTGGCTGAGGTGATTGGGCCCAACTTTGGGCCAACAGTTTGATGTAAAAAAAATTTGAATTTCTTGGAAAAGGCGCGTACACGAAAAGAAAAAGCCGTACGCTGTTAAAGAAAAGCCGCGTACAAAGAAAAGTCGTACGCAATTTCAAAAAAAAAGAAGTTGTAAAAGCCGATAAAAAATCAAACGGCTTATAAAAAAATTAAATAAAAAAATGATGAATGTTTTGAAAAGCCGACAAAGTTGTGATCGGCTAAGTGTTTGTTTTTGTCCCCATCATTGTTGTCTTCTCCCATCTTGTTCGACATCCATGTTTTCCGACAAGTATGGGAGAAAGGGGGAGTATATATGTAGAGATACAAGTCTTGTATTCCAGATCCAGATTCAGATACCAATCTCTAGACCAGCCAGTTGATCAGACTCTATAGTTCGGTTTCAGACTCGACGATCATTGTTTTCGAGTCTCCAGTTTCAGACACGCACGAGTGTGCGGTCATTTTCAGATGAGCATATGTTGCCATCATCATTGTCAGAGGTCCCCATCATTCTTCTTGTTGTCAGGCCAGGGTTTTCATCAAGGCCTTAAATGTCGGTTTCGGTCACCATTTCGGTATCGACCAAAACAGAATTTCGATGGAATTTCGGTGGAATTTCGACCGGAATTTCGGTCATTTCAGTCATTTTTTGTACTAGGACCCTCATATTTCGGTCATTTCGGTCATTTCGGTCGAATTTCGATTTCGACTGGATATCGATATTCGACAGAAATTCGACCGAATTTCGCTGAAATTTGAGGCCATGGTTTTCATGTGGTATCATAGGTACACCAGAGCAGTACACCATTCTCTGAGCCAGATGGGAGAGACCCAGTTCTCCGACGAGGAGACTACTTTTCAGACGCCATTCTCCAGCGACCGTGGACTCCGACGAGGATTGCACAACCACGACTCTTGTTCAGTTCGGCCCTTTTCAGAGATGGAGCAGTTGTCCACATGTTGTGGCGGGCCAGAGTACTCTGACGAGGAGGCTCATTTCAGTTGCAGTGACTCTAACAGGCGCAGTTCAGAGCACATGCTCTCCGACGAGGAGATTCAGACTCACACTCCAGCCCATTCGTCCTCCTCACCTGCACGGCATGAGAAGCAACGTCCTCGACTGCAGCAATGTGCGCGTTGGGTTGATATTGTCCGTAGTGTCATGTAGCGTTGAGTTGAGTTTCTTTATGTTTGTCCAAGCTGAGCATTGCATGCTCCAGCTTGAGGGGGAGTGTTGGAGTATAAGTTGTATGCGTCATGAGTTGTAGCAGGGTAAATGGATCCTGGAGAAGATCCATTTACCCCCATCCAGTGTTTAGTCCCACATCGTCCAGTGGTGGGACTTGGAGGCTCTGGAGAGGCTATATAAGGAGCCCCAGACCTCCTGTACTCATTGAGAAAAAGCAATGAAGCATATGCCCCTTTGAGGGCTTCTCCCGTGGTTTCATCCCGCTCCTCATGGAGTAGGGTTCCACGTTAAAATCCCGTGTTCTTATTGTTTCTTTATCTTTTTCCATATTCGCTTCCGCATTCTTCATATTTTATAACAGTAATCATCGATAAATACTTATATAGATCCGAGTTAATCAATCTTTCACGTAGAAATATCATATAAAAGAGCAGCCCCCAAAACTCATGTTAAATTCTTAATAACTGGTGTTTATATTACAGTGTTATTCGTTGTTCGGCATTCACCATCTCCAGTCTATACTTCTGAGTTTAGCAAGGTTACTTGATCATCTCAATGTCATTTCATGGTTTTAATATACCAATTATGAAGTATAAGTTGAGATTAGAACAATAAGTACATGTTAAAGATGCCAATTATAATATCCTGGGGCCTTACAAAATTTAAACGTTATTTTGAGGTAACTGCTTTAAGAAGCATGGCTGTAGCACTACAAGTAATTGCTTTAATAAAAAAAAATGCCGTGAATGCTCATGACAAGATTGATGTGTGCAACAATAGAGAACAATTGAAATATAAATTATACTTTCGCCAAGTCCAGCAAATCATTTAATAAATGTATAAATATGCATCTGGTCATCTGGTCCTCACGGTATTATCTGGTTTAAAAAAAATTCAAATAACCAGAATTTTAATCCCAGAAGATTTTTTTTAAACTGAGGATATGATTAATAATTAGATTTGAGATTTCTCCAAATCTCTTTAGAAATCATTCCCAATCAATTGATTTGGATATTGATAACATGTTTAACAATAATTAGAAAATGTTGTGTGATCTTAAAATGAGTGAAGAAGGAGAAGAAAATGGATCGGATATGTATGAGATGACATGCATGGCAGCAAGTAGGGTAGGATTTGTACCTAAAATAACATGCAGCTCCAGGAGCAAGGAGTTGTAATGGTTGATTGGAGACTTCTAGGAGGAAAATTCAGCAGCTTCAGGCTGCTGCTTGAAGCAGCAATAACAGAGGAGACAGGGAATGGTCGTCTGATGGCTGCAACTGTTAGCTGCAGGTGTGTAACAGCAACTGGGGGTGAAATGGGGAGTTTGATGGAGCAGTTCCAGCCAATTGAATGTCTCTCTCTCGGCTGGGGACTTGGGATAAATGGAAAAGGGAAAAAGAAAGGGATTTTACACCCCATAATGCTGAATAATTCTGCAATTACAATCAGAACCCTGAATAATCGCGAATTACATCCAGAACCCTTAATAGTTTTAACTCACATTCATAACCCCTGAGTTAACTTCCATCCAATATTCCGTTAACTATGACGATATCCGTCAAATATTTTACATTTTCTACCCTTTAAGTTTTATTATTTACAAATGAGTACACTCCCCCTTTCTCCTCCTCTTCCCCGTTGACCACCACCTCCTCTCCGCTAACCCCCTGTTGCTGCTGATTCCTTTGCTTCCTCCTCCAGCCAATGCATCTCCCATCGAGCACCCCGCACTCCGAGTCATCTATTTTACAGCCAACGGTCCGGTAACTCCACGTGGGAATATCAATCGATGTCTAGCAGCAACCATCGTTGCAAACTCCAATATCCACCTATTGGGTCCGACGATCAGCCTCCGGACCAAGACACGAAGACATGCAACCAACTGTTTGATTTACGAAAGTATACATACCGCGAGTAGAGGCATTAGCATAATGTCTATCTATATAGGAACCGCTATAGAGGATGGACAAAACATTGCAGCCGGGGACTGCGAACACAGTGGCTGAGGGTACGAGCCTCAGTTTGTAGGTGCTCTAGAGTCGCTGGTAAGTCCAGCTCGAATTGCAGATGGCTAACGTGGTGGTTGGAACGCGAACCATGTAATCCGAGAGGGAGTTCTCTTTGATTTTGTACTTGAATTCGCCGTCGAAATCATCTAGCATGGGCTTGTTTCCTGTGCACTTCACTTCAAATAAATTTTTATACGACGGAAGAGCGCAGTTGCGACCAATTCTGAAAGGGTAGGGGATGCGAACCCCACCACAGTGTGACTGGCACCCCGATAGGGCATCTGCTCCTCTCGATGATGGCAGCGGTGTCTCTTACGCCTGCAGAGCCACTAGCTTCACTAGAGCTATGGCTACCCTCCCCCCAGCTCCTTACCGTAGGATCTTCGGGCAACAATGACCCAAGATGGCATTGCTCCATTCGTGAACGGTAAGGGCCACATCTCCTTTCCTCAGCCCCCCCCACCGCCTGTCGGCGAGTCCTTTCTCTGCCACACACAGACCCCCACCCCTACTTAGCCCACCACCTACTGCAAAGCCCCTCGGGACCCCACCCCCGCCACCTCATGCACAGAGCCCCCCATCCCCCCCTGAGACCTCCAGCCCACCGCCTAGCGCAGGGCCCTCCCCCACCCCGCAACGTGCCTGTAAGCCCCACCCCTCTGTGGAAGCACCCCTCCTCCCGACGACCCGCCACCATCGCCAGCTTGGAAGCCTCGCCTCTCTCTCCCGCCCGCCTCGTGCCTGCATATAGTGCTGGATTTTTTTTATTTTTCTAAAAGCTTTTGTAAGATCATGGGTTAAATTAACCCAATGATGTGATCGGGTTAACAAACAAATTAATGGAGGGTTATGGGTGTGAGACGGAGTGAATATTTGGGGTTTGTTGTGTAATTCACGATTATATAGGATCATGATTGTAATTGCAGAATTACTAAGGGTTATAAGTGTAAAACTCCCAAAAAGAAAGGGCTATCATGTTGGAATAGAAGGGGGAAATTGGAGAGAAGGGATATTTATATAGGAAATAGGAGGGGACAAGTGGTATAAGTGCACGTGCTGTTGTTTGCCTCAAAATTATTATTATTTTTTATTTTTAAAAACTCTCTTTATTTGATATGTTTAAAGTGGGTCGTATTCGCATATTTCCGATTTTTGTGCATAATATTTTGATTTGACCGTCTCTGAACGACGATCACTATGAGTGTAATATTGATATACTTTTGATCGGATTTTGAACCCCCGAAATTTTCTAGATACGATTTTAGTTTGGGGTTAAATTTTTTGATTTAAAAATATTAAACGATCTCCGATTGACAAACGGTCGATTCCGTTGATCTTGTTTCATCGAATCGGATCTCATGGTGATCTCGATTTATTTCACGATTTCTGAATTTTAGGTCACGGCTTTTCCACGCACGCAATATGATGCGACCGATTTTTGGTTGATTTCGCCCAAACGACTTTTGATTCATGATCGATTGATCATTTTAGATTGTTTGATATTGGCAAACAACTTTATTAAGTTAATTGGACTATATTGACCAACAACTTTATTAGGTTAATTGGACTCTAATCGAGTCGGGTACGGGTTTGTGCGGATCCAGATGTTACAAATATAAAAACCTCAAAGGGAGTCTCGTCCTTGAGACTTGAGTCAAGGTCATTAGGTGTCTTGTTTGGATTTCACTGGCCATAAAAACCTCAAAGGGACCATGCTTCTAGCCAGGTCCGGACGGATTCCCCGTCTCCTTTTATAAGGATTTCTAGGACCTGCTTGGTGGTGAGGTGCTGGAGGTTGTCCGGGAGTGCTGCAGCGGTAGTGCGGGCTTCGAGCGGGTGAGTAAGGCGCTCATCGTTCTGTTGCCAAAACGGGCGGGTGCGGAGAGAATCGAAGACTACCGGCCCATTGCAATCTCAAACGCATTGTATCTCATTGTTGCTAAAGTGTCTGCAGCCAGATTGAGCAGGTTGCTGGACTACATTATTGCCCCGACCTTGACGGCTTTTGTTTCGGGAGGCAGATTGCAGACAACTTAGTTATGGCATCTGAAATTATAGCGGATTGGAAGAGGGAGGGGACTCATGCCGTCCTATGGAAGGTGGACTTTACAAAGGCATTCGACACGATGGATTGGCGCTTCCTTTGGGCAGCTCTACACAGGAGGGGTTTTCCGGAGCTCTGGATAACCTGGATAAAGCGTGCGTGACAACGGCTTCCCTGATGGTGCTGGTGAATGGTCGTCCTGAGGGGGGGGGGTACTTTCAGCCTCAGAGGGAGGTGAGACAGGGCTGTCCTCTTGCTCCTTTGCTGTTCATCATTGCGGTGGACGTTCTTACTTGTATGGTGGGCAAGGTGCAGGAGGCGGGGCTGACAAGGGGTTCCTCGAGGGATGACTTGAAGATCCCGCTTCTCTAGTATGCGGACGATACCATCTTCTTCATAAAGGGGGGTCTGGATTAGGTCAAAGGAATGGCGGCTACGTTGGAGCTGTTCAGCGAGATGTCCGGGCTTTGTCAGAATAACAAGTCGAAGATGGTCCCATTTAACATGTTGGGCGAGATGGCGAATCTGTGCGGCTCGACGTTGGGTACCTAGGTCTGCCGCTGAACCCCGGGAGGTCGAAGATGGCGGACTGGCCGCCGCTGGTCGAGAAGTTGGAAAAGAGGCTCGTGGGGTGGAAGGCGTCGACCTTATCCAAAGGGGGGCTCCTGGTGCTCTTGAGGGCGGTGTTATCCGCCATGCCGGTCTACTACTCCTCCACGCAACTCATGCCGGCGGGGATCAGGAGGAGGTTGGAGGGTCTGATGAGGCGCTTCTTATGGGGGAGAAACGGTTAGGGCGCGGGGATACACCTGGTGAGCTGGGAGGAGGTCACTTTGCAGAAGAGGGACGACGACCTCGGTATTTGTCGGCTGAGTGAGTTAAACAAGGCGCTTTTGATGAAGTGGGTGGTCAGAGTTTGGGGTGTGGAAGAGGATCTGTGTTGCACCATCCTTAGGCGTATCTACGGGGTCGATGCTGCGGCTCCTGTGGCGGCGGCGATTGTCGGTTGGCGCGGGCGGCGCCCCTCTCCTTTCTGGAGGGCAGTCCTCTCGCTCTCTCAGAACTTTCGGACGCACTTCAGGCCGGTTTTGGGAGATGGGCAGCGGTTCGCTTTTTGGAGTGATGACTGGACGGATGGAGGAGCGATATCCCTGCGCTACCCTCGTCTTTTTGCTTTGGCGACAGACAAGGAGGTTCGGGTCGCGACCTGCTGGGTGGACTGTAGTTGGATGCCATCTTTTCGTACGGGTTTCTCTGACCAGCGCCTGGAGGAGTTCTTGCATTTGCTGGACGCGCTTCGGGACGTCGCGAGTCCCTCCTGGGGGTGGGACCACTGGGTGTGGCGCGGGGGCTCCTCCGTCGGGAAGGCGTACCGCCCCCCACTCTTTCTGTGGATCTGGCGACGGACTGCTCCTTCCTCTAGGGCCTGGGACTTCCGGCAAAGGTTGCTTTCTTCTTCTGGTTGTTCAGGTTTAGGAGGCTCTTGACTCGCGATCGTTTTCTTAGGCTGGTTGGGGCGTTGTTCAATAGATGTCTCCTGTGCGAGGAGGGGGTCAAGACGCTGGAGCATCTCTTCTTTGCCTGTCCGGTGGTGCTTCCTCTTTGGGCTGACCCGAGTTTGGGCTTGGTTGACAGGGCTGGTGTGGCGGACTTCTGCAGGGCTCTGGGGGTTGCCTGGCTCCGGCCGAGGCCGGAACTGCTGCAACCTCTGGTGTTAGTATGGTCTATTTGGTTGTCTAGGAATGAGCGTTTGTTTTCTGATCAGAGATTTTATGTTGAGAACGTCAGTGCTCGTGCCTTAGGCGTTTTGCGCTCTTGGCTAGCCTAGAGCGCCCCCTCTTCCTTTTCTTTTTTTGTATTATTTCTATTTTATTAATATACTTAAGGGGCGAACACCTAAGAGTGTCTCCCCCTTTTCTGGTTTCAAAAAAAAGTAAAGACCTCAAAGGGTTTTGAACTCATAAAAACCTTAAAAGGAAAACAAGCCATATATTTTAACATATATTTAATTATAAAAGCTTGTTTTGCTTATTACCTCAGAAAAGCTGCGGTTATCGTGCCCGCATGTCAGCTTCGGTCTCTCACGTCGCCTCCTTGACGTCGTGTCAGTGTCATGACACCTTTACCAATGGAATTTCTTTGTCGCGGAGCTTCTTTACAGCACTGTCAAGTATCTGCATCGGCCTATCCTCATATGTCAAATCTGGATCCGCGTCAAGATTCTCGTAACTAATGACGTGTCGAGGGTTGTGCGCATACTTTCTCAAGTTGGATACATGAAATACATCGTGAATAGCAGAAAGATGTGGAGGAAGGGCTACTCGCTAGGCAACCTTTCCTATTCTAGCCAAAATCTCGAACAGACCAACATATCATGGTGCCAGCTTGCCACGAACACTGAATCTCTGTATTCCCTTCATGGAGGTTACATTACCAGAGATGCTGCTCCAAGCCGAGCCTGATTGATATCTATGCTCTAGCTTGAGGCAGAGTGTTGATATATTAGTTATCTTCCATATTGTATATGTAATTTCTATTTTCTTTGTCTTCTTGTAATTTGCCCAACATGTTTCTCATTGACATAAGAGAACACTAGGGCCTTTCAATAATGCAATTAGGTTTATCTCCACATTAGTACTTCTGAATAATCACTAAATAATTCAGTAGGTTAGTTACTAATGTTTATGCAAAAAAGTACTGAATATTGATGTCCATATTATTTAACTCATGGGCGAGGAGGCTTTGGGGGGCGAGGTGGCCGCATACTTCAGGGAGTTCTCCTCGGCTCGTGCGCCCCGTCGTTGGTACTGGTTGGGGGAGGATGCCTCGCAGCTATCGTCTGCGTGCTGTGCGGAGCTGACAAAGGAGATCTCCTTGGACGAGGTCAAGGCTGCTGTTTGGGATCTCAACAGTGATGCCTCGCCAGGTCCGGATGGTTTCCCCGTTGCGTTCTACAAGGACTTCTGGGAGGTGGTGGGGTTGGAGGTTTGGGAGGTGGTATCGGAGTTTTGCGGTGGAAACAAGGGCTTTGACAAGATCAATAGGGCTCTCATTGTCTTGTTACCTAAGACTTCCTGTCCACAGGCTATTGAAGACTTTCTGCCAATCGTGATTTCCAACGCTTTATACTTGATCGTTGCAAAGGTTATGGCGCGGAGGTTAGCGCCGTTACTTGAAATTTTAATCGAGCCCTCGCAGGTTGCTTTCATCAGGGGTCGCCAAATTTCCGATGTTACGGCCCTTGCTTCTGAGATGGTGGAGAGCTGGGTGAGGAGGGGGGAACAGGGGATCCTTTGGAAGGTGGACTTCGCAAAGGCCTGTGACTCGTTGGACTAGAATTTTCTGTGGAGGGTGTTGCGGGCTCGCGGATTTCCTGTTTTGTGGATTTCGTGGATGCGCCGTTGCATTACTACTGCCTCTTTCTCTATTATGTTGAATGGTCGTATCGTTGGCAGTAGGTTTCAACCGAGGAGGGGTGTGCGGCAGGGGTGCCCTTTGGCACCCATGTTATTCGTTATTGCGACGGATGTCCTGCCTAGGATGGCGGCTAGAGTGGTTGCGCGCGGCCTCTCCTTGGGTTTCTCGTGCGGCTACCGGAACGTTACCCTTCAATATACGGATGACACTATTGTTTTCATCGAGGGAGGCTTGGAGGAGGTCAGAGGGATGGCGGTGACGTTGAGAATTTTTAGTGAGCTCTCGGGGCTCCTCATCAATCAATCCAAATCCAAGGATTCCTTTCGCATGGGATGCGGGCTCGGCGGCGGCTTTTGGGGAGCTTCTGGGAAGTCTTCCCTCCTCTCTCCCAAGCGATTATCTGGGGTTGCCGCTGGGAGCGAGGAGATCGAGGTTGCATGATTGGCACAAGGTGGTGGACAAGGCGGAAAGGAGGCTAGCTGGGTGGAGTGCGGCGTTGCTCTCCCGGGGAGGCCGTCTCGTTCTTATCAGGTCGGTCCTTGCTTCTATCCCTGTCTACTTTCTTTTAAACTGGATTATCCCGGTGGGGATTAGGAGGCATCTCGAGGACCTCATGCGGAGCTTCCTTTGGGGAAGAAGGGGGCCCTCTTCGCGGGGTCTTCACTTGGTGGCTTGGGAGGAGGTGGCGAAGAGAAAGTGCAATGGTGGTCTGGGCATTCGGCGACTGGATTTGGTTAATGACGCGTTGATGCTCAAGTGGGTTAACAGGCTTTGGGGCAGCGCCGACAGCTTCTTTCCCTCCATGTTGCGGGATGTTTTATCTCTCGGGGTGGAGATGTTGCACGACGTGGATATTCGGCGGTCTGGAACCCCCTTCTGGCGGGGGATCACTTCGGCGGTGAGGCGATATTCTCATCTCTTTAAACCTATGCTTGGTGATGGTAGCTCCTTTCTGTTCTGGAGCGGCACTTGGGCGGGGGAGACCTCTCTCGGTGACTCTTTCCCTCGCCTTTGCGCTCTGGCTACAGATTCTCGTGCGACGGTGGCCTTCTCATGGAGTGGGAACGAGTGGTTCCCTTCTTTTGCTAGCAACTTCTCGAATGAACGGTTTGAAGACCTCTTGGCTCTCCTCCAGCTGCTTAGGGTTGCGCCCACGCCATCGAGTGGCAGGGATCATTGGGTATGGCGCGATGACGTCTTCTCCACAAGGCGGGCGTTCAGGGCCATCTCGCAGCAGCCGACCTCTCGGCAGGACCTCATGTGCAAGGATCTTGATTGGTTGTGGCGTCTGAAGCTCCCGGAGAGGGTTGTCTTCTTCCTGTGGCTATTGAGACGCGGGAGGGTGTTGACCCGAGATAGATGTGCGAGGCAAGGTTCGAAATTTCGATTTCGATCTCGTTTCGGTAAGGTCCAATACCGAAATTTTGCCGAAATTTCGGGAAATTTTGACGATTTCGGTGGAAACGTCGGAAAAGGCTAAAAAACCCGATTTTTTTCCCATTTTATTGAAAATTTCGATATTCCAAGTTATTAGAACAGTAAATAACATACAAATACACATTTATTTCACACATATTGGTCATCTATACCCTATATATAGACATATCGGTCATATCGGCCATATCGGTCATATCGGTGGACATATTGTTGGAACCCAAGCAACATGTCTCGATCGATATGGGGTCGAAATGACCCATATTTTATCCATATCATTGCAATTGAGGATCTCCACCCCTCTATTACAACCTATCTCGACCGAAATCTCATAAGACAGTTAATATATAAAAGTTGAAACCATGGTTGTAAGTTGTAACATTGTTAATACATAATCAACAAGAGTAATAGTCTAGTCTTACAAATACAATACAACTTACAACAAGTTAAAATTATTAAGAACATGCATATTTCTGATAAATGCAATAAAAGAGGGTAAAGATTAAAATATAGTACCTGCCCTGGTGACATGTTTTGTTCAGAACCAGGAGTTTCGTGGTGGATCTGAATGCCCCCCCTTCCTTGCTGTCTCTCATAGCGCATCACAGATTCTATAAACTCGCAGTAGTTCTCCCATGTCATGTACGAGTACATGGCCTTGTAATCCATGACATACTGCCTGTACTGGTGGTCATCGATGCCTATGAGCATCCCGAGTCGAGGATAAGCAGCACTGGATCCGGTATCACGAGTGGCACGACGAGGCTGCTGCGAACTACTGCCCTGAGATCCTCGGGACGACGACGACGGAGTAGGAGAAGATCTCTGCGGAGGAGGAGGAGGAACTGCCGTGTAGTAGTTAGGAAAGAAACCGTAGCTGTCACCCCCAAAGAAACTGCCCTGGCTCTGCTCAAGTTGGCTACTTTGGTAGTTGTCTCCGCTACTGTATCCCCCATATCCACTGTAACCATATGAATATGCTGGAGGTGCGTACTGAGGAGGAGGAGGAGGTCCTGGAGGAGGAGCTTGAAAGTATTCCGGGAAGACGCCAAATGATCTCTCATCGTGCGACGATCCATATCCGCCTAAAGGACTTTGTGCTCCTCCGCGATATGGGCTGTCGATGCAGTCTGTATGCCCTCCTCTCTGATGCAGTTTGAATGTCGGCGGGGTACACAAAATCATCGTCATCTGAATCAGAAATGACGTTGAATTCTTTCTCGAACATGAACTCCTTCATTTGTTCTTCCCTTCTTACTCTCTCCGTCTCCTTTTCCTTCTTTCCGTCCAAGCTCGCCTTGACCTTGTCCCTCACATCTTTGGGACAACGCGTGCACTTGGCAACATTCTTGTTGTTGCCAACAAGATGTTGCTTCATCCTTGTGATCCCGCCTCCTCCCAACTTCTTCCCACAGAAATTGCATTGCGGCTTCGCCTTATTTCCATCAGGAACGGACGCATACCTCCAGCCAATGTCTCCACTGAGTTCTTCCATCTGATCATCAGAACTATCAGATCCAGAACCGGAAGCAGAATGTGCCATGGTGAATATCCAAATGAAGAACCGGAACCGAAACCAGAATGTCGCAGAATGTGCCATGTATGAACGTCGAAATCTGCGAGGAAAATCAAGGACAAACAATAAGTTGGCATTACAATGCAACTGCTTATGAATATGCAAATTATTTTATTTTTTTAATTTCGGAATTATTATATATTTAATTTTTCCAACACCTACTTTTCTTATTTACAGAAAAAAACCTTGGATCTATACATTAGGATCTTAGATCTACAAATTAGGGGACCAATTTCATGAAAGACTACATTATTGACACAAAATATGAACAAAAACGTAAATATTTAACAAATCATTTTCGGATTTTCTATATTTTTAATTTTTATTAATCCAAAACAATTTCCAGACTATGATTTATACTTCCAAAACACAAGATCCGAATATATAACACCACAACTCATTATCGTTCCACATTAAACTTCAAAAGCCCCAATTTCTTCTAACATAGATCCCAGAAAATAATCTCCAACAATGTTTACGTTCATGTTAACTTCAGATCTGTGATACAATGATCATAGCTAGCACTATTGTGCAAAAAAAAACACAAAACCCCAAATTTCTACTCCAAATTTATACCTATTTTGGTGGAAATCTCTCAAATTAAACACCATGGCTAGCTATATCAACAACCATCTAGTGAAAACCCTAAAAAAATTATTGAATTTGAAGAAGATTTATCATAATTTGGCTTACCTCAAAGGATGAAGGTCTTGGAGGATGAAGAGAACAGCCACTGCCCGAAGTCGGTCGAAATGGGGACATTTCGACCGATATTTCGCTATATTTCGACAGTGGCTTGATTTTTCTATTCAAAGATTCCTAATGTCGGGCGAGATATCGAGATGGACCGAGATATCGGCGATATCTCGCGTTATTTCGACCGAAACCGGGGATCTCGATATACAGTATGATTTCGATACCCGATACCCATCGAAACCGAAATTTCGTCGAAATTTCGGCAAAATTTCGCGAGATTTCAGTCCATGGTGCGAGGTTTGCTGCGGGAATCGACTCCTTGGACTGTGCGTTGTGTGGCGGCAGTGTGGAGACCTTAGAGCACCTCTTCTTTCTATGCCCGAACACTGCTACAATTTGGGAGGAGGCCCAAATTCCGTGGCTTAACGCCTCTTCAGCTTCGTCGTTTTGGGACTCGTTGCGTTCTAACAAAGATTGATCGAGGAGGGAGCTGCTCCGCCCTTTCGCGTGCATTTGGGCGTTGTGGCTTGGACGGAACGCGAAGATTTTTAGGGGTCAAAGGTTTTACAAGGAGAATATTCTCGCGCACGTTTCTTTGCTTGTCAATGACTGGCTGCTTCTGTAATGCCTCTCTTTTTGGGTTTCATTCGGGATCCGCTCGATCCTAGGTGTCTGTAAAACTATCTTCTTCCTATCTTTCTTCGCCTTATTAATAAAATTTTGGGGTGAACACCATTGCGTGCATCCCCCGAAGAGCTTTGGCTTCAAAAAAAAAACTCATTGTGATTGATTATTGAAATTATAGCTACTTAGTACTTTCGAATTTTTCCTTTATATATGAGTAGGTAAATTACTAATGTTCATACAACAAATACTGATTGCTAATGCCTATATTTCTCAAGGCCTTAAATTTTGAATTTCGATTGTGTTTCGCCAAGTCCGGAAAGAGAAATTTTGAAGCATTTCGATGAAATGTTGTTGAAATCGTTGGAAATCTTGGAAATGATTCTAAACTTGAGTTTTTCCTAAAATCAAGGTTTCTAATATTCCTAAATCAAGAAATACAGTAGAAATACACTTATTTGTACGTATAGGCTTGTAAATATAAGTTTTGAAGTAGTATTAGCGTCATAATCATTACACATGTTGATGTGTAGAGCAACACATTGCCTAGAGTCAGAAATGCGTACTAAACTGGAAGCAGAAGCCTTGATAATCACCTCTTCAATAAGAATGAGGTGTCACATATAATAACTACTAATCAAAACATATATATCAAATTAAAGAAAAAAACAAAAAATATAAAGCTATTTTTAAAAAATAAAGCTCGTTAGTTAAAACTTGATTTTAACTCCTAGATCTTGTGTCTAGCTAATTTGATTTGATTTTTGATCTAAAATTTATAAATTAACTAAAGAAACTTCTTCAAATAATGTAAAGTACTCTAACAACTCAATACTCTGGTGAATAAATATGTGAAAACTCATTACTATATGCAAATTTTAATGAAAGCAAAAAGTAGATTACGTTATTTTTGTTGTTTCACTGAAATGACATGCAATTTCGATGAAATTTTGTTCACATTTCCTTTATATCCGTTCAAATCCTAGAAAAAGAAATAGGGTAGCGTTTTGATTTTGATGGCTTAGAGAAAAGGAAATTTTGGAGAAATTTAGTAGAATTTCATTGAAATCTGAGGCCATGATATTATTGAACTCATTGTGATTTGTTACCAACGGTTTAATTACTTTGTACTTCTTAATAATTACTAGATAATTGAGTATGTAAATTACTAATGTTTATACAAACTATTACTGTATATTCATATCCATATTACTGACTTAATATGATTGATTACTGAAATTATAGTTACTTAGTACTTTTGAAATATTACTAGTACTGATATATTGAAATTGTCGAAAAAATGTATCATTTACTATTTAATGAAGTGTTATAGTTTGTAGAATCAAGCTAACTTTGAGTATTTATTGGCATGTATGAAATACACGTGATAATGTTGAAAATATTGGAATTACATTATTAATTACTTGTACATCAATTATTTATGTGGTGTATTGTATTTGTAAATTAACTCGTGTATTAGTTACCGAGTGATTAGTTCTTAATATATTGTCAAAGATGTTCTTCTTGCCTCTTCACTTAGGAAGCAATGCAACGATCATTAATGTCTCATTATTTCACATCTTCATCCATGAAACATAAGAACAGGGACGAAGCCAGAAAATTCTTCCTGGGGGGCTAAATTATTTCGAGGGTGAGGGAGAGGAGGTAAATTATTTAGATTTTATTTATCTAATTTATTGTCATTTTAATTGTTAATATTTGAGGAGGGGTTCTACTGTTGTAATGTGAGTTACAAAAGAGGTGTTGTAAGTTTTTTTTTTCAAATTTGCTTCTTAAAATCCAACTTTATAGATAGAATCTTCGAATAATGTTATGTATATCCTCCTAATTTCGCTCAAATCCAAGTTCATTTGCTATTTTATACCAATGATAAAAAGTTTGATTCTCTTTTAAATGGGATTTAAGTTGCTTAAATATTGATTGAACTTTTAACCACTAAGATAAATTAGGAAATGTCATCAGATTTGAGCGAAATTTGGAGCATATGTAGAATATTAACGGAAGTTTCAATTTATGAGTTGGATTTGTGGAAACGAATTCAATCTATAAGGCGAGCTTCCAATAAATCCATAATTGATTGAAACTAATATTGGGAAGAATTTTTTTTACAAAAAATACTCATATAAAGTTATAATCGAATATAAATAATATCTATAAGGGTAAAATGGGGTTGTCCCCTTGAGGGGGAGCTAACTTGGCTCCCCCCACCCCATTTTCTTTTTTTTTAATTTTTTTTTGAAAATTTCTTCCGTGGATTTTTCATCAATATATCCCTATTTTATTTTCATCAATATATCCCTATATTATGCTAGTAAAATTTTGTGCGAAACAGAGACTCATACGGCCTCCATCCAGACGTGGTCGTTTTTAGCGATTCTGTTACCGTTAAAAAATGAATGTCTGGATGGAGGCCGTAGGAGTCTCCATTTCGCATAAAATTTTAATAGCATATTATAGTGATATAGTGATGAATATTCACAGAAGAAATTTTCAAAAAAAATAAAAAATATGCAAAATGGCATGGGGGAGCCAAGTTAGCTCCCCCTTAGGGGCAACTACATTAAACCCTATCTATAAACATCATATTGACCAAAAGATCCCTACAGAACTCTTCATATCACCGAAATACACATTTATTAATGTGAAATTAAGTAATACCATTAGATTTAATATGTTCAAACAAGTAACACTATATAGATATGTGAACCAATACCTTATCATATGGATTTAATGGGGTTGCACCCTGGGGCAGCCAACGTGGCTGCCCCGCCCCCTATTTCGACGTGTTTGTTTTTTTTTTGAAAAATAAAATCATGTATATTCATCCTTATATCCATCCTATATGCCATTCGAATTTCGTCAGAAACAAAGATTTCTATGGCCTCCATCGAGATGGTGTCGATTTAAAAAATCCTATTATCGTTAAAAAATGACTGTCTGGATGGAAGCCGTAGGAGTCTCTGTTTCTGACGAAACTCGAATGACATATAGGAGGGATATAGGATTAATATACATGGCGATATTTTTTGAAAAAATAAAAAAAATGCCGAAAATGGCGCGGTGGCACCATGTTGGTTGTCCCAAGGGGGCAACGCCATTAACCTCTTATCATATTTATTTATGCATATTTTGACATGTGTACATGTATCTGCATACTATTTTAAAATCGACATAGATAAAAATAATGTTTCAAATTAACGTACGGATACAAATATGTATTTGTATCCATATATGTATACACTAGAAAAATATGTAACCATATCCGTTATAACATCCTAAAAAATGAAAGAGGTATCCAAATACATATCTGTATATGCAAAGAAATATAAAAGAAAAATTGTTATCTATATCATATATGCTAAAATAACAACTATATATCCGTGACGGTTTATAAACGGTATGATGATGGACATATACGAATATACAGTATCCAATTATGCACATCATGTAATGCTAACAGTTAATTATTGTAGTTAGATCAAATACACTATTTTTGTTGTTGATATATAGGGGGGCTATTATAACATAACATATAAATTTTAATTATTAAATAGTGTATTTAGATCATATATGTAGAGACTTATATATGTTACGTTTTATTGTTCCGTAATTTCTATTTATATTTTGTAAGACTCTGTAATTTACCCAAGGGTTTTCTCCCTATATAAGAGACCCGAGGGCTCTATGGAATAACACATCAGAGTATTGTTTACTCTAACATGGTATCAGAGCCAAAACCCTAACCCTAGGGTTTTTATCTCTCCACCCGCCCCCCCCTCTCTCCACCCGCCGCCGCCGCCAGCCAGGGCTCCCAGCCCTCCGCCAGCCCTTTGCCAGGGCTCCCAGCCCTCCGCTGGGCCCCTCCCTACCGCCCACGGTGCTGCCAGCCCTCTGCCGGGCAACCCCCGGCCATTCTCCGCGCCGCCAGCCCTCCGCTGGATCTCTCTCGGCCGCCCCAGGTGCTGCCAACCAACCGCCGGGCATCTCCTAGCCGCTAGCGGTGCCCAGCCTCGCTGTCGGGTACCTCTAGTTGCCGCCTCTCCCTTCCGCCAAGGCGTCCACAGTTTCTCTTCGTCCCCGGGGAGGCTCAACTTCAGTTGGTTCCGGAGATATGATGGATTCAAGTGCATAACGTCTACATGTGCACTTGAATCCTCACATGTCAAGGTAGACACCAGTTTCTTGGTCTATTATTCCTAGTTGTTCTTCTCCGGCAGTATGTCAGATCAAAAGGTCGATATGCCCGCCATCGGTGCCTTCAAAGGTTCGGCACCTATCGTCAAAATGGACGGGACGAATTACGAACTGTGGGCTATGCAGTTCCTCAGTCTCATGAAGTCGTGTGGTAAGAAGCACATTCTTACCGAAGATGAACCGCCTGAGAAGACAGGAATATATGCCTCATGGGAGGCCGATGACGCGTACGCAAAAGTCTGGTTGTCAGGTACGCTCACAACGGAGATAGCAAATGATGTCCTTCATCAACCCACCGCCAAGGCGATGTGGGATATTCTGGCCACAACGTACTCCCAGGTACGGAACGAGACCAAGATGCTGCAGTTGCAGCATGATATCTTTACCACGAAGCAAAATTGGAGGCCTCTTCATTCTTTGTACACTTCTCTTCGTAGAATGTTCGAGAAACTTCATAGCACAATTCCACTCACAGCCACGCCGGAACAGCAGAAGACGTTCCGCAACGCTACTATGGTTGGCGTCTTACTTGTTGCCCTTGATCTTGAATATGAGGCAGCACGCTCTCAGATCCTTGCTGATGCCACCATTCCACCAATGGAAGAAGTCTACAGACGGCTCAGTCGTGTCCCTGTTCCATCGAACACCACGACTACACCTCCCTCGGCAATGGCTGTCTCCAGAGGACAAGGTAGTTTCTCCTCATTTCGTGGCAGAGGAAGTGGTGGACGTGGCCGTGGAGGTCGCATACGTTCTACGTGCTCATTCTGTCGTCGTACTGGTCATTCGGAGGATACATGCTATTCCAAGCATGGCTTCCCTCCTTCTGCACGTGTCGCTGATCATGTTCAGGGTCCACCAGGATCTACTCCAGATCACAGGTTCGAGGAGCTAGTGGCACGGCTTCGTGATATCATGCCACAGTCATCATCAGCGGGTGCTGATGCGTCTGATGTTGCGGCTTCAGCATCAGCGAGTACATCTGCCTCAGCCAGTGCCTCAGGTAGTCCCTCCGGCTCATATCATAACCATGATCTCACAGGATGGATTGTTGATTCTGGAGCCACCCATCATCTCTGTCGTGAGAAAGAGATTCTGCAGTCCTATAGACCTGTCCAGCCTGGTCGTTCAGTACTCATTGCTGATGGCACTCATTCCCCTATCATCAGGGGGAGACGGCGTTGCTGCCATCTATGCACTTATAGAATGTTTTACATGCACCAGAATTCTCGATGAATCTTTTATCCATTAGTCAGATTACACGATATTTGCACTGTCGTGCCATTTTTGACCCATCGTCTGTTATTTTTCAGGACATACTAACGGGCAAGGTGATTGGTTGTGGTTCTGAGCACAATGGCCTCTATCGTCTTGTACGGAACTCTTATGCTGGCGTCTCACTAAATTCCCAGGGCTCCGTGTCTCCGTATACCTGGCATCTTCGATTTGGTCACCTGCCACTACAGAAAATGCGTCACCTCCTGCCTCAGATTTCTCCGAGTTCATCATTTCGTTGTGAAGCTTGTCAGTTAGGGAAGCATCATCGGTCCAGCTTCCCCAGTCGTCAGAGTCGGAGCAGTCGCTCCCCATTTGAGTTATTTCACATAGATATATGGGGTCCCAGTCGTGTCCCAGATCATCAAGGGCACAGGTTCTATTTAGTTGTGGTCGATGATTTTTCTAGAGTATCCTGGACTTTTCTTCTCAAAAATAAATCCGAAGCAGGAAGTGTTATTCAAAATCTTATCAATGAAGTTCAAAATGTTTTTTCGTCTACTGTTAAGTATGTGCGTACTGACAATGCCTTAGAGTTCTGCACTCGTTCCCTTGCTAGTTTTCTTTCTTCTAAAGGCATTATCCACCAAACAACATGTGCATACACATCTCAACAAAATGGGGTTGCAGAACGGAAACATCGCCATTTCCTTGATATTGCTCGCACATTACTTATTCAGAGTTGTGCCCCATTATCTTTTTGGGGGGATGCTATTCTTACAACATGCTATCTGGTCAACCGCATGCCTACAACTGTTCTTGGGGAGAAGTCTCCTATCTCTGTTCTCTTTCCTGACAGAGATTTGTTTACTCTTACACCTCGGGTCTTTGGCATTGTTGCCTTTGTCCACCGCTTGTCTCCAGGACTTGATAAGCTTTCTCCTAGGGCTATCAAGTGTATTTTTGTGGGCTACTCCAGGACACAGAAAGGATATCGGTGCTATGACCCCGTTCATGACAAATACTATGTGAGCGCTGATGTTACATTTTTCGAACCCGTCATGTACTTTTCTCCTACAGGTGACAGATTGGTCTCCTCCACATCCACCGATTCTAGTGTCTATGTACCTCCACTTCCAAGCCTGGGTCAATCCTCTAGTCCACCACCACCACCACCACCACCACCTCCAATTGAACCTTTTCCTAAGTTCTATACAAGGCGTACAGGACCAGCTCAAGCTACATGTCAACCATCCAATACGCCTCAGGTATGTTCTGACGTTATGACTAATGATGGGTTAGAAAATGCACCAGTGCAGGAGCCTCTACAGCAGGACGAGGATCATCCGGTCGACACAATGATAGATGATCTGGATCAGCCCATTGCTCACAGGAAGCCGCGGAGACAATGTGCTTCATATCCTCTTGCCTCACAAGTCTCATTTCATCGTCTCAATGGGGACTTCCAGAAGTTTGTAGCTGCTGTCTCGTCTGTTGAGATTCCACGGACCTATCAAGATGCCATGAAGATTGATTGCTGGCGTCTAGCTATGGAAGAGGAGATGCGTGCTCTGCAGTCTCGAAGGACTTGGTCTCTTGTTCCCATTCCTCCAGGTACCCCCGTGGTAAGTTGCAAGTGGATCTTTACAGTGAAATATTATGCGGATGGACGTCTTGATAGGTACAAGGCAAGACTTGTAGCGCGGGGATTTACCCAGACATATGGGGTAGATTATTTGGATACTTTTTCACCAGTGGCTAGACACTCCACTCTTCGCATCCTCTTATTTGTTGCTGTGGTACATAACTGGACCATTTTTCAGCTTGACGTCAAGAATGCTTTCTTGTATGGCGACCTGCAGGAGGAAGTCTACATGCAGTAGCCACCAGGATTTGCTGCTGAGGGGGAGACTCAGATGGTGTGCAGACTTCATAAGGCTATATATGGCCTCAAACAAAGTCCCCGAGCATGGTTCCAGAATCTTTCGCAGCTAATTGAACAACAGGGGTTCAGGAGATCAAATGCGGACCATTCATTGTTCATCCAGAAGACCCCTAGAGGTACAGTTGTTGTTATGATATATGTTGATGACATCTTGGTCACAGGAGATGATGCTCAGGGGATTAAGATAACCAAGTCCCTGTTGGGAAACCAGTTCATTACGAAGGATCTGGGCACGATACGATATTTTCTGGGGATAGAGTTTGCACGAAATGCACAAGGAATGGTGATGACTCAAAGAAAATATGTCACGGACTTGCTAGCTGAAGCAGGAATGACTGGATGCAGACCTTCAAGTACACCTATGGACCCAAGCATGAAGCTGTACGATGATGATACCGAGGAGGTGGACAAAAGAAGGTACAGAGAGATGGTGGGTAAGCTCTTATATATTACTATAACTCGACCGGATATTGCCTTTGCAGTAAACCGGGTGAGTCAATTTGTGGAGCAGCCAAGGCAAGTTCATATGGATGCCTTGTATATGATATTGAGATATCTGAAGTCTTCCCCAGGCATAGGGTTGCTATTTAGGAAAGATACGGATCTGTCTATTTCAGCTTGTGCAGATGCAGATTATGCAGGATGTCCAAGGGATCGTAAATCCACTTCTGGATTTGCTATCTTCATAGGAAGCTCTTTAGTTTCTTGGAAAAGCAAGAAACAGACTGTTGTGGCGAGGTCCAGTGCGGAATCCGAGTACAGAGCCATGGCACAAGCAACTGCAGAAATGATGCGGGTTAGAGCAGTCTTAGAAGATTTGACTGTAGATGTCCCCTTGCCTATGAATCTCCAATGTGACAATCAGGCAGCATTGTTTATTGCCAATAATCCGGCTTTTCACGAGAGAACAAAGCACATCGAGGTGGATTGTCATTTTACTAGAGACATGATTCAGAAGGGCTTCATTTCCACCTCTCATGTCAGTTCAGAGGATCAGACTGCTGACATATTCACCAAGCCACTACTCAGAGGACCTTTCCAGAGATGTTCTTCCAAGCTGAGCATGATAGATATCTATGCTCCATCTTGAGGGGGAGTGTAGAGAATTATATATCTTACGTTTTATTGTTCCGTAATTTCTATTTATATTTTGTAAGACTCTGTAATTTACCCAAGGGTTTTCTCCCTATATAAGAGACCCGAGGGCTCTATGGAATAACACATCAGAGTATTGTTTACTCTAACAATATATAATACTATATAATAAACACACATATATGGACTTAATTGGGAGCCGGGGGGGCTAATCCCCCACCCGCCCCCCCTCTCTCCGTCACTGCATAAGAAGTGTTCGAATATTTGGCGTACATGAAATAAAATCTGAATTAGTGAACCACTAGCTGTGAGTTGTAAGAATTAAAGACGAAGTAGTAATAATAAAACCTCAATCTTGTGAAACACTTGAATATAAAGTGAAAAAAATGAGAAACTTAATTTGAAATAGGCACAAGATAAGTATCAATTGTGTAGGCAATAGTAAAATAAGAATGTCTTATTAGTAATGAATGTAAAGTATATCAATAATTCAATATATTTTCGAAGTAACACATGATAAGCAACAATTGTGTTAGCAATTAACATAAAATCTCTTATAAATAAATTAAGTAAACACACCAGGAACCAGGTAATGGAAATAAGTAAATTGAATTGCAAAATACTTGAATAAGAAGTTCCTTGTTAGTTGGAAAAACCACGTCCACGAAAAGTAGATGAACAACCTCTACCCCTGGAAGCTGCCATTGCTGAAGAGGTCTGGCTAGAAGCAGTAGTCGGGACAGTGATCCTGCTAAGTCGACGAAAAGCTTCCTCCATTGGAGGAATAGTAGCATCTGCAAGGATCTAAGAACGAGCAACGTCATATTCATGATTAAGTGCAACAAGGAATACACCCACCATTGTAGCATTCATGTATGTCTTCTGCTGCTAAGGAGTGGCTGTCAGAGGCATGAATCTGTAGAGCTTCTCAAACATCCCTCGTAAGGATGTGTACAGTGAGTGGAGAGGCCATCTATTCTGCTTGACCATGGATATATCATGCTGTAGTTGAAGAATCTTGGTCTCATTCCGTGCTTGAGAATAGGTTGTTGCGAGAATATCCCGCATTGCCTTAGTAGTGGGCTGATGCAACACGTCATTGGCGATCTCTATCGTCAATGTTCCTGATAGCCAGACTTTGGCATATGCGTTGTCCGCCTCCCACGAGGCGTGAATCCCTGTTTTCTCCATCGGTTCATCTTCGGTAAGAATATGTTTCTTACCATTAGACTTCATAAGGCTCATAAACTACATCGCACATAGCTCATAATTCGTCCCGTCCATCTTGACAATCGGTGTCGATCTTCTGACGACTTTGTTTTTTGACATGATACCAGATGAAGATCACAGGGGTTTGTAGACCGATATATAGATGTCTACACTGACACGTGAGGATTCGATTGCATATGTAGACCTATGCAATCAAATCCATCGATTGAAGCGAATGAAGAGAGAGGACGGAAGCGGGGGCTGATGGCAGTGGAGTCCAACGGCTGGGGCGACGGGTTGGAGGTGTCCGGGGTGGCGGCAGTGGGCCCAGAGAGGGAGGGGGGCATCGAGGGAGGAGGCGGGGTTGTGGGCGGCGGCACCTGAAAAGAGGGGGGTTGCGGTTGGCGGTGTCGAGAGGGGGATGGGGGCTGTGGGCGGCTGTGTCGGAAAAGAGGGGGGCTGCAGTCGGTGGTGCCGAGAGAGGGGGGCAACGGGTAGGGATTAGGTAGGGTATACGAGCTCCGGTCTAGGACCGCTGCTCTGATACCATGTTGGAAGAAATGAGTGCGTTGTTATTTTTGGGAACCCTAGGCTTTCTTATATAGAGGAGAGTCCTATGGGTAAATCACATAAGATAGATATTGAGAAAATAAAATAAAAAAACAATACACATAGAATACGTAAACATATAAATATCTCCACATTAGTAATACTTGAATAAGCTATAGAAATATTGATCAAGATAAGTTAATTTACTCATTGAGTAAAGATGTATTCTATTAATATGAAATCAAAATGTCTCCGATAAAAATCAATTAGGACTGCAAACTGTGTATCAAAACAAAGAAAAATTTATGATATGAACGTTACTTCCCCGTACTTGAATAATACTTCTCGAATAAATATTACTTATGATAAAAAACATGCAGCATTCACAGAATAAACATTAGACAAAACAATAGAAATCGCATTGCCAACATATAAGAAACGAATAAAAACTTTCAAACTCGAAACCCTCGAAGATGAACTACTTTCTGCCGCTCCAGAATTTGAGTTTTTAGATACATGAGGAAGACAGAGGTCTTGGAATTATTGGAAATAATTTTGATGGCTAGAGGGTTAGACGTAATTATGATTCAGAAATGGAAACAAATGCGTGAGAAGAATGCGGAAAGAGTTTGCTATGGCTATATAATTCACGCTAAAAATGGAAATACTTGTGTAATATGATGATCGTTAGATTAAGATTAAAGGGCTGAAAAGAGTGGCTCATCAAAACTCAAATGGGCACATGGCTCATTGGATAAAACTCACTCTCTCCGTGTGTGTATATGTGTGTCTATATATATAGATAGATAGATAAGCCACGTTATGGTCAAAATCCTAAGTATTTTTTTGTTGACCTACAAGATAAATGACTAACTTAACCAAAAGTAACTATTAACAATAACAATTCTTGCATTCAGTTGTGATGCTGTGAGAAAGATCAACTATGATCCGTCTTAACAATAAGGATATATGCATTATAAGGCACCCAAAATGGCTGAGTTTCAAAATGGTGGATCTTTGGTTGGGGCTGCAGATTGATCTGGGAGGCACAATGCCACTGAATGTCAAGATCTTCAAATGGTTACTGCGAAGATTCAAGGTGCTTAGAGCTTTTTGTTCTCTACAATGGGTATTGCATGTGTCTGATATCAGGAGAAGCCTGGAGATGTGGGGCATCTGATCTTTTCGAGTATGGACTGGGTGGGCATCTCTAGCACGGAAGATTTCTAGGCATCTTTTGCTGGCACTTCTTTTCGTTCCAAGAGAGAGGACGATACTTTTTGTGTTCTCATGGACATTGTAATTGGTTAGAAATGCCATGGTCTTCTGAGGGGAATGCCTCTATGTTGATGATCCTCTGAACCAAAGAGGATTCTTTTTGTGATTCTTGGCTTTTGTATTGATTATTTTTCAATTGAGAAATGGTATTTTGGTCAACGCTTACCAAAGGTGTTTCACTCTTTAAAATCAATATTCCAACAGAATCCTGTCATTTTTTAGGCCAATGCTGAGCATAGACTCCATGCAGTTCAATTATTTTTGCATCTGATCAACTAAATAAATTTTGCATCTTATCGGCTATGTACCGGGCCATGGGGACTTGATTATTAAATTTTAAATCATGCAAGTTGTACTTTTTTTTCTGGACCCTTTATTTGAGGACACTTCATTAACACCACAGGTAGTCAAAGTTGCTGACTTTGGTGTTGCAAGAGTTAAAAGCAAATCTGGTGTGATGACAGCAGAAACAGGAACGTATCGATGGATGGCACCTGAGGTATGCCTCTTTTATGTTTTTTTCTTGATATCTTGGGGAATGTTCATTTGTTCACGCCTTTTTCGCATTACAACATTGGAGAGTTTGTCTGGGTCTAGAAAGATTGTTGAGTGTGGAGTCATGTTTTCTGCATCTAGTCTCCATTTGCCTAGAATCTTAGATGCTACAAGTTGGGCTTAAGTTTCTCTGTCACCACAGTTTTAAATGTTGAGCCCTATGCTAGTATGGCATTATACCAATTCTGGCAGTAACAGATATCATTATCATTGAAATAATCTTAACATCAAATCTAATGAAATGTCAATTGCTTAATCACTTAAATGATTTTGCTGGTATTTTCCCCCCAAATTTCCTCAGCATTTCAATCCATCCATTCTACTCATGGCAACCGTTTCAATGAAAATTTTGCAAGTGTTTATTGTTTATTTTTTAATATACAGTATATTTTTAAGCACTACAAAAATGTTATGAATTGTTATAAACTTCAAATGTTTTGTAAACATTTTGTTTTAATAATAATTGTGAATGATTTGTTCTTTAAATTTTTTGGTTGAGCATTTATCTAACTTTGAACTCAGCCATGGCTAGTCCCAAGCCCGTGTAAATTGAGGAGGGTTGCACGTTAGGTAGCTAACAAGCAACACAAGAGAGACAAATTCCTAAATAATATTCTTTCAAGGACACTATTTTGGAATTGTCTCAAAACAGTTCGGATCTTTTCATCATGGATTTAAGCAAATATTTAGATTTTGTTGGGGCATTCCCTACTAGTAACACATTGCATCGTTCGAATGCAATGAAAAGTTGACATGAGCCGCTACATCGTTGTCCGGATGTAGTTCAAAATCTGGAAGGGTTCTCGCTTGAGGAACACATGCGAATAAATAATCTAGTTCCGCTGCATCGTCACTCGGATGCAGTCCAAAATTTGCAAGAGTTCTCGCATGATGGACGCATGCGGGTAAAGAAGTTAGTCATAAAGAGGTTGCAAGGAAAGTTGCGGATAAGTAGTTGGAATATTGGCACTTTGACTGGCAAATCGATGGTGATAGTTGATGCGATGGAAAGAAGGGAGATTCAGATACTATGTCTCCAAGAGACAAAATGAGTTGGAGAGAAAGCAAGAGAGATCGAGAAAGCGGACTTTAAACTTTGGTATTCGAGTGAAGATATGGGCAAAAAATTTGTTGGAGTGGTTGTTCATAAGGATTTGAAGGATTGTGTAGTTGAGGTGCAACGTTGCAGGGATCGGATTATTTTTCTAAAATCGATGCTCGAAGAAGAAATTTTGAATATTATCTTAGTCTATGCACCGCAAATTGGTTTTGATGAAAGTATTGAACTTGCTTTTTGAGAAGGGAGATTGAGAAGACATGCTTTAAACTTTGGTATTCAGTTAAAGATAAGGGCAGAAGTGGTATTGGAATGGTTGTTCATAAGGATTTGAAGGATTGCGTGGTTGAGATGCAAAGATCCAGAGATTGGATTAATATTGTTAAAAGTAGTGCTTGAAGAAGAAATTCTGAATATCATCTCAGTTTATGCACCACAAATTGGTTTAGATTATAGGATTAAACATGCTTTTTGGGAGGATTTGGATAAGATTATGCGAGGAATCCCACAAAGAAGGATGATTTGCTTAGGTGGAGATCTTAGTGTACATGTGGGAGAGGATGCTTTAGGTTATGCTAGTGTTCATAGAGGCTATGGCTTTGGGATAGAAATGAAGAGCGAAAAGTCGTTCTGGATTTGTAACGACATAATGATCTTTTCATAACAAACACTCTTTTGAAGAAAACAAAGGAGGATTTAATTATTTATAATAGTGACTCGATTAGAACAAAGATAGATTACTTTGCATTGAGGAGAAGAGATCGGTTGTGTTGCAAAGATTGGAAAGTGTTAGAGTATTTGGTGGTGCGCCCATTGAGTTGTAATAGGGTAAATGGATCCGGGAGAAGATCCATTTAACCCATCCAGTGTTTAGTCCCACACCGCCTAGTGGTGGGACTCAGAGGCTCTGGAAAGGCTATATAAGGAGCCCCAGACCTCTTGTATCCATTGAGAAAGTCAATAGACAAATACGCCTCAATTGAGGGGTTCTCCCGTGGTTTCATCCCGCTCCTCACGGAGTAGGGTTCCACGTTAAATCCCGCATTCTTCGTGTTCTATATTCTCATTCCATGTTTTGCTTCCGCATGTTTATTTTCTAACATGGTATCAGAGCGGGTCGATTCTCGAGGATTTCAAGTTCTTATATATGTTCGAGATTCGTGAATTTTCTGTTCATGAAAATTATTTATCTTTCAAATCCCCTTATGAAGATCATGTTTGTGGGATATGTTCGAGTTTTAGGGTTTCATCAGAAACCCTAGGTTGAGACCATCAATCGTCATCTTTGTGATGTACTGTTTCAGATTTGCAGCCATCTATTCATCCGCATATCGGAGCACACAGACTTTCGAGCCCTAGTTCTTGCCGCACCTCCACGCCATCGAGATCGTCATCATCATTTTCGAGAAGGAAATTAGTTGTACGCTTCTCCACGCATGATCTCGACGCCGTCTTCAGTTCCCAGGAAGTGCAACTTCAGGCGTGATTCTCATATGCAGAATCGTGTTTGGCAAAGGCAGCAGTACCCTAAGAAAAATAGGGATCCACATCCAGCACGAAGAAGGAGAGAAGCAGATCCCCACACCTCTTCTCCAACACGCGTCTTAACCGAACAGGAACCCTTCATCTTCATCACGCGCAGCAGATGCGCAGATCTCCAGAGCCTCTCTCCGCAACCCTTCAAGCCGCACAGGCGGCGGTGGCCTTCTGGACAACCAGGCGACGCCGCTTGGTCCCGAGCACGTGCCTCTCTCCGCAACCAGATGCGCAGATCCCCATCGCGCATGCTACAGGCTTCTCTTGGCGGTGACCCTCCAAGCGGCAATGCTGCCTCTCCTTCATGACCTCCAAGCGCGGCAGGCGGTGCCTCTCCATGCGCGACCCCCTTGCCACATGCAATCTCCAGGCGTTCCCGCTCGATCTCGCGCGGCGAGAAAACCCTCTCCCCACAGGGCGACGCTGCATACAGGAGGGTTCCCACGGGAACCCTAAAGGGTAGCGGGCTCCCTTTATTTTAAAAAAAATGTGGTTGAAAAAGAGGGTCTGCGGCTGCGGGGAAAAGAAAAAAAGAAAAAAGGTGAGATTGGACTATTGCAGTCGACCCAAAGAAAAAAGAATTTTTTTAGGCCCAACAACAACAAAAATTGGTGGGGCACGTATGTTTCATTAAAAAAATATATTTCAAAAAAAAAGAAAAAAGAGGCGTGTACAAGGAAAAAGTCGTACGCATAAAAAAGGGAATTTTCTTTGAAAGAGTCGCATACAAAGAAGAGCCATATGCCATTTTTAAAAAAAATGAAAAAAATGATGATGTTTGAAAAGCCAGAAAAAAATGATGTCGGGTATTTGATATTTTGTTTTCCCATCTATCTTGTCTTCTCCCAACTTTGTCGATGTTCATTTTCCGACAAGTATGGGAGAAAGGGGGAGTATTATGTAGATTCACAGGTCATGTTGCAGATTCAGATTTTCAGACCGGTCAGATTTCCAGATTCTACAGTATTTCAGATGAAGATTTTTCATGCGCAATTCCAGACTCGACGTTCAGATTTCGAGTCCCAGTTTGATGCGCAGATTCAGACTCGACAGATTGGTCAGAGTCCATATTCGAGGCACTCTAAGATGAGAGGCCCAGTTTTGAGATCTCCAGAGAGAGACTCATTTTAAGACACACACATGGATGCGGTCATTTTCAGATGAGCACATAGATGCCATCAATTATTCGTGGTCCCCATCCTTTCTTGTTTTGTAGACAGAGTTTTCATGTGAGCCATAGGGACTCCATAGTAGAGGACCATTCCCTATGCCATGTTGGCAAGGGTTTTCATGTGGTATCATAGGTACACCAGAGCAATGCACCATTCTCTGAGCCAGATGGGAGAGACCCAGTTCTCCGAAGAGGAGACTATTTTCAGACTCCATTCTCCAGCGACCGTGGACTCCGACGAGGATTGCACAACCACGGCCTTTTCAGTTTGGCCCTTTTCAGAGATGGAGCAGTTGTCCACATTATTGTGGCGGGCCAGGGTACTCCTACGAGGAGACTCATTTCAGTTGCAGTGACTCTGACAGGCGCAGTTCAGAGCACATGCTCTCCTACGAGGAGATTCAACAATCTCACACTCTAGCCCGTTCGTCCTCCTCACATGCACGGCATGAGAAGCAACGTCCTCAACTGCAGCTATATGCGCGTTGGGTTGATATTGTCCGTAGTGTCCTGTAGCGTTGAGTTGAGTTTATTTCTGTTTGTCCAAGCTGAGCATTGCTTGCTCCAGCTTGAGGGGGAGTGTTAGAGTATTTGGTGGTGCGCCCATTGAGTTGTAATAGGGTAAATGGATCCTAGAGAAGATCCATTTACCCCATCCAGTGTTTAGTCCCACACCGCCTAGTGGTGGGACTTAGAGGCTCTGGGAAGGCTATATAAGGAGCCCCAGACCTCCTGTATCCATTGAGAAAGTCAATAGACAAATACGCCCCAGTTGAGGGTTTCTCCCGTGGTTTCATCCCGCTCCTCACGGAGTAGGGTTCCACGTTAAATCCCGCATTCTTCGTGTTCTATATTCTCATTCCATGTTTTGCTTTTCCGCATGTTTATTTTCTAACAGAAAGTAATCGGAATTGTAACAAAAGTGCAAACGAGATACAGGAGGCTGTATCATCTTGTATCCGAAGGATAGCCAAAGAGATGCTAGGCTCTTCAAAGAGGAAGCTCCAAGACAGAAGGAGGCTTGGTGGTGGAGTGGAGGGGTGCAAGAGAAGCTCAAAATTAAAGGAGCATGCTTTAACACTATGTCTAAGGATAGAACAGAGAGGAAATCGTCACAAACTACAAAATAGCGAAGAAGGTAACAAAGAATGTTGTAAACGAAGTCAAAAGCTTATAAGGTTCTGTACAAAAATTTCGACTCTAATGAGGACCAGAAGGATATATTCAGGTTGGCCAGAGCATGAAAAGGAAGGCCAAAATCCTTTCTCAAGTGAGATGTATTAAGGATGAGGAAGGCCACATGTTTGTTATTCAGAAGGATGTAGAGACTATATTGAAGTAGTATATCCATAAGCTTTTCATTGGGGAAGGAAGTAGAGAGATCACTTTGGGAGATCTAGCTAGTATTGAAAGTTACTTGAATCGTACAAGCTATAGACGAATAGTAAGGAAGGAAGTAGAGGAGGCTTTGAAGGTTATGGGACTTGGGAAAGGTGTAGGACCTGATGACATTCCTATTGAAGTATGAAGAGTTTTAGGTGAGCGTGGTTTGCCTTGGCTTACAAATTTATTCAATGTTATTTGGCGAAGCAAGAAAATACCTGAGATTGGAGAAGCAGCATCGTGGTGCCTCTTTATAAGAACAAAGAATCCATTCAAAATAGTTCAAATTACATAGATATCAAGCTAATGAGTCACAATATGAAAATTTGGGAACGTGTGATTGAAAGAAGGTTGAGGCAAATTTCCAAAATAAAAAAGCCCAATTCAGATTCATGTCAGGTCACAACTATTGAAGCTATTCACTTGTTGGGGAGAACAATGAGATTTATAAGTCTAAAAGGAAGAACCTCCGTATGATTTTTATTGATTTGGAGAAGGCTTATGATTCTGTACCATGTGGTATATTATGGAGAGTTTTGGAGAAGAGACAAGTACATGTCCTCTACATTAACCTCATAAAGAATATGTGTGATAAGGCTTCATCTTGTGTAAGGATCTAGTGTGGGAAGACTGACTATTTGACATTAACATTTGGCCTGCATCAAGGTTCAGCTTTGAGTCCATTTCTTTTTCCTTCAGATATGGACGATTTGACAAGTCACATTCAGGATAGATGCCTTGGTGTATGTTATTCGATGATAATATTGTGTTGATTGATGAAACTAGAGATGAAATAAATGCGAAGCTTGGGATCTGGAGACATGCATTGAAGACTAAAGAATTGCATACAAGCAAGGCCTCAAAATTCGATTTCAGTCACCATTTCGGTGAATGATCGAATCGAAATTTCGACCGAATTTCATTTGAAATTCGATCGAAACTTGGGCCATTTCATTCAGATTTTGAACTAGGACCCCCATATTTCGGTCGATATTGGCCATTTCGGCCGAATTTTGATCACCCACCGAAATCGAAATTTGACCAAAATTCGGTCAAATTTCGCCAAATTTGATCCCATGCATATAAGTAGGGTTGGAATGAATATATGGAGTGCGTTTTTGATGGAAGCAACGATTAAGGAATCAGGGTGAAGATTTGTGACGACAAAGTTCTGAAGAAGGGTTCTTTTGGATACTTGGGATCTATTTTGCAATATAATGGAGAAATTGATGGAGATGTTATTAATAGAATAAATGCAGGTTGACAAAAGTGGAGATAATCCTCTAATATTCTCTGGGATAAGAAAATTCCTTTGAAAATTAAAAGAAAATTTTACAACGCAGCTGTGAGACATGCTATGCTCTATGGACCAGGATGTTGACCTGCGAGTCATAGACATATGTAGAGAATGATAGTAGCAGAAATGAAAATATCAAGGTGGATGTGTGGACACACACACGTGTAAAGATCATATTAGGAATGATGCAATCAGAAGGAAAGGTTGTGTAGCTTCGATCGAGGATAAGATGCGAGAAAATCGCTTGAGGTGGTTTGGCCATGTGCAAAGGAATGTTGAACCAGTTAAGAGAGGGCGAGGAAGGTCAAAGAAGTTTTGGAATGAGACTATACGACGTTATCTTAGTTTTTTGGACCTAAGCCTGAGATTAGCCCAAGATAGATCTGAATGGAGGCAAAAAATCCATATAGCCGACCCTAGGAAAAGGCTTTGTTGTTATTATTGATTTATCTAACTTCGGATAAAAAAATCTCTTGAATAGTGTCAAACTTCTTGTGTTATATGCATTACAATGCTGAAATTCTGATTTGTCACATGTACCAATCTTATTTACATAGTTAGGGTACACACTTCACTTCTGATTGTTGATTTCACTTTTGGGTACTTCTGTCCTAGAGTTTGTGTGGTCTCTTCCATCCACCCACTAATCATGAAAGCCTCTTTTCCTATTCGGTATTGATGAGCGGGCAAGATTCAATGATTACTTGGAAGCAAGGATGGTCGGGATGCGAAGGAAGAAAGAGATCAGAGGACGATCAAAACTAGAATGCCTACATTCTGATACTAACTAGAGACATCGATTTTCGAAAAAAGAGTTACACAAACATAGCTAGATAACCTTGCAATTAGAGAAGAGAAGATACAATGCAAGAAGGTTATTGCTAGACTGTGCAAGAGGAACGAAGAAAGCTTGTAACACTTTTCATAAATTTTCAAAGGAAGGATCATAAAAAAGAATTCGATTATAGTTTCATTGTGACAATCAAAGGGATGGTAGTACTTGTGATATTTCAACTTGTGATCATTTTCTTTGGCAATTTACTTTTGCGTCCCCGTCATCTATTGCCTCCTTTTAGTCTAGAATCTCAAATGACTAATGTGTAATAGTGAATATCCACCAATATACAAATTTTTTTTTGACGCTCAAAAAAGGGGGAAGCACTCATAGGTGTTCGCCCCAATGTATTAAAACGTAAAGAAAGGAGTACTTACAAGATGGATGAACAAACCAAGCAAAATCTAGATGGTATCGGAAAAGAGATACCACCCACGCACACTTACAATGCTACCCAGAAGTCCAATCAAGACAAAAGCGTGCCGCCGAGATACATATATTTTCCTTGTAAAACCTCTGTCGAGCAAAGAGTGCCTCGTTTCTTCCCAACCATGTGCTCCACAGACGCGCAATAGGGTCCACCAAATCCACCCTCGACCGACCCCTAGAGTTAATCAAGCTCCCACAAAACGCAGCAAAGTTCGAGATATTCAGCCAACCCAAATCGTCCCAGATAGCACGAACACGGTCGCACTGGAAGAAGAGGTGCCCGGCGGTCTCCTCCACCGTGCCACAGAGACCGCATAACTGTGACCCATTAGGAAACATGATAGCACATCGGTCTCTCGTTAGCAGCCGACCACGCCGAAGAAGCCATAGAAAAATACCAATCCGTTCCGGCAATTTGAGGCCCCAAATGAACTTGCAATGAGCCAGCAAGGTGGCGTCGACCCCCATAGCGGGGTGAAGAAGAGCGAGGTACGCCTTCCGGGAAGAGAAAGGACCGTCCTTCCAAGCCATATGATCACGCCCCCAGTGGGCGTGGGAGCATCCGAAAGAAAAGCAAACAAGGAAGTGAATTCAAGCAGATGTTGATCCGAAAGATTAGCAGAAAACAAGGGACACCAGCAGCCATCGGACCAGTATGACGCCACGGTGGCGTCTTTGTCAACCACCAGCGCGAACAGCCTCGGAAACAAAGTCTGTAAAACACCCCTCCCGGACCAATCATCCGACCAGAAGCGGAAAGAATGCCCATCGCCAAGAATAGGATTAAATAGAGATCTGTTGCGTCTAAAAGCAGACAAAACACCTCTCCAGAAAGAGGAGTTGTGGTTCTCGAGTTGCCCCCGCGAAGCAGCAATGAGATCGACCCCCACCGCCTCCCTAAGGCACCTCAACATGAAATTGTCTTCCCGACCCCACACCTTCGCCGCCCACTTGAGAAGCATAGCCCCGTTCACCACCTCCAACCGCCTCACTCCCAAACCCCCTTCTTGTTTAGGACGCGAGATGTCCTCCCAACCCACCAAATGAATCCCCCTCCTCCCTTCGCCCTTCCTCCCCCAAAGAAAACCTCGCATACATTTTTCCAATCTCACCCGAACCCCCTTCGGCAAACCACGCACGGACAGGAAATAAATTGGGATCGAGGAAAGCACCGATTTAAGAAGAACTAATCGACCCCCCCCTAGAGAGAAGCGCCGCGCGCCAGCCAGCCAGCCTAGCCTCCACCTTCTCAACCACCTTCCGACAATCGCGCAGCCGGGTGCGGCCCACCGTGAGAGGCAAACCAAGATACTCCAACGGGAGGCTGCTCAGAGAGGAGCCCAGCAAACTGTCACAATCCACCGCCTCCTCCGACGACATAGCAAAGGGAACGACTTTTGATTTGTTCTCGTTGATGAGGAGACCCGACATTTCACAGAAAAGTTGCAGCGTAGTAGCCATACCCGAAGCATTGGCGCGGCCGCCCTCGATAAAGCAAATTGTATCATCAACAAACTGTATAAGAGGAATATGATAGGGGCCCAAAGAGCTTCCGCGCGTAAAACCGGCCTCGACCACACCATCAATCATACGCGGCAAGACATCCACCGCCAGGACAAAGAGGAGGGGAGCAAGGGGGCATCCACCGCCAGGACAAAGAGGAGGGGAGCAAGGGGACCAATATACAAAATTATGGAGAAAGAGTAAATGAATTTTCTTATTCAAGGGGTATAGGGCTTCTTATATAGCATAAAACCGTAGAGAGCCAAAAAGAGAAAAGGGTAAATTACAATTTGGGTCCCCATCTATAGGTTCGATCTCAAAGTGGGTCCCGATCTTTAATTTGTAAGGATTCGGGTCCCAAGGCCATTTAGGAAATGGAAATTTTGGGGTTCATGACGAATATGCCCTTGTTGGGAAGGGAATCGGGGTTGGGTTCCAACTTTTAAACAAGGGCATACTCGTCATTAGCCCCAACAAGTTCCTTACATTAATGGCCCTAGGATCCGAATCGTTATAATTTAAAGATCGGGACCCTTTCTGGGATCGGACCCATAAATGGGGACTTAAATTGTAATTTACCCAAGAAAAAATACATAAAATACCCGAAAGGATTTCATGACTCAATAAATAAACAAAGAGATAGCCCTGTAACAATATAATTCTAACCCTCTCCCTCAAGTTGGAGCATATCTATCAATTATACCCAACTTGGAAAACATGAACGAGAGGCACTTCTTTGGTAACGCCTTCATGAATATATTTATTCGATAAATGTCTGTGGAGATATGCGAGGTAATGATCTTCCCTCCTCGCACTTCATCTCGAATGAAGTGATAGTCAACTTCAATATTCTTAGTCCTCTTCCGAAATATTGAATTGGTGACAATGTATGTAGCAGACTTTTTGTCACAATATAAAAGTACATGAGTAGTAGCAGGTTGTCCAAGCTCATGTTGGAAGGAGAATAACAATTTAATCTCACATGTGGCTTGGGCTTATTGCCTTGTATTCTACATCTGCACTCGATCTAGAAACCATTATTTGCTTCTTGTTTCGCCATGAGACAAGGTTGCCACTAACAAACATAGCATAGCATGTAATGGATCGTCGGTTCACAGACGAATTTACATATAATCTGCATCTGCGTAAGCGGTGACATCAATATGACCATTGACCTTGTAGAAGAGGCCTTGTCCTGGAGATTCATTCAAATATAGAATGATCAGAACATCCATCCAATGATTGTATAAAGGTCTCCTCATGTGTCGACTGGCTCTGTTCATGCCCAATAATAATGAGGTAGATCAGTCTGTCCACTAGGCTTCTATATCGTCCTGAAGGCTTCTATATAGTGAGGTGGTATCCTCAAATTTATTTGCATTTACATATAGCAATCTTATTTTCATGTCTCTTGAATATGTAGCAATATAGGATCAGAATGATTAGTATGTTTCCTTTCATAGACAATGGGTATTAGCAGAAGCTCCAAGGGTATGTCACTGACATTCCGAGTAAAGTAGCTAGTCTGTTTAAAGAAAGTGGTATCAACAGAAATATAGTAACATTGACCAGTAGTGTCATAACAACTGTATCCATTTTGACTGTGAGAGTAATCAAGGAAAACACACTTGATATTACAAGAAGATAATTTGTCTATAGTTTGGAAATAATGAACAAATGTGGTGCAACCAAAGATCTTTAATGTGAGCGGAAATGGTGTCTCACTAGGATATAAGAGAGAGAAAGGAGTTGACCCCCTTTAGGACAGAAGATGAGACCCTACTGTTGGGATAAATGGTTGTGAGAATGGCATCCCCCCAGTAGGTCTTGGGAACTTCATGTGAGTATGCAATGTACATGCCATGTCGAGAAGGTGGCGAAGTTTTCTTTCTGCTACCCAATTCTGTTAAGAGGTATACGAACATGATGTCTGATGAAGGATTCCCTGAGAGGCAAAGACATCGAGTCCTGTTCGGTAAACTCAAGAGCATTGTCAGTTCGTATAGGCTGAATATAAAAAGAGAAGTATGTGCTATTAAATTGAAAGGACTTGACAATTTTGTTGATATCTGACATTTCCTTGAGTAAATAGGCCCAAGAAGATCCGTTATAGTTACCCACGAAGACAACAAATAATGTTGCAGAAGTCGGTATTCGGTATTCAGTCGGGTCACTAAATAAAGAATATTCGATATTCGGGACAATATTCAGAATTATTCGATTATGCATTTTTTTACCTATTTTATATATATTCTTATATCTTTAGGCATATATGGTCATTAATCAATAATAATCCATGATAAAAGTACCAATTAACAAGTTGCATATATGGAGTTTTAACATTTATGGTGATACCATGATAAATGGAAACCTTTAAATAAATAAATAAATTAGTAGCTTGTTGCAATAAGTGGCCAAATAATTGGCCTGGACCAAATATTGATCGAATAACAATATTCTATTTGACCACCCTACAAAATAAAAATATTCAGTCGAATATTCTTGGTCCATTCGATCGAATATTGCAATAATGGCAAAATATGTGACCAGCAGTAGTATGGATCGGACAAGGATCCCAAAGGCCCAAACATTACAATGGACTAAGGAGAAAGGGACAGATCGATGCGACTTGGTCCTAGGTGGAAAGCATAACCGATGATGTTTTCTAAGCTGCCAGGCTTCACACTTAAATGATTCCAGTGTAGAAAGTTCAAGAAACATATTGGAGAGAGCTTTAACAGAGGGGTGACCTCTGCTGGGATGCCAAATAATTGGCTCGATTGTTCAATTCAATACAAAATTTATGAATCGATAATATGCTCGGAAGAAAGTCTGGTGTACAGTAAACGCTAGAGAGGATATCAGCAGATTGACGTCTCTAGTCAAGTAAGTAGACATACCTTTGGCTACACGAACCGTCTTCACAGAGGAAGAGGGTTGAGAAGATATCAACAGATTGACATCTCTCGTCAAGTGAGTAGACACACCCGAGTTAATGATCCATGATGGTGTTGTGGCAGAAGTAGAGTGTGTTGCAGTTTCTGAGGCAGTAGCAAGATGCATAGTAGAAGATAGGATTAGATGTCATCGTGGCTTGATAGAGAGATCAAATTATTGTAGTAGAGCTTTATACTTGCATGAGACTAGGGCACATGCATCCTCTTTCTCATTTTAAGATACTGGGAGTAGAATTCTGCAGAAGCTTTATCAAATGGGTGATGTAAGTCCCTTAACCACCGATGAACACCTTTAAAGAACGAGACCAAAGGACGTAGTTATATGTACCCTTGAGTTCGATAGATGTACCATATTCCATCATATAATACATAGTGTATGGGGATTTATTCTCGGTAGATAGAGAGATCAAATTATTGTAGTATAGTTTTAAACTTGCATGAGACTAGGGTACATGCATTCGCTTTATCATTATAAGACCCCAATGCAAATGTTGGACATATCAACTACACTTAGGAGGACCTACATTAGGTTTGTTCACAGCAGCGAGACCTTCAATAGGTTTGTTCACATCGAGATCATTTGTTATCTCCTGAACCTGTAAGTTTTTCTCTTAAGAGAGTACCTGCTCATCCTGTAATGAATCATGTTGCATAGACAAATCAGTAGTGCTATCATTAGAAGCAATATGCTTATTATATACATGATGAGTAATGGATGATGGGGAAGACCTGTGAGAAGAGGGAACAGAGCGAGACCTGCGAGTAAACACACGTTATAAAAACTGAGTCAAGGTGGGCAGCGATCTACGGGTAGCCACAGGAGCAGTGTAGGTACTAGAGGTGGTAGTGGAAGCAGTGGTGGTGGTGGTGGTGAAGGAAGTGATGGAGGTGGTAGAGTTGGCGCAGGAGGTGGAGGCATGTAGACCTCCTCATCAGAGTCAGATGGGTCAGTTTGTCACTTGTAGAAGAGAAATACATAATAGATTCAAAGAATGTAACATCAACACTGACAAAGTATTTTCACCGAAGCGGATCAAAGCAACGGTACCCTTTCTAGGTAAGAGTGTAGCTAATGAAGACACACTTGACAACTCTGGGGGAGAGCTTGTCATGACCAAGCGAAAGATTGTGAACAAAGGCCACCGATCCAAACATACGAGGTGTTAGGAGAACAGATCCTTCTCGAGAAAGGAACATTTTCTTTCAAAATAGAAGATGGCATGTAGTTCACTAGGTAGCAGTCAATGAGAACCACATCAGCCCAATAAGAGTGAGGAGCATGACTCTGAATCTGAAGGGTTCTGGTCACATCGAGTAAATGATGATGTTTGTCTCGGCAACACCGTTCTGCTGAGATGTATAGGCATACGAGGTCTGGTGTACGATGCCAAGAGACTTGAGAAACTCGGATAGCTATAAAGTAAAAAAAACTCTTAGGGTGCGTTCTTGTATGGGGTTAAACCACCCCAATGGTGGTTTAACTCCCCTACCCCATATTTTCTCCCTCCACGTGGGTCCCACCTTTTATCTTTTTAAAAAAATTAAATAAATCAATTCTCCATCATCAATTCCATCAAAAAATAATATACTATACCATCATGTCATATAAAAATTATAAACTACTCCACTTCTACTCACTTTTTCAAACTCCAATACAATCACATCACAATAACTTCTCACTTTTTCAAACTCCAATACAATCACATCACCCCAAACCCACTTCTAACCCACCCCCACTTTAACCCTCTATCCAAACACCAAAACCCAAAAATGGGTTACCTGCAACCAGTTTGACCCACCTAAACCCACTATCCAAACACCCCCTTAAGGCATTATCAAAACGCAAATGCTTGACAATAGCATAAAAATATTCCTTATCTCCTTAATAAATGATTTAATGTCTGACCCAGCTGTAGACTTATTCTTTAACAAGAAAATCCAAGAAAGTCTAGAATAGTCATCGACAACAACCAGATAAAAATGATGTCCCTGGTGATCAGGGTCACGACTCAAACCCCAAATATTTAGGTGAAGGAACTCAAACAACTGAGGGAACTGCTCCGACTCTGACAATATGGAAACGAAGAACGATGGTGTTTACCAAGCTGACAAGCCTCGCATTGGAAGGAAGATCACGTGGAGATATCTGGGAGGACATGACACAAATGTTGTCCTCCCCATTATATATAGGGAAAAGGGAAGCTGCACTGAGGGGTGCAACCAATTAGCTATAGTCGGCCATTTTTCTTATTGATTTTTGATTTTTTTGAAGGAAACCTACGGGGATTTACTTACTTTCCTAACATATCCATCTAGATAGGGTCAATTACAGCAATTCTGAGACCGTTAAAATGTGATAGTCTTGATGGAGATGATAGAAGTATCGAATTTAGTTGAATTTGGCATGAGACAATGGTGATATATGGTGATTTAAATCCCACTAGGTTTCATTTCGAAATCACAAAAAACCAATGAAAAAAATGGTTGGGTGTAGCTAGTTGGCTACACCCCTGGGTGCAGCTTCCCAAGACTCATATATATATATATATAGAGAGAGAGAGAGAGAGGATGGGAAGCTTGCACCAAGGTGCAGGTAACTGTATATGCACTGGTGCCAAAAACACCCATTAAATATTATTTTTTTTAAATAAAACGTTGGAGGATTTACTTAGTACTATTAGTTGAATATGTGTTTCAAATTTCGTGTAAAACAAACATTTTTAACATGTTCATCTGGGCAGCTCAATTTCAGCAATTCTGAGAGCGTTAAAATTTGGCAGTCTTGATGGAGGGGTTAGAAACCTCGAATTAAGTTGAAATTTTAATGACATCATGGTGATATATGGTGATCTAAATCTCACATGAATTCATTTCAAAAAAATAATATATGATGGGTGTTTTTGGCACCGGTGCATATACAGTTAAACGCACCTTGATGCAAGCTCCCCATCCTCATATATATATATATATATATATATATATATATATATAGGGGGGTCCTTCCAATATGATGCATCCTTCCTGAGTTCAGAAAGGCCACCCTCTTTTTGTAGAAAACACGAGCACTTTAGTAGAAGACGTATACAGTTTGTATTATATCTGCACATCATAAATACAACACTGCGCACAAAACTGCACATTATAAGTCGTCGTGTTTTTTTTACAAAAAAAGAGGTTGGCCTTCCTGAACTCAGCAAGACTATGTTCTGTTTGAAAGAAATCCTCTCTCTCTCTCTCTCTCTCTATATATATATATATATGATTCAAGGACTGTTCAAGTAGAATTTGGATTAAACTGCTGTGGATCCTGTATTGTTTTATTGTTGTATGGATTGTGATCTGATCATGTGAATTTGTATGATGACATTTTGATGAATTTTTGTGATGCTACTGAAATTAAATCGTGGAATTCCATATCATGTTTTGTGATCATCATTTGCATCGTATTTTATTTACCATTACTTTAGTGGTAGCATTGATTTTTTTTTCATCTTTGATATTGAAGAGTTACACTAAAAATTCTTTAATTACTTACAATATAAGGAAATTTATGTTATAGTATATTTTTCTTAATATTGCACACAATTTTTGGTTAAATTGCATATTTTTAAATGAAAAATAATGCTACGCATTGACCACCTCAAGAATATGTTCCGCCTCAATTCTAGGAAAATCACCTCAACCCCCATTTCTTAAGTTAAGATCCTTGGTTGTCATTATTTTTCCATGGCCTGTGTATCCGTCAAATGCCTAAAGTGAAGACTGTTATGGTCATGTTCTGAGACCACTTTTCCAATTGAAGGTCATAGAACACAAACCCTATGATCACAAAGCTGACGTTTTTAGCTTTGCAATTGTGCTATGGGAGCTGCTAACAGGAAAGGTAACTATCGTTTCTATATTTTCAAGTTGTTCATTTATTTATGTATCGCTATCATTGATTACTAAATGTATAAAACACTATCTGCTCTTTGGTCATGTTTCAGATTCCTCACGAGTTCTTGACACCATTGCAGGCAGCCGTAGGTGTTGTTCAGAAGGTACTTTTTCTAATAAATCCTTGAACTTCTGGAGCAGAGAAAAAAGTAGGTGGTGATGTTTATAGGTTGCTGGTTTGGATGTATTATATTGTAAATCAAATTTGTTATGAAAGTCATGTTTGTTTACCATTTTTCTGATGAGAAGATATAAGAATATGGTAAATGAGAATTTGTAGCATGATCACTAGGAATACTGATGACATTATAAATATGTTCTACCTTTTGGAGAAACAAACTATCCTCCAGTAAATTCTTATTTTGGTCCATGTGGGACTATAATTATGATCTCAACATTACTCATCTAGTAGGATTACACTGGGATAAAATTAGAACATATCAACAACGCTAAAAACTGTAATCTCGATATTAAATAACATCTCAAAGGGGATGCAAGAGCTCAATACACCCCCTGGCTAGTAGTTATCAATGCACTCTCATGAAGGATATTCCGAGCATCCTGAACATACTTCCACATCTGGTACACACAAAGTTTGAGAGTGGGTTATAAGAGAGGGGGAGTAATGTTTCGCAACTTTGGCTTAATAATTTTGGGTAGCGGTCATAGGGCCTATTTGGGTCAAAGCCCAACATGTTCTCATGGCTAGTTATCCTCGATAACGTCCTAGGTCTAGACCTTGGACGTTACAAATGGGTATCATAGCCATGTTCACTCTAATAATGGAAAGAGCTATTCGATAGTTGGAGCATGTCCAAAATGGTATCCAAATACGTGTGACCATGTATGTTATGGGATTGTCTCTATTGTGCACGATGATTTAAATAAAAAGTATGGTAGAGATATAGCGGAAGATTACATTATATTATCGTGATTGGATATATATATTGGGACAAGATGTTTTAAATGTTATCATTTACCTCTAATTGGTTTAAATCAAAAGATAAATAAAGGTTTTAGAGGGAGCTTGATAAGGTATTTTTAGGATTCCTACAAAATGAAATGGATTGTCTTGGGAGAGATTAAATAGACATGTTAGAAAGTATGCTTTGGAGTATACATATATTAATGAAGACCTTAGGTGTGCCTAGTTAAGGGTGGGCCTCATAAATTCGTGTGCATGTGAGTTTAGTTATCTGGTGTGTGTTTGTTGCTTCTTCTACTCGGAACAAATTGGTATCAAAGCATCACGCTTGTCATAGTCTTTAAGTATATGATATCACACAGTATGAAGTTTTGTAATGTCACATGAAGGAACCAAAAATTGAATTCAATCTATGCAAGGCATCTGGGCATCGTTGGACAAGGAGAGGGCGGAGGCACTCGAGTCCTCCGAGATAATAGTGCAGGAAGAGAAAGCACATTCATCTGTTATGTTATGTCTACCATTGAGATTTGAAAGTATGTATGTGACAAAGTATCTAACCAATAAGTTGTTGGAGCAATGATTGTTTTCTCCTAACATGCAAGAATGTACTTCTATTAAAGAACATCTAGATCGCTTGAATACGTTGTTGATGAGTATAAGAAACATAGATGTTAAGATAGAAGATGAAGATGTTGTTTTGATTCTGTTAGTTTCTCTTCCATTATTCAATTATTTGTCGTGGGAAGCCCCTGCTTCGACCACTCTTCCCCCTCGTCCTCTACGTTCGGATATGTTGCTGGACCATTTAGTTGGGACTATCTTTTCCTGTTTGCCTTATGTCTCAATCGGACCCCTGAATGAAGCCCCTGCTTTGACCACTTTTTTGCCTCATGTTGTTTTGAACGGAAGGCCTGGCAATGTAGAGTTGGATGCCCTTATCTTCATTGATCTATGTTCGATGGAGGTTGCGGATATTGTTTAAAAAATGTACCTCAAGGCGCATGAGGCATACACATCAGGCAAAATAGTCGAAAACCGTTCCTGAACGGTAGCCTTTGACGGGTTCTGTGAGGCAACCGCCTCAATTGGTCGAGGCGTGAGACGGAGGTGAGGCATTCCTCGAGGTATTTTTGTTTATTAGAGCATTTTTATGTAAATTATTTTTCTCATTGGAAGTTTCAAATGTTTATAATGGTTTGGTTAAGATTTAATTATACAAGATGAATTGTGAACCCCCTTAGGATCCAGGTACTCGTTTACACACATTCGCAATACCATATTTGCTTATAGATCGCACTAAGTTAATGAAAATCACGGGAAAATTTTTCGCGCTTGGTATGACATTCACATTCAATGAATAAACCATAAAGACAAGAAGAAGAAGTGCCACCAATATTTCATTCATTTCCATATAACATTACATGTAACAAAAGAATGTATTACAATGTACATGTAGATCCCAAAATATATGACTGAAGATGAAGGAAGCATATTACATCATAAACTGAACCAAAAACTGAAACAAAAGATATCATACCATTGGGAGTATACACGGTCTCCTGAAGTCATCAACAACTACAGAGCAATAGGATCCTTACCTGCCAAAACATGTTAGGATGAAGAGATATCAGCGAGCGCTGGTACACCCATATGACATTATAAAATAAGCAGGCATTTAATATGGATACAAAAGAAACAAGCAGAAAGGCATAAACATCTAAAATTTATTTCTACTTGCTATGTAAAAAAAAATTCCAAGTGGCTTGTATGTACCTCCCCCCTGCTTATCCTTTATTCCAATATTTCCCATATAAATTACTTTTACATTATAATTGTTTTCTCATAAGTGTGTGTGTGTGTATTCTCATATTATTCAGATCTCATAATTGTGGATATTGACGATGGGAAAGGTGAGATTGGAAAGGTTTATTGATTTATTTAATTCTCAAGTCTAGTGATAGTCTGTGGTCTTGGTCAGTGTGTGACCTCACACTTTGAATCTAAGACGTGGGGAGTGTCTTAGGGTTCGGGTGCCTGCGTAGGCATGCAGTGTTGTATAATGCATCCTAACTAAGTTCCCAAGACGTCCACTAGCTTATAGGGATTTCAAATCAAATTTTATTATAGTCACTTCCAACCAACTCAACTTTTATTGTAACTCCTCCAAACCTCAACTGCAACTGTCACAGATGTAACCCTAAATAACCTAGATGTAGACATGGATGATTAGAATGTAGCATCGCCAAGTCTACTGGCGAAAAGTAACCAAAAACTCAAGCGGTGAGGTAGCCTCATAAGGGCTCTTCTGTCTCGCCCTCTAGTTGGAAGTGCGGTCCAATAGAGGGATAGGTCTACTCCAAAACTACGCCTCAGAGACAGGTGAGAGAGACTCTTCGGAAAAGTGACTCTAGAAAAGGCCCGACCGGTAACGGGCAAACGAGCTCATACGAAAAACTGAAAATCGAGGATCCCCCGCATGGGTATCCTAAAAACAAAGGGATCAGTGGAACTGGTCAAAGTCGGGATCCCAATGAAGCGTAAAAACACTGCGAGCTCGCGTAAAAACCGTAAAAAAGATTGGGATCCTATACCCGCGCCACGCACTTGGTGGTCGCTGCCCGAACTGGGCTTCCTATCTCCCGCCCAGTTGAGGGTCACCGCACCCTCGCACGGTCAGGTGTAAGGGTTATCATGATCGGCACAATTAATCATTATGTATAATTGATTCATCAACCAATTTACATACTTGATTATGAAATCTTTTCTCAAACTCTCATGTGGTTAACTTTTCAGATATAGGTATTTTGCCATAGCTTATCATTAGTGGTATAGTAGGTTTTACTCAAGGATCACTTGAATGTAAATCGTTAGTCTTAGTGATCTTAGGAAAACATTTATTATTATTACTTATGATTATATTTTTTTTGAAAAAATTGGTATTTTTATATCCTCATAACAACAATAATCCCCCCATGTCTTTAATCTGACTTACCCACTAATTCAACATATTGACTATTGAGAATATTCAATGTCTCGGATGATCTTCAATTATGAATCAACCATACAATCCTTCTTGTAATCTACTCAAATTTAGCTCCTATTAAGGATCAAAATCGGTCCATTAGTCAATCTCAAATGCTTTTCTTTAATAATGGCTTGAAATTCACTTATTTTGCTAAAACTGTTTTTTTTAATATTGTTTTTCACCTGGGTTAGGGTCTTCCGCACTTTGCACCATACCAATTTAAATTTTTATCTTCATGTATATTTATGATGACTTCTGGGTTTGTATTCTAAATATACACATCATACTATAGGATCATATTCCATTTCATAATTTACAATGAGTACGCCGTTTTCCATAGCCATGCCTCTCTTATATCTTACTCTCCTCTTATTCACCACCTTCCCTACTTCGAGACTTCTTTCTTGTGCATGGTGCACTCCCATTTTATGCCGTAACTTCCCAAAACAATGTGGGCAATTACACTGTTGTAGCCTATCCTCGTCATCTCTTTGCCGCACTCCCCCATCACCCAACTAATGCTTGCACTTGATCTCTCTCCATCACTACATGCCTCCCAATGCGCATCCACATCATGCCATCACACTCTCTACATGCCTACACTGTGCCAATAGGTTGTCCCAACCCTTCTTAACTTATGCATGAATCCGTGGAAGTGTAATGACAAAGTAATAATAAGGGAATCCAGTATTAGAAGGCATTACGGGCTTTTGAATTGAGGCAATTAGTGTATAACAACTTTGGATTCAGGGCTCAAATTCTGGATAAGTATGATTCATCATATTTCCCCTTTATTATATTTTTCTTTTTGGTCTCTTGCCTACAGGTACCTAATAAGGAGACTGGAAGTGGGAGTTCATCATACTTAAATCATGATTTCAGGAAATCATATGACATTTATCAAAAATCCAGTGTTGCCCAACGACAATATAGGAAAACTAGAATCCTACAATGCCGTTCCCTCCTCTCTCTCTCTCTCTCTCGCTCTCTCTCTCTCTCTCTCTCTCTCTATATATATATATATATATACATATAATTCAATGCTAAAAAAACTTAGTATCCTTTGTAAAAAGGAAACTAAAATATAAAAGCTGGTCTCATAAGAACAAAAAATATATGGAGGGGATCAAATTTTATTGAATTACAGACAGCAAAAGAAGGGAGGGGATTATACCTAATTCTAAGTTTGAGACACAATTTGAACTCCAAATTGGAACATGCAGGGCTGGTCTTTACATGAAGCAGCAGTCCTTCTTGAGCGGTAGGTTGTCTATTCTAACAAGGAAGAACACATCCAACCTTCGATTGAAACTTGAGGGAAATGGGAACTAAAGAAAAGAAACGATTGAGAATAAATAGGGGAAAGAGGGGATAAGACATGGGATGGGAAAGGTTCCTGGAACCTTCCTCTTTTCTGCTTATATATATTTTCTAAAATTTATGACATCATTTCTAGTGATGTCATTGATGACATCATTATCAATGATGTCATGGCATCATTCTTTAATAATTATTTATATACATATATATAATTATAAATTTGTACTTTTGTGAAATCGTAAAAGCCGTACGTACGCACACCTCGAGTGTTGGATTTTGATGTGAAACATCTTGTTTCGATCGTCTCTAAATGACGATCAAAATGAGTATAATATTGGTATACTTTCGATCATATTTGAATGCCCGAGATTTTCGAGATACGGTTTTGGTTCAAAGTTAATTTTTGTGAGATTAAAATACCAAATGACCTCCGATTGACGAATAGTCGATTCCATTGGTTTTGTTTCGTTGCATCGGATTTTATGACGATCTCGGTTCATTTCGTGGTTTCTGAATTTGCATCGTGACTTTTTCGCGGCGCACATTACGATGCAACCGATTTTTGGTCGATTTCGTCCAGACTTTTAATTCGCGATCTACTAATCGATTTAGGTTGTTTGGCATTGACCAACAACTTTATCGGGTTAATTGGACTCAAATCGTATCGGATTCGATTTTGTGCGGATTCGGATGTTACAAATATAAAAACCTCAAAGAGAGTCTCATCCTCATGACTCGAGTCAAGGTTAATTTGTGTCTTGTTTGGATTTCATATGGACATAAAACCTCAAAGGATTTTGAACCCATAAAAATCTCAAAGGGAAAACAAGTCACATTCCTTTAATAAATTTCATTACATAAGCTTGTTTACCATTTTAATTGTCTGAGAAAAGTTGTGGGTATCTAGCTCGCATGTCTGTCTCGATTTCCCATGTCGCCTCTTCGACGCCGTGTCGGTGCCACAACACCTTGACCAATGGAATCTCCTTGCTGCGAAGCTTCTTCATAGCATTGTCAAGTATCTGCATCAACCTCTCCTCATATGTCAAGTCTGGTTCCACGTCAAGATTCTCGTAACCGATGACGTGTCGAGGGTCGTGCACTGTACACATACTTCCTCAAGTTGGATACATGGAAGACGTCGTGAATAGCTGATAGATGTGGAGGAAGGGCTACTCGGTAGGCAACCTTCCCTACTCGAGCAAGAATCTCAAAAGATCGAACATATCGCGGTGCCAACTTGCCACGAATGCCAAATCTCTATATTCCCTTCATGGGAGATACACGGAGAAATACCCAATCTCCAACCTGTAATTTATAGGAATGTCATTGGTATGAGATTAAGTTAATTTTGTAATAGTAGAAAGACAAGAAGATTGGATACCTGAAACTCCAAATCTCTTCTCTGACGTTCTGCATAACTTTTTTGACGGCTCTGTGTCGTCAGAAGCCTTCGTCTCACAAGATCAACAGCTCTTACGGTCTCCTCTATGAGATCTACGGAGTAGAGAGTATGATCACCACCTCACGCCAACTGAGAGATGTGGGGCATCTCCACTCGTATAGGGCTTCGAATGGTGCCATGCCGATACTAGAATGATAGCTGTTGTTGTACGTGAATTCAACCAAAGGCAGATGGTCCTTACAGGACCCTTTCCACTTCAAAGTGTAAGCGCGAAGCAAATCCTCTATTGTCTGAATGGTCCACTCACTCTGACCGTCGGTATGTAGATATGCAGAACTCATCTTCAGCTCTGTTTGTAGTGATGTCATGAACTGATGCCAATAATGCGAAGTAAACCTCGAATCCCTGTCAGACACCATTTCTCGTACTATACAATGTAGCCTAATGATATTCTGCACATAGAGTTTGGCTAATTTGGATGGAGTGTAAATCGTGTTGATAGGTATGAAATGGGCTGAATTGGTCAATCTATCAACAATCCGACCCAAATGGAATTATGGGTACCGGGTGTCTTCGGCAAACCCATGACGAAATCCATAGAAATGCTCTCCTATTTCCACTCGGGAATGGGGAAAGACTGCAGTAATCCTGGTGGTCTCCTGTGCTCGGCCATGACCATCTGACAGGTCATACATCTGTTAACATGTTGCGCCACATTGCGTTTCATTCCATTCCATCAGAAATGTCGACACAGATCACGATACATCTTGGTGCTGTTGGGATGAATGGATAATCGTGAACTGTGTGCCTCATCGAGAATATCTCTGTGCAACTGCTCGTCGTTGAGTACAATGACCTGCCCTGCCTTCCATAAAATAGACTCCGCCACAACAAAATCATCAACCTCATTCATACGGCTCGCATGTATCTATCTCTAATCCAAGGATCTGTCTTCTGGACTTCTACAATGCGATCCCACAAAGTGCTGAATCGTGGAGGCACGGCGGTAGAAATGGATGCGCTCTCCTGAGGATGCCAATCGGTCAAAGCTGCAAGCATATCCCACGTGTATAGCCAGCTCTTTGTACCCTTTGCATGTGCTCTCCTGCTAAGTGGATCGGCCACCACGTTTCCCTTACAGGATGGTAAGAGATCGTGCAGTCATAGTCCTTCAATAGCTCGAGCCATCTGCGTTGTCTCATGTTCAATTCCTTCTGATCAAATATGTACTTCAGGCTCTTATGATCAGTAAAAATCTCGAAATTCACCCCATAAAGGTAGTGGCACCAGATCTTCAAAGCAAAGACAACTGCTGCCAACTCCAAGTCATGTGTGGGGTAGTTTCGTTCATGCGATCTCAAATGTCGTGATGCGTAAGCAATCAGTGGCCTCTTTGCATAAGCAACGCTCCTAGACCTTCACCAGATGCATCTGTTTTGACTGCATATTCCTGAGTGCCTGAAGGAAGAGCAAGAATGAGCGTTGTAGCCAATCTCTCCTTCAATGTCCTGAAGGCTTGCTCGCATGAATCGTCCTAAATGAATGGAACTCCCTTATCCGTCAATCGTGTCAGACGGCGAACAATGCGTGAAAATCCACAGGCAAAGATTCTGTAATAACATGCTTGCCCAAGGAAGCTCCGAATCTGCTTAACCGTCTTGGGCTGCTCCTAAGACATGATTGTCCCAATCTTCGCAGGATCAACTGCGATGCCTGCTCTGGAAATGTCATGCCCTAGAAATGAGACTTGAGACCACCAGAACTCACACTTGCTCAACTTGGCATATAGCTTGTGCTCCCGCAATGTATTCAAGACAATCCGTAGATCATTCGCATGATCTCATTCATTTCGTGAGCATATGAGCACATCATCAATGAACACCACCACAAATTTGTCCAAATATGGACGAAAAATCCTGTTCATCATATCCATGACAGCGCAGGTGCATTGGTAGTCCAAACGGCATCACTAGAAACTCGTAGTGTCCATAATGAGTCTTGAAAGCGGTCTTCGGAATATCAGACTCTCTTGTCCTCAGCTGATGATAGCCCGAATGAAGATCAATCTTCGAGAATACCGAAGATCCTTGAGCTGGTCAAACAGATCATCAATGTGTGGCAAAAGATAACGGTTTTTAACCGTTCTCTTATTCAGTTGCCTGTAATCGATGCATAGTCTCATCGATCCATCCTTCTTCTTGTTGAATAGAACCGGAGCACCCCAAGGTGAAGTGCTCGGTCTCACAAATCCTAAGTCAAGTAACTCTTGCAACTGCACCTTCAGCTCTCTCCACTCAGTCGGTGCCACGCGGTATGGAGCCATCGAGATCGGTTGTGTATCTGGTAGCAATGTGATCTCGAACTCGTTCTCTCTTTTAGGAGGTAATCCTGGTAGCTCATCAGGAAACACATCTGGGTAGTCCAATACTACTCGAATTTCCTGTGCCATAGGCTCATGATCAGATACCTCTCGAACAAATGCTAGATAAGAATCACAACCCTGATCAATCAGTCGTTGAGCTCGCAATACTGAAATGTACTCCATATTGGAGTCATGTAAAGTACCCTCAAAAGTAAACTCGGGTAAATCGGAATCCTAAAGACAACTGTTTTCCTAAAGCAGTCAACAAGAGCATGATAAGCTGATAACCAATCCATGCCTAGAATACAATCAAACTCATCGAGCTGTAGGAGTAAACAATCTGCAATCATCTCATGACCACCAATCAGTACTGGCAAGTGCCGGACTATCAGGGAAATGATAAACAACTGGCCATCTAGCCCTCGGATGTGATATGGAGAAGATAGAGTCTCTGCAACTCTACCTAAAGAAGCTAGTAGCCTCGAAGCAAGAAAAGAATGCGTCGCACCATAATCAAATAAAACATGGAAAGGTCGGGTCCAAGACTGAGACCATACCTTTCACCACAGTAGTTGTTGAACGTACTTGCTCCTCGGTAACTGCATGTAACTGACCCTGCTTGGCTGGTGCAGCATTGGATCCTACCGCACTTTGCGTCTGTCTCTGTTGTTGTCACCTGAAGTTGGAATTCCTACCACGGAAACTCCTTGAATGTTGTACCTGAGGCTGCGACTGTGAAGGTTGTGGCTGAGGCTCTCCAGATCTCTAGGGACACTGATGCCGATAATGTCCCCACTCATGGCATAAGTAACAACGGATTGGCCGGGTAGGTGGAGTGGATGTGTCTGTGCTCCGAGTTGGTCCTGCTGGTGGTCTGTCTGCTCGCTGCGACCCAGATGGTTGAGCAGAATCTGTACCACATCCAGCTAGTGCTCCTCCTAAAGTAGTCGATGGAGATGAGCGAGCACTGCCTGAGAATGTCGAACATGTAGGTCGGAAACGCCTAGCTGATCTCTGTTGCTGAAATGGTCGACGAATCGGCGCAAAAGATCGCTACGGTCTAGGCGATGCTCCAAACGAGCTCCTGAAACGTCTCTCTCTGATGTCCTCGAACTTCTCCGCTGCGTCAGTGGCCTCAGAGATAGAAGTGATGTATAATCCAGCCAGCTTCTCCTGCACTTCTTCCCTCATGCCTCTGATGAACTTTTCCATATTCTCTTCTGGAATGCAGCAGCTGTTGGTGTATGTCGCGACACCTCGGTGTATATGACGAAGTAGTCTCTGGCTGTCATTCGTCCCTGACAAAGCTCTGCAAAAAGTCATCGCTGGGACTCCTTCCACTTCGCAGAAAAGAAGTGGGACCTAAACCTCGTCTCAAAATCATCCCATGTAGGCTCTCGGCCTAACTTAGAAACTATAACATCCCACCATCTCTCAGCAAAGTCTGTAAGTGAGTACTTCATGAAAGATAGCCACGCGTCTCATGGCGCGTGAGTCATCCTCAGCACCTTCATCACTCTCTTGAGCCACTGCTTAGCAACAGCTGACGTACCGGTGCCCTCAAACATGGGCACATTGGCCCGCTGGTAGGATGTGAAGACTGAGTGATGCCTGTGGATGGTAGAGTACTCATATGCACCCTCGTCTGCAAAGTTTACATGGTCCTGCTCCCTGTCATAGTCTCCATCATCTGCTCCATGCTCAGGTATCTCCTCAAGTCGATCATCGAAATGAGTTTGTTGTACCTCTACTGATTGTCGTTAGTCCTGGCGTGTGCCGTCGTGAGATGGACGGTAGGTGGAATCTGACAGCTCCTCAAATCTGAGCTCCATGTCTGTCTGTCTGTCTGTCAGCAATCTCCGTCTGCTGGGCCAAAATCTGATCCTGCTGATCTCTCATAGCACCCTGCTGCTACTGAAGATCGGTAAGAGCGGTCAGTATGCGTGCCAACTGGTCAGTCGTCTCCTGGCCTGGTCGAGATGCCATGGCTCTACATGAGAACCATATTTAGTCATAATATACGCAGATACTTATTATATATGTTTTTTCTCTCCTTGGGATTTAATATGAAAATTAATGAAATTGGTGACATTTGTGGTGATTGAATGTGAATGTCATATGCAGCGGCAAAAAGAAAAAAATTCCCTGTTTTTCAATACTTTATGCGATCAAATGTGAATGTAGTAGTGCGAACATGTGTAAACGGGTACCCAGATCCGAGGGCGTCACAGTTTGGTATAAGAGCCGTGGTACCCTGATACACGCATTCGTAGTATTACAATTCCGATCGCATTAAATTCTCGGATAGCGACAGTCTTCTGACTTGCCATGAGTCCGAGAAGGGAAATATGTTCAATGATGTCATCCATGACATCATTCTTTAATAATTGTTTATAATATATATATAATTATACATTTGTACTTTTGTGAAATCTTAAAAGTCGTACATACGCACACCTCGAGTGTCGGATTTTGATGCGAAACATCTTGTTTTGATTATCTCTAAACGACAATCAAAATGAGTATAATATTGGTTTCCGAGATACGAAACATACTTTCGACTGGGTTTTGAATTTCCGAGATTTTCGAGATACGATTTTGGTTCAAGGTTAAATTTTGTGAGATTAAAGTACCAAATGACCTCCGATTGATGAACGGTCGATTCCATTGGTTTTGTTTTGTCGAATCGGATTTTATGACGGTCTCGGTTCATTTCGTGGTTTCTAAATGTGCATCGAGGCTTTTCCGCGGCACGCATTACGATGCGACCGATTTTTGGTATTTTTTGTTCATATTTACCATTAAACATGTCCCATTATGTCAATAAACTCTTATTGTTATACCCTTAACTAGATGCAGATATCATTGAAAACATTACCGTTAATAAACAAACAAGATAGAATTTAAGGGGAGTTTTATATTACTCCCATACAAACGAATCCATATACCTCAATAGAAATTAAACCTACAAAATTTTTGCTAGACCTCGTTTTGTTGGGGTATCGTATGGTAGGAGGGGGTGCATACAACAATTCTTCAACCTAGGTTAGATGGTTAGAATTGAATTCGGCGGTATATCAACATACTCCCTCTCTGATTGGATGGAAATTTTGTTACAATGCATATACAATTATATATCTTTTCTTTCGGTGTTCCTATCTTTATAATTCCATCATATGTTATAGTGATATATATCATATGTTAGTCAAAATATATATAATTTCATTAGTATAATATATTGTAGTTTTTATAGATATAGTTTTTATAGATATTTATCCATATAAACTGAGGCTTACGCCTCATCCTTCGAGGCTACGCCTCACCTTGATTTCAAGGAAATCGCCTCCTTCAGCTTTCTATTTTTTAAACCTTGGTTGCGGACTCTTTTTTAGTTGAGTTAAATGCTATCGTCCCCGTTGGTCTGGTTGTGTTGGATGTTCATCCCCTTGGTGCCATGGCGGTCGCCCCCTTGAGTAGCCTTGTAACCTGTTCTGGATCCTCCATTGTGAAGCTGAATGGAGTTTGAGTCAATAGATACTTTAAGAGGAAGAGGTCACTCCGGGTGTCAACCTCAAAGGGGGGAATGCTTCAACCTTCTATCGCCTCCTATCTGGAGGGTTGCTACTAGTCATTGCCTTACTCTGCCTCTCCTGAAGATCGTAGGTCCAAGTTGCGAGGGTTTATTGCTTACCAATCAGGACTGGTCTTGGTGTTGGGGAAAAATAAATGAAGATTCCGACATGCAATGTGAGGGGTATAGGCACCCCTAAGAAGCAAAGATCAGTGTGATCTCTCATTGTTGGGCGGTTTTGCGATATTAATTTACTCCAAGAAACTAAGTTACATAGCTGGTCTGTGCCTATGTGAACCTCCTTGGGTATGTCGACCTGTATGAGTTTTCGTGCCATTGATGATGATGGAAGTGTTGAGGAAACTCTCATAGCTTGGAGGGATGGAAATTTATCTTTTGTTTCTGAGGTCAAAGGGAGATTTGCACAGTTTGTGGTGCTCCGTACTAGATCCTTTGTTGTGACTCTGCTTACGCCTCCTTGAGACTTGTTTTATAGGTTGAATCGCTTGAGGTCAGATCAAGGTTCCCAGATGAGGTATGACTTGTAAGAGGGGATTTTAATGTTTCCTGCTTTCTTTGGATTGCTCCAGAGGTCGGGATTGGCAAGATCCGAGATTAAATGACTTTGTTGAGTTAATCGGTGATCTACAACTGGAGGTCATTGATGCGATTAACAATCGTTGTACTTAGAGAAATACTAGGTTGTGTTCACAACCGTACTTAGATAAATACTAGGTGGTGTTCACGTATTAACCATTTTATGGCTTCGTTCAAGCTGATAGAAGAATTCTCGCTCCCCTCAGCATCCTCTCGTCCGAGATCTAGATCAGACCATACTACCTTGATCTGGGATTCTAGTTCGGAGACCATTCCTCGATCTTTTTTCAGATTTGAGCGTTCATGGCTTCTCGAAGAACATTTCAGAGACTTGGTGGTTCAGTATTGATTATGTGGCTTGTTCTGGTCCAGCTACTGCGTTGTTGGAGAAAATTCTTTTTTCCCGTCTTAAGTGGCTTTGCACGCACAAGCATGGACTTTGGGAGATGAGGAGTGGTCGTTACTTAACAATTGAGGTTGAGGTCTCTAGACAAGATAGAAGACTCATGTGATCTGCTTGAGTTGGAGCTTAAAGAGAGGTTGACATGTTTAAAGATTGTAGTAGATGACTTAAAGCGAGGGGTTGAATGGAGACAGAGATCTAGGTAGAAATGGTCATTGCCGATACAACTTTGTGCAAGCTATTGTGAAGAATGATAAACGAGTAGAAGGTGACAAGGAGATGTGCAGGGAGTTGCCGTGTACTTTCATGGCTTTTATCGCAGGGATAATAACAATTTGTGGAGACGAATGCGTTTAGGGGCCTCTCCCATCTCGGCTCAGTAGGCGGAGCAGTTAACATAGAGGTTTGACCGAGATGAGATTAAGAGAGTTGTTTGAGATCTCAGTGCAGATGGTGTGTCTGGTACATATGGCATCATAGTCTTCTTCTATCGAGAGTTTTGGGTTATGGTAGAAAAGGATTTAATGGACGTCGTGGAGGGTTATGGGAGATGAGGAGTGGTCGTTACTTAACAATTGAGGTTGAGGTCTCTAGACAAGATAGAAGACTCATGTGATCTGCTTGAGTTGGAGCTTAAAGAGAGGTTGACATGTTTAAAGATTGTAGTAGATGACTTAAAGCGAGGGGTTGAATGGAGACAGAGATCTAGGTAGAAATGGTCATTGCCGATACAACTTTGTGCAAGCTATTGTGAAGAATGAGAAACGAGTAGAAGGTGACAAGGAGATGTGCAGGGAGTTGCCGTGTACTTTCATGGCTTTTATCGCAGGGATAATAACAATTTGTGGAGACGAATGCGTTTAGGGGCCTCTCCCATCTCGGCTCAGTAGGCGGAGCAGTTAACATAGAGGTTTGACCGAGATGAGAGTAAGAGAGTTGTTTGAGATTTCAGTGCAGATGGTGTGTCTGGTACATATGGCATCATAGTCTTCTTCTATCGAGAGTTTTGGGTTATGGTAGAAAAGGATTTAATGGACGTCGTGGAGGAGTTTTAGGTGGATAATACAAGATTTGAGCGTCTTAATAAAGCGCTTGTCTTTTTACTTCCTAAGAAAAAGGTTTCTGAGCATGTAAAATATTTTCACCCCATTGTTCTTTCTAATGTTGTATATATGGTGATCGATAAGGCCTTGGCAAAGATACTTAATGCGGTCCTTTATGATATCATCTCTTCAGTTCAATCAACTTTCATTCCTGGGGTGTGGATATGGGACAATCTGGCAATTGCGTTTGAGATTATTGCTGACTGGAAAAGACGTCACTCCCATAGTCTACTCTAGAAGGTCTATTTCTCTCGGGCTTATTATTGAGATATTATTTATCTTTCCATATTTCTGTGTTTTTAATTTTCTTCCAGTCTCTAATTTGCACAAACAAGTTTCTCCTCTAATGTAAGAGAACCCTAGGACCTCATGAATAAACAATTCATTTGTTTCTCTCCACTTAGTATCAGAGCGACGATCCCAAGGTTCAGGAAAGCGGTATGCATATGCGTTCGGACATATCACTAAATAGCGCTTAAGCGGTATGCGGGGGCATATGCGGGGTATATGCCGTTCCACACGGTTTCCTAATTTTTATTTAAAAATAAATAAATATATACAAAAGTGACTACAACAGAATTAAATTTATATATAATTGTGGTCCAACAGAAGATCTAAGAAAAATAACTTTCATATAGAGTTCAAAACGATCTCTATCAATCAAATATCAATACTTCGATAGAACGGTTAGCACACAAAATAATTGACAACAATCAACAAAATAGAAAAGTTAACACACAAAATGCATCTATTGTTGAATATAATGTTATTTATCTCTATCATTATATTTATAACTGGTCCTCCATCAAAAGTACCAAACTTTACGTAATACATTGCATTCATAATAACTATTAGTTTACTAAATCAATTTGCTAAATTATTGGTACATTATTCTTTTTCTTCCTCGTGTATTTACTCCAATCTCGTAGTACAACTACTTTGACGATCAATTTAAATGGTCATGGAATTCTTGGTTGGCATACATGTAAAAGCAAGGCACAAATAACACAATAAAAACGTGGCACAAATTTAAAAAATAAATAAAAGTAAATGAATAAATGTGTATATGTTAACGTATACAATAATAGTAGTGTCTGTACTTTGCTCTATTTTGTTTTTCTTCATAGTATGCTTTATGTAATTTACCCATAGGCTACTCTCTTATATAAGAGAGCCTAGGGTTCATGGAATAAACAACTTGCTCATTTTTCCCAACATGGTATCAGAGCAACGGTCCTAGACCGGAGTTCTCGAAACCCTAACCCTACCCACCACACCCGCCGGCCCTCTCTCTCTCTCTCTTCTCTGCAGATCGGCGCCGCCCTTCTCCTCGGGTGCTCCTCCTCCGATCAGCGCCGCCCTTCTCCTCGGATCGCCGCCCTTCTCCTGTGCATCTCAGGCGTTCTTCGATCGACGCTGTGCGCATCTCCGACGCGCGCTGGCGCGTGATCTGCGCACCTCCTGCGCGTGCGCACCCCTTGCGCGTCATCGCGCGTGACCTGCGCTTCTCCAGCGCCTTATCGTGCCTCTCCAGCGCCTGATCGCGCACCTTCCAACGTGCGGTTGCGCATCATCTGCGCAAGGCTGGGCGTGCGCGTGTAATCCTCTACGTGCGTGAGCAGTGCGCACATCCAGTGCACCCAGTGCGCGTGTTCAGCGCACCGAGTGTCCAGCACAAGTGATCCAGTGCGCTTCCAGTGCCCTAAGTCCTGTAGCTCCTGTACGGGTGCACGGTTTCCAGACCTAAGACCCAGAACATCATCATGGGTTTAGTTGCGTGAGGTCTACACGTGCAACTAAACCCATTTATGTCGTTGTAGACAAATCTCATTGTTTGTCAATCGTTCCAGTCTTCATTTTCAATATGTCGGAGAGCAAGGCAGATATACCATCTACTGGCGCATTCCGTGGTCCAACGCCGATTGTCAAGATGGACGGTACCAACTATGAACTGTGGGCAATGCAGTTCATGAGTATGATGAAGTCTACGGGTAAGAAGCACATTCTTACCGAACCAGAGCCTGCTGAGAAGACTGGAACCTATGCCTCCTGGGAGGCTGATGACGCATACGCCAAAGTTTGGCTATCTGGCACATTGGTAATTGAGATTGCCAATGACATCCTCCATCAACCCACAACGAAGGATATGTGGGACATTCTGGCGGCTACATATTCGCAGGCAAAGAACGAGACAAAGATTCTGCAACTCCAGCATGATATCTTCACCATCAAGCAGAATGGTCGCCCCCTACATTCTCTCTATACGTCACTGAGAGGGATGTTCAAGAAGCTATATAGCTTCATGCCCTTGACAGCCACGCCAGAACAGCAGAAGACATATAGAAATGCTACTATGGTGGGAGTGTTCCTAGCTGCACTTGATCCTGAGTACGCGGCAGCACGATCACAGATTTTGGCCGACTCTACAATTCCTCCTATGGAGGAAGCCTTCCATAGACTGAGTCGGATTACAGTTCCCTCAACTGCTGCAAGTCAGAATTCTTCAGCCATGGCAGCAACCAGAGGTCGTGGTTCTCATTACCAGGGCCGTGGACGTGGACCCCGTGGGAAGGGTGGCCGCACTAGGCCAACATTCACCTACTGCCACCGAGTTGGACATAATGAAGATACATGCTATTCAAAGCATGGATTTCCTGCATCCGCACGGGTTGCTGAGCAGATAGAGCCCCCATCTGTTGCTACCTTGGATCAACGATTTGATGATCTAGTTGCCCGTCTGAGGGGCATTATCCCACCATCTGGTCCAACACCGACTACAGAGAGTCATTCTGATGCTGCTGCTTCTGCCTCCGCGTCTACCAGTGCTTCAGGTAGTATACTTGCACTTCACAGTAGTAGTTCTGATACATTGCCATGGATTATGGACTCAGGCGCTACACATCACCTATGTGGCGAGCAGAGTCTACTTACAGGATACACTCAGATCCCTCCAGGATGGACAGTAGTCATTGCAAATGGCACACATTCCCCCCTCACTGGTCAGGGGGAGATTAGACTGACATCGTCTATGCAGCTCAAAAATGTGCTACATGCACCTGATTTTTCAATGAATCTATTGTCCATTAGTCAGATTACGAAGGATCTCCATTGTCGGGCAATTTTTGATCCATCTTCTTTGATTTTTCAGGACATCCATACGGCCAACGTGATTGGTCGTGGCTATGAGCAAGGAGGCCTCTACCGCCTGAATCAGATCCCATTTGCTGGAACCACATCCTCTCCTTCTGGTCAAGTATCTCCTTTACTGTGGCATCTGCGTTTTGGTCATTTACCGCTTCAGAAGTTGCGTCAAGTATTGCCTTATAGTCTTCCTCACACATCTGTTCAGTGTGAGGCATGTCAGTTGGGAAAGCATCACAGGTCGTCCTTTCCCAGTCGTCCTGGTCGGAGTAGTACCTCCAAGTTTGAGTTATTTCATGTTGATGTCTGGGGTCCGAGTCGTGTACCTGATCATCAGGGACACAGCTTTTATATTGTATTTGTGGATGATTTTTCTAGAGTGTCATGAGTGTTTCTGATGAAAAATAAATCTGAAGCCGGAAATATAATTATCCATTCTTTGAATGAAATACAAAATGTTTTTTCTACATCTGTGAGAATTGTGAGAAGTAACAATGCTTTAGAATTGTGCACTAATTTTCTTGCCAATTACTACTCATCAAAAGGAATTATTCACCAAACATCTTGTGCTCATACATCTCAACAGAATGGGATTGCTGAAAGAAAACACCGTCACCTTCTTGATGTCACTAGATCTCTACTTATACAGAGTCATGTTCCATATTCCTACTGGGGTGATGCAGTTCTTACTGCATGTTACCTAATTAATCGTATGCCTTCGTCTGTCTTGAATGAATAGATTCCGTTCTTACTTATTTATCCTGACAAGGATCTGTTCACTCTCACTCCTCGTGTGTTTGGGTCGGTTGCGTTTGTCCATCAGTTGTCGCCGGGTACTGACAAGCTCTCTCCTAGGGCTGTCAAGTGTGTCTTTGTTGGGTACTCCAGAACTCAAAAGGGGTACAAGTGTTTTGATCCTTTGCGTCGGCGTTATATGATCAGTGCAGATGTTACATTTTTTGAATCTGTTATGTATTTTTCAGCATCTGGAGACAAACAGCTTCCACCTATACCACCAGATGCCATATACATGACACCACTACCACCTCAGATGCCATCATCAACACCACCACCACGACCACCACCACCACAACAGCCTATCTCACCGTTCCCGTTCCATTATACCCGCAGGCTTCCTCCACCAGCTCATGGTCATGACTCGTCCACTAGCTCGCCTATGGTATGTAATGAGAATATTAATGTTGATGGATCTGACGACATTTCTGAGCAGGATGTGTTGCAGGAGCCAGATGAGCCTACAACTGATTTGGATATTCCCATTGCTTTACGGAAGTCGACGAGGAGTTGTGCCAAATATCCATTATCAGCCTCTGTATCTTTTGAGCGGCTATCTGGAGATTTCAGGTCGTTTGTTGTGGCACTTTCAGCCATAGATATTCTACGGAATCATCATGAGGCTCTGCAGGATAGTAGATGGCGGCTTGCAATGGAAGAAGAAATGGCCGCACTTCAGTCCAGAGGAACTTGGACTTTGGTTTCTATACCTCCAGATGTGAACCCAGTGAGCTGCAAGTGGGTGTTCACAGTGAAGCAAAATGCAGATGGCTCTATTGACAGGTACAAGGCGCGTCTGGTGGCACGTGGCTTCACACAAACATATGGGGTGGATTATCTTGACACATTCTCGCCTGTGGCACGTCATTCCACCCTAAGGATCTTGTTGTCAATTGCAGTTGCTCGAGACTGGCCGCTCCATCAATTGGACGTGAAGAATGCATTTCTATATGGAGATTTGCAGGAAGAGGTGTATATGCAACAGCCACCTGGTTTTGCTGTTGAGGGGGAGTGCTCCAAGGTATGCAGGTTGCATAAGGCTATCTATGGCCTTAAGCAGAGCCCCAGAGCATGGTTTCAGAAGCTCTCGGATCTCTTCGAGAAACAAGGATACAAACGCTCCAATGCTGATCATTCCTTGTTTGTACAGAAAACAGCGAGAGGTATCATTGTCATTATGGTTTATGTTGATGACATCTTGATTACAGGAGATGATGAGCAGGGCATAAGGCAGGCGAAAGAAATGCTGGGCAGTGAGTTTGTCACTAAGGATCTTGGGGTCCTTAGATACTTTCTGGGGCTTGAATTTGCCAGAAATTCCTATGGGCTAGTCATGTCACAAAGGAAATATGTTACAGATCTGTTGGGAAACGTGAATGAGATGTTCTATTCCATAGCCCTAGGCTCTCTTATATAGGAGAGTAGCCTATGGGTAAACTACATAAAGAGAATAACAAGAAAATAAAATAACAAAGAGATACAAAATAGCCTATGCGTCAACACTCCCCCTCAAGATGGAGCATAGATATCAATCATGCTCAGCTTGGACGCACACTTCTGGAATGGGCCTTTAAATAATGCCTTGGTGAAAATATCAGCAGTCTGATTCTCTGATGTGACGTGAGATGTAGCAATGAACCCCTTCTGAATCATGTCACATATGTAGTGACAGTCGACCTCAATATGCTTGGTCCTCTCATGAAAAGCTGGGTTATTTGCAATGAACAAGGCGGCCTGATTGTCACATTCCAACATCATAGGAAGAGGTATATCAATACATAGGTCTGCAAGTAAGGATTTTACCCACATCATTTATGTGCTCGCCTGGGCCATAGCCCTATATTCTGATTCAGCACTGGATCTAGCTACTACTGTCTGCTTCTTGCTCTTCCACGAAACTAGAGCATCTCCAACATAGACTGCAAACCCTGATGTTGACTTCCTGTCCTTGGGGCATCCTGCATAGTCTGCATCCGCACATCCTGTAACAGAAATCTCCTTTCCTTTCTTAAATATCAAGCCTGCACCTGGAGATGATTTTAGATATCTCAGAATCATGTGTATGGCATCCATATGGACCTGGCGTGGTTGCTCCATGAACTGGCTCACACGACTCACTGCAAACTGTATATCAGGTCTAGTGATAGTGACATACAGTAATTTGCCTACCAGTTCTCTGTACCTTCTCTGATCCACCTCTTCTGTGTCATCATCATACAGCTTCATGCTAGGGTCCATTGGTGTCGTAGCAGGTCGACACCCTAGCATACCTGTCTCACTCAGTAGATCTGTGACATACTTCCTCTGTGTCATGACTAATCCATATGGATTTCTAGCAAATTCCAGCCCCAGGAAATATCTAAGGACTTTCCTTTGCTTGCTTAATGCCTTGGTCATCATCACCTGTAATCAAGATATCATCAACATAAACCATGATTACAATGATACCTCTCGCCGTCTTCTGCACGAACAAGGAATGATCAGCATTGGAGCGTTTATATCCTTGTTTCTCAAAGAGGTCTGAAAGCTTCTGAAACCATGCTCTGGGGCTCTGCTTAAGACCATAGATGGCCTTATGCAATCTGCAAACCTTGGAACACTCCCCCTCAACAGCAAAACCAGGTGGCTGTTGCATATAGACTTCCTCCTGCAAGTCTCCATACAAAAATGCATTCTTTACGTCCAGTTGATAGAGTGGCCAGTCTTTAGCAACCGCAACAGATAGCAGGATCCGTAAAGTGGAATGACGCGCCACAGGGGAGAAGGTGTCTAGGTAATCTACCCCATATGTCTGCGTGAAGCCCCGAGCAACAAGGCGTGCCTTGTACCTGTCAATGGAACCATCTGCATTGTGCTTAACTGTAAACACCCATTTGCAACTCACCGGGCTAACATCTGGAGGTATAGGAACCAAACTCCAGGTTCCTCTAGACTGAAGTGCCTCCATCTCCTCTTCCATTGCTAGTCGCCATCTAGCATCCTGCATAGCATCATGATGGTTCCGTGGAATGGCTGTAGCTGAAAGTGCCAATGCAAACGTCCTGAATGGTCCAGATAGCCTCTCAAACGACACCACTGCTGATACTGGATACTGGACACAGCTTCTCTTCGGCTTGCGTAGAGCGATTGGAACATCTAGGTCCTCTGTGGTATCACCATGCTCCTGTAATGCACCCTGCTGAGAAATGTCGTCAGATCCATCAACATTAATATTCTCATTACATACCATAGGCGAGCTAGTTGACTGGTCAGGACCATGAGCTTGATTCGGCCTCCGGGTGTAATGGAATGGTAACGGAGGTACTATTGATGGCGGTGGCGGTGGTGGTGGTGGTTCAGATGTTGGTGGCGGTTGTAATGTTGGTGGTGCCATGAATACAATGTCAGGGGATATAGGTGGCGGCTGCATCTTCCCAGAATCTGAGAAATACATGATGGATTCAAAGAATGTAACATCTGCACTGATCATATACCGCCGACGCACAGGGTCAAAACACTTGTACCCCTTTTGAGTTCTGGAGTACCCCACAAAGACACACTTGACAGCCCTAGGAGAGAGCTTGTCAGAACCGGGCGACAACTGATGGACAAACGCGACTGACCCAAACACACGAGGGGTAAGAGTGAACAGATCCTTGTCAGGATAAATCAGTGAGAAAGGAACCTGTTCATTCAAGACAGACGAGGGCATACGATTTATAAGATAACATGCAGTAAGGACTGCATCACCCCAGTATGAATACGGAACATGACTCTGAATGAGAAGTGACCTTGTGACATCAAGTAGGTGACGGTGTTTTCTTTCTGCAACCCCATTTTGTTGAGACGTATGGGCACAGGATGTTTGGTGAACAATTCATTTAGAGGAGTAGTAGTTGGCTAGATTATTGGGGCATAACTCTAAGGCATTGTCACTTCTCATAATTTTGACAGTTGTGGAAAAAACATTCTGAATCTCATTTAGAAATTGAATAATAATATTTCCAGCTTCAGACTTATTTTTCATTAGAAATACCCATGATGCTCTTGAGAAATCATCCACAAAAACAATATAAAACCTGTGCCCCTGATGATCGGGAACACGACTTGGACCCCAGACATCAACATGAAACAACTCAAATTTGGAGTTACTACTCCGACCTTGACTACTGGGAAACGATGACCTGTGATGTTTTCCCAACTGACACGCCTCACACTGGATAGGTATGTGAGAAAAACTATAAGGTAAGACAAGACGCAACTTCTGAAGCGGTAGATGACCAAAACGCAGATGTCACAGGAGAGAAGATACTTATCCAGCGGGAGAAGATGTGATTCCGGCAAATGGGGTCTGGTTCAGACGATAGAGGCCTCCTTGCTCATAGCCATGACCAATCACGTTGCCCGTACGGATGTCCTGAAAAATCAAAGAAGATGGATCAAAAATAGCTCGACATTGGAGATCCTTCGTAATCTGACTGATTGATAAAAGATTCATAGAAAAATGCGGTGCATGTAAAACATTCTTGAGCTGCATAGAGGATGTCAATCTAATCTCCCCCTGACCCGTGATGGGGGAATGTGTGCCATTGGCAATCACTACTGTCCGTCCTGGAGGGATCTGAGTATATCCTGAAAGTAGACTCTGGTCGCCACATAGATGATGTGTAGCGCCTGAGTCCATGATCCATGGCAATGTATCCGATCTACTACTATGAAGTGCAAGTGTACTACCTGAAGTACTCGTAGAGGCAGACGCAGAAGCAGAAGCAGCAACATCAGTATGACTCTCTGTCATCGGTGCTGGGCCAGATGGTAGGATAATGCCCCTGAGGCGGGCAACCAGATCATCAAAACGCTGATCCAGTGAAGCAGCAGAAGGAGGCTCTATCTGCTCAGCGACTCGTGCAGATGCAGGAAATCCATGCTTTGAGTAGCATGTGTCCTCAGTATGTCCGATGCGGTGACAATATGAGCATGTAGGCCTAGTGCGACCACCCCTTCCACGGGGAGTACGTCCACGGCCCTGGTAATGAGAACCACGGCCCCTGTTGGCCGCCATGGCTGAGGGATTCTGACTAGCAGCTGCTGAAGGTACAGTTATCCTACTCAATCTGTGAAAAGCCTCCTCCATGGGAGGAATAGTCGAGTCCGCCAAGATCTGTGAACGTGCGGCCTCATACTCTGGATCAAGTGCAGCGAGAAACACACCCACCATCGTTGCATTCCTGTATGTCTTCTGCTGCTCTGGTGTGGCGGTAAGAGGCATGAAGCTATAAAGCTTCTCAAACATTCCTCTCAAAGATGTATAGAGAGAATGTAACGGGCGGCCATTCTGCTTTATCGTGAATATATCATGTTGTAGTTGCAGGATCTTCGTCTCATTCTTTGCCTGAGAATAGGTCGCTGCGAGGATATCCCACATGTCTTTGGCTGTGGGTTGATGTAGAATGTCATTGGCGATTTCAATAGCCAATGTGCCAGATAGCCACACCTTGGCATATGCGTCGTCTGCCTCCCATGAGGCATGAACTCCAGTCTTCTCTGCAGGCTCGGGCTCTGTGAGAATATGCTTCTTGCCCGTGGACTTCATCATACTCATGAACTGCATTACCCACAGTTCATAGTTCGTACCATCCATCTTGACGATGGGCGCTGGACCACGAAATGCGCCCATAGATGGGGTATCTGCCTTGCTTTCTTACATACTGGAGATGGAAGACTGGAGTGACCGAGAGATAACAATCTTCGTCTACAGTGACATAGATGGGATTAGTTGCGTGTGTAGACGTCAGGCAACTGACCCCATGTATATCAAGATCTGTGCCCTAGAGTTTTAGGGCTTGTGGCACGCAGGCACGTGCAGGAAGCACGCGCACGCGCAACTGGATGAAGCACGCAGTGTCTGGATGTGCGCGCAGTACACAGCACACAGAAGAATGCGCAGTGGCTGGGTACGCGCAGGAGCACAGTCGGTGGAGACGCACTGTACGCTAGAGATGCAGGTTGCGCGCTAGATACACGAGATATCGGAGATAAGGCGCTGCAGGTTGCGCGCTAGATGCGCACGTTGCGCACTGTATGCGCTCGATGCGCGGCGCGCTAGATGCGCTGGAGTAGCGCTAGATGCGCTGATCGCAGGAGCAGAGATCGGGGAGGCGCCGCAGATCGGAGATCGGAGATGCGCAGATCGGAGAGGCGCGGAGAAGAGAGGCCGGCGGGTGGGGTTAGGGTTAGGGTTAGGTTTCGAGAACTCCGGTCTAGGACTGTCGCTCTGATACCATGTTGGGAAACGTGAATGAGATGTTCTATTCCATAGCCCTAGGCTCTCTTATATAGGAGTGTAGCATATGGGTAAATTACATAAAGAGAATAACAAGAAAATAAAATAACAAAGAGATACAAAATAGCCTATGCGTCAACAAGATCTGTTGAGTGAAACAGGTATGCTTGAGTGTCGACCTGCTACGACACCAATGGACCCCAGCATGAAGCTTTATGAAGATAACACAGAGGAGGTGGACTGGAGAAGATATAGAGAACTGGTAGGCAAACTGTTGTATGTCACGATCACTAGACCAGATATATTATTTGCAGTGGGCCGTGTGAGCCAGTTCATGGAGCAACCACGCCAGGTGCATATGGATGCAATACATATGATACTTAGATATCTCAAATCTTCTCCAGGTGCAGGTCTGCTATTCAAGAAAGGAAAGGGGATTTCTATCTCAGCATGTGCAGATGCAGACTATGCAGGATGTCCCAAGGATAGGAAGTCCACCTCAGGGTATGCTGTCTATGTTGGAGATGCCCTAATCTCATGGAGGAGTAAGAAACAAACTGTGGTAGCTAGATCTAGTGCTGAATCCGAATATAGGGCTATGGCCCAGGCTACTACAGAGATGATGTGGGTGAAAGTTGTGCTTACAGATCTATGTTTAGATGTACCACTTCCTATGAACTTGGAATGTGATAATCAGGCTGCTTTGTTTATTGCAAACAATCCTGCATTCCATGAGCGGACCAAGCATATTGAGGTGGATTGTCACTTCATACGTGATATGATTCAGAAAGGATTCATTGCTACATCTCATGTTACCTCAGAGAATCAGACTGCAGACATATTCACCAAGGCATTGCTACGAGGTCCATTTCAGAAGTGTGCTTCCAAGCTGAGCATGATTGATATCTATGCTCCATCTTGAGGGGGAGTGTTAACGTATACAATAATAGTAGTGTCTGTACTTTGCTCTATTTTGTTTTTCTTCATAGTATGCTTTATGTAATTTATCCATAGGCTACTCTCCTATATAAGAGAGCCTAGGGTTCATGGAATAAACAACTTGCTCATTTTTCCCAACAGTATACGGCCGCACAGGCCGCATATGTGGCCGCACAGCCTGCATATGCGACACGCATAAGCGCACAGGGCGCATACTGGGGGGCTTCATGAAAGCGGTGCATTGAAGGCACCACATACGCATATGCAGCCGTATATGTTGCCGCACGGGCCGCTTTCGTGAACATTGGACGATCCTAGATCGGAGTTCTCGTATCCAGTGTCATACTGCACCTGCCACCTCCTTCTCTCTCTCTCTCTCTCAACCTTGTTTGTCGTACAGAGCACTAAGGAGGTTCTAGGTGACACCTTCAGACCTCTTGGGACCGGCTACAACATTCACAGGGCCTCCTGCAGCTAGCAGCGCCGCCCACAGGGGCCTCATAGGGCCTTCAACTCCACCACCCTAGCCCACGAGGGGTTGTTGATGCATTGCAGCACCCTCATTGGCATTGCCTTTGCCCCTAGGCTCTTCGTTGCCGCCTCATTAGGTCCGAAAAGGCTGCTACTGCATTGCAACACCTTCGTCGGTGCTGCTAAGGCTCCCTAGGGATTGTTGCTTTGTCGCGAGGCCCCCACATCCTTGTTAATCACAGCTGAAGCCCCCTTTTGTGTGTTTATGTTCTAGGGTCTATTTTTGGTCTAATTTTGACCGGAAAAGGGTGATTTAGAATTCCTCTCAGACTGTCGTGCATATCAAAGGTTGAAGGGGATGATTATATGAGACTAGACGTTTAACCAATCCTCTTTATGATCATGTAGACTCGCTTGGATCAGTCTACTACCCCAGTCGAGTTCTATTTCGGCCCTCTTCTTCATCATGTCAAAGAGCAAGGGTGATGTCTTCTCCACGTCGAATGCCTTCAAGGGTCCGACTCCCTCATTTAATGGATGGGACCAACTATGAGTTGTGGTCCATACAGTTTGTAACCCTTATCTAGTTCATTAACAAGGAGCACATTCTGATACAACCAGAGCTTACTGATAAGACTGGAGAGAACACTTCGTGGAAGAAAGATGATGTGTATGTGCATATATGGCTCTGTGGAACTCTCGTCATGGAGATAATTTATGATAACGTGAACTAGCCCCTTGCTAAGGCAATGCAGGATATTCTGGTAGCTATATATAGCCAAGCGAAGAATGAGGCCAAGATTCTTTAGTTGCAGTTTGACATCTTCATGGCCAAATCATCAAGGATCTAGAGGAAAACTTTTTGAGGAGATCCGGGACATCAACAAAACCCTAAATATTCCATATGCAACAAATATACATCTTTCACTTTCTTTTGTACCTCAATCAAATGCAATGAAGCAGATGTCATGAATTCCCTATGCCAATGCAGTTGGGAATCATATGTATGCAATGGTATGCATTAAACCAAATATCGCTCATGTTGTGAGCGTTGTTAGCGGATTCATGGGGAATCCATGGAAGGAGTATTGACAGGCAATCAATCAAATTTTTTGGTATATAATAGGAACATCTGACATTGTCCTCATTAATTTATAAAAGTAATTCAGAATCTTTGGTCGTTGGATATGTAGATTCATACTATGAGAGGAGATCACTGACATGATGTGTCTTTACTTTAGGGTAGGGTGCTAATTAAACCGAATTATTCGAATTCTTTTAAGATTCAATTGATAAAAATTGGAATAAAGTTCAATTCAAAACAAAATGAACTGAATTTGAATTTAGCTTAAGGATTCGATTCTCAAATGAATTGAATTTAAATTAACATGAATTTGTTCGATAATAATTCGATTCAATTCGATATTAATATATATACATACATATGTACATATGTATCCATATATTTATAGGGGGCTTATCCAATGAGCCCTGTGCCCATTAGCAATCTAATGAGCACGCGATCTGAGCCATTCGTTTCTTATCTGCAAACGTTATTTATTGAATGAAAACCACTGAGTGGTTTTACAAAAAAGGTATTTAATTGATTCCACTATTAAATGTTTGCAAAATGAGTAACATAATTCATACCTTTTTAAGAAAATTATGAAGAGACGTTAGATTTATAATAGGTAATTTCATACATATTTTATTACAAATATTTGATTTACATTACTAATCAATGTTCGTTTATTATATATGTGTAGTAAGATTACAACTATACAAACAAATTTTACTACTGATGTTGAATTAGTAGTCGCTTTTTTATAATTATTATATATGTTACTAGTCTCTTTTTTATTATTACAACTATATAACACATTTAGTAGTCCATCTTCTTTGACTTACATTTATTCCAAAGGGTATTTTTGTTGTGGTAAAGTTGTATTTACTAACCAACGTTCATTTATTACGTATGTGTGAAACAAAGTTACAGATATCTTTTTATTATTACTAATATTGTGTTATTAATGATGTGTTATTATTTACCTTGAACAAATCAAAACTATTATAATGTATTACTATTTACTATTATATTGTTACTGATATTATGTCATTGCTATAGGAATAACTTACTGATGTTGTGTTATTATTTACTACTGCCTGAATAAAAATATTAATGTCATGTTACTATTTACTGATATTGTGTTACTGACGTGTTATTATTTACTACTGAACAAATCAAAATTGTTACTTATGTGTTACTATTTACTAATGCAATATTACTGATATTGTCATTATTATAGGGGTAAATTACATATGATGTGTTGATATTTACTAATGAGCGATTAAAAAAACACTGATGCTATGTTACTATTTACTAATGCATTTTTATTTACTGCATTATTGATGTAAAGTTATTGTTTACTACTACTTGAATAAAAAATACAGACGATGCATTACTGATGATGCGTTATTATTTACTACTGAGTGAGTAAAAGATACTGACTATATGTTACTATTTACTATTGTAATATTATTTAATATAAAACTATGATCGGAGATACAATTCTGATGGAACAAGTTAGCTCACCATTAAAATAGATAAGATACATTGATTCATACTAAAAAATGAGTGTTATATAGCCACTCATCATTATTTATGAACACCACGTGAAATGAAACAAAATAGCATGTGCCCTAAAAGAGAGATCGAAGTTCCCCTGTTCATTTGATGTGCGGTGGCTGGAGCTTCTTCTTTTCTAGAAACCAATAATCAACGAAGAAGAAAATGTATAGTCGTTGACGAAGACAAAGGAATGTGTGATCCACATAGGTCTCGATAAGCCATCAAGTGAATGCCATCGTGACGTAGGGCATATGGTGGTTGTGCCACCATCTCGCTTCCGTGGTGCTGCCTGGAGAGCGTTGAGAGGTGTTGTCGTTGCTGGAGGGACTCTTGTTCGTGGCTTTTGCTTCTCACATTCCCATGCCACATCCATTGAATTGACGGGGATTTCAATGTGGTCATGGAAACGTAGATGCATCAATGCATTCAAAAAGGAAAATAGATTTGCTTTCCTATTTAATTGGTGAGAGAATAATGAGAGAAAAATATCTACCATAATCACTTTCCTAATATGAAAGATTCCAAAACCATGTTATGGATTAAGAGTAGTTTCAATCGATGATGTCGGATTTAAAATCGATGGATGAGGTCGGGTGCTCATTAACTTTCTAATGGGCATAGGGCTCATTGGATAAAATCCCTATATTTATATTCATATATGTAGCACATACATATATACATGTATATAATACTTACATGTTTACATACACATGTTATGTCCCTTCCTTAAATCAACAAGGATCCATTCTGAATATTCACATGCAAGGAAGGATTTATAGCATGGTCACATTGTTGGGAAAAGAGAAGAAGATGTTTATTCCATCAGCCCTAGGCTCTCTTATATAGGAGAGTAGCCTATGGGTAAATTACATAAAGCATATGGCAGAAAAGAAAATAACAGAGAAGTACAAAAGGAACTAATATATGTTTACACTCCCCCTCAAGATGTAGCACATACATATATACATGTATATAATACTTACATGTTTACATACACATGTTATGTCCCTTCCTTAAATCAACAAGGATCCATTCTGAATATTCACATGCAAGGAAGGATTTATAGCATGGTCACATTGTTGGGAAAAGAGAAGAAGATGTTTATTCCATCAGCCCTAGGCTCTCTTATATAGGAGAGTAGCCTATGGGTAAATTACATAAAGCATATGGCAGAAAAGAAAATAACAGAGAAGTACAAAAGGAACTAATATATGTTTACACTCCCCCTCAAGATGGAGCATAGATATCAATCATGCTCAGTTTGGACGCACACTTCTGAAATGGGCCTCGTAGTAATGCCATGGTTAATATATCTGCAGTTTGATTCTCTGAACTAACATGGGATGTAGCAATGAATCCCTTCTGAATCATGTCACGTATGAAGTGACAGTCAACGTCAATGTGCTTGGTTCTCTCATGGAACGCTGGATTGTTTGCAATAAACAAGGCCGCCTGATTGTCACCTTCTAAGGTCATAGGAAGTGGGACTTCTAAACATAAATCTGTAAGCACAGCCTTTACCCACATCATTTCTGTGCTAACCTGAGCCATAGCCCTATATTCAGATTCAGCACTAGACCTGGCTACCACAGTTTGTTTCTTGCTCCTCTATGAGATTAAAGAATCTTCAACGTAAACCGCAAACCCAGAGGTGGACTTCCTGTCCTTGGGACACCCTGCATAATCTGCATCTGCACATGCTGAGATAGAGATCACCTTGCCTTTCTTGAATAGCAAACCCACACCTGGAGATGATTTGAGGTACCTGAGTATCATATGTATGGCATCCATGTGAACCTGGCGTGGTTGCTCCATGAACTGGCTTACACGATTCACAGCAAAGGCTATATCGGGCCTAGTAATAGTGATATACAACAGTTTGCCCACTAGTTCTCTGTATCTTCCGGTCCACCTCCTCTGTATCATCATCATATAGCTTCATACTGGGGTCCATTGGTGTTGTAGCAGGCCGGCAACCGAGCATTCCTGTTTCACTCAACAGATCCGTAACATATTTTCTCTGCGACATTACTAACCCATACGGATTTCTGGCAAACTCCAGCCCCAGAAAATATCTAAGGACTCCAAGGTCCTTGGTAACAAATTCGCTACCCAGCATTTCTTCGCCTTCTTTATTCCTTGTGCATCATCTCCTGTAATCAAGATGTCATCTACATAAACCATGATTGCAATAATACCTCTTGAAGTCTTTTGTACAAACAAGGAATGATCAGCATTAGAGCATTTGTATCCCTATTTTTCAAAGACGTCTGAGAGCTTTTGAAACCATGCTCTGGGGCTCTGCTTAAGGCCATAGATAGCCTTATGAAGTCTGCACACCTTGGAACACTCCCCCTCAACAACAAAACCAGGTGGTTGTTGCATGTAGACTTCCTCATGTAAGTCACCATATAAAAACGCATTCTTCACATACAACTGATAAAGCGGCCATTCACGAGTAACCGTAACTGACAGCAAGATCCGTAGAGTAGAATGACGGGCTACTAGCGAGAATGTATCAAGATAGTCCACCCCATATGTCTGTGTAAAGCCACGAGCAACAAGGCGAGCCTTGTATCTGTCAATACTGCCATCTGCATTCTGCTTGACTGTAAATACCCACTTGCAGCTCACTGGGGACACGTGTGCAGGTATAGGAACCAGACTCCAAGTTCCTCTAGATTGAAGTGCTGCCATTTCTTCCTCCATTGCTAGACGCCATCTACTATCCTTCAGAGTGTCTTGGTAATTCCGTGGAATCTCTACAGGTAACAAAGCGACCACTAAGTTCCTGAAATCTCCAGATAGTCGTTCAAATGACGCAGAAGCTGCTAAAGGATATGAGGCGCAGCTTCGCTTCGATTTGCGTATAGCAATAGGAACATCTAAATCAGTTGTGTCCTCATCTGTCCTCTGTAACACATCCTGCTCAGAAACATCATTAGATCCATCAAGAGTAATATCTTCAGAACATACCTTAGGCGAGCTAGGTGATGAGTCATGACCATGAGCTGGAGTAGGCCTGCAGGTATAATGAAATGGTATTGGTGAAACAGGGATAGTAATAGGAGGTGGTGGTGGTGGTGGTGATGGTACTGGTGGTGGTGGTGGTGTTGGTGGTGTGTCACATAGATGGCATCGGTAGTAACTGGAGGTAGCAACTGATCACCTGAGGATGAAAATTACATTACGGATTCAAAAAATGTAACATCTGCACTAACAAGATACCGCCTGCGCAATGGATCATAGCACTTGTACCCCTTCTGAGTTCTGGAGTACCCAACAAACACACACTTGACAGCCCTAGGAGAGAGCTTGTCAGTACCGGGAGACAACTGGTGGACAAAGGCACCCGAACCAAACACACGAGGAGTAAGGGAAAACAGATATTTACCAGGAAAAATAAGGGAGAAAGGAATCTGTTCACCTAGTACATAGGACGGCATACGATTAATTAGGTAGCATGCTGTGAGAACCACATCACCCCAGTAAGAATAAGGAGCATGACTCTGTATAAGAAGTGACCTGGTGACATCTAGTAGGTGGCGATGTTTCCTCTCAGCGATCCCATTTTGTTGGGAGGTATAGGCACAGGATGTCTGGTGGATAATCCCTTGGGATGAGTAGTAAGTGGTTAGGACATGAGTACACAATTCCAGGGCATTATCACTTCTTACAATTTTAACATATGTGGAGAAAACATTACGAATCTCATTAAGAAAATGGATAATAATATTTCCTGCTTCAGATTTATTCTTCAACAAAAATACCCATGACACACGAGAGAAGTCATCCACAATAACTATATAAAATCTGTGTCCCTGATGATTAGGAACACGACTCGGACCCCAGATATCATTATGAAATAACTCAAACTTGGAGGTACTACTCCAACACCGACGACTGGGAAAGGTAGACCGATGATGCTTTCCCTTACTGACAAGCCTCACATTGGATGGATGTGTGAGGCAGACCCTGGGGTAACACATGACGCAACTTCTGAAACGGTAGATGTCCAAAGCGCAGATGCCATAGCAGAGGAGATACGGGTCCAGTAGGTAAGGAAGAGGTTCCAGCAAAAGAAGTCTGATTGAGGCGATAGAGGCCTCCTTGCTCATAGCCACGACCAATCACGTTGCCCGTAAGGATGTCCTGAAAAATAAGAGAAGATGGATCAAAAATTGCCCGATATTGTAAATCCTTTGTAATCTGATTGATTGATAATAAATTCATTGAAAAATCAGGCGCATGCAACACATTCTTGAGCTGCATAGAAGATGTCAATCTAATCTCCCCCTGACCAGTAATTGGGGAGTGTGTACCATCGGCAATGACCATTGTTCGGCCTGGAGGAATCTGAGTGTATCCTGTAAGTAGACTCTGATCACCGCATAGATGATGTGTGGCTCCCGAGTTTATAATACAAGGTAAAGTATATGGTCTAGTACTAGTAAATGCAAGTGTGCTACCTGATGCACTGGTAGACGTAGAAGCAGATGCAGCAGCATCAGATTGATTCTCAGTAGTAGGTGTTGGGTCAGATGGAGGAATAATGCCCCTTAGACAGGCAACTAGATCATTGAACCGCTGATCCAAAGTGGCAGCAGATGGAGGCTCTATCTGCTCGACGACTCGTGCAGAAGCAGGAAATCCATGCTTAGAGTAGCATGTGTCTTCATAGTATCCGACGCGATGGCAGTAGGTACATGTTGGCCGAGTACGGCCTCCTCTACCACGAGGTCCACGACCACGGGTCTGATGATGAAATCCAGGGCCCCTGTTGGCAGCCATGGCTGAAGCATTCTGATTCGTAGTCATAGAGGGAGCAGTGATCCGGCTCAACCTGTGAAAGGCTTCCTCCATAGGAGGAATAGTAGAGTCCGCCAAGATCTGAGACTGGGCTGCCTCATACTCAGGATCAAGGGCAGCAAGGAAAACTCCTACCATAGTCGCATTTCGGTAGGTCTTCTGTTGCTCTGGCGTGGCTGTCAGGGGCATGAAGCTGTATAGCTTCTCGAACATCCCACGCAGAGATGTATAGAGTGAGTGTAGAGGACGACCATTCTGCTTGATGGTGAATATGTCATGCTGGAGTTGCAGAATCTTTGTCTCATTCTTCGCTTGAGAGTATGTGGCCGCCAGAATATCCCACATGTCTTTAGCCGTGGGCTGATGAAGAATATCATTTGCAATCTCGATCGCCAAAGTTCCAGATAACCAGACTTTGGCGTATGCATCATCTGCCTCCCATGAGGCATTAACTCCAGTCTTCTCAGCAGGCTCTTCTTCGGTAAGAATGTGCTTCTTACCAGTTGACTTCATCATACTCATGAACTGCATCGCCCACAATTCATAGGTCGTACCATCCATCTTTACGATAGGCGTTGGACCACGAAAGGCGCCTATAGATGGAATATCCGCCTTGCTTTCTGACATACTGGAAATAGAAGACTGAAGCGGTAGACTAAAGGTAAGATCGTCTACACAGACATAGATGGGTTTAGTTGCAAGGTGTAGACTTCAAGCAACCAAACCCATTCTTTGGAGTTGTACGCGCTAGACAAGATGACGTGTTGATTCACGGCTTAGATGCGCACAGGAAGGGGCACGCGATAGAGCGCGCAAGGAGCACGCGAGAGATCGTGCGAGAGAGTGCACAGGCGTGCGCTGGTACTGGAATCTGCGCTGGATGCGCAGAAGATGCACGCTCAGCGCACGGCTAGGAGCATTGGAGGATGCGCGCGAGGCGCACTGGATCTGTGCGTGAAACGCGCTGGAGCGTAGGCGACTCGCGCGGGGTGCAGGCGAGTCGCGTGAGGCGCAGGGCTCAGCGCAGAGGAGGCGCGCTAGGGCACGGGGCGGTGCACAGCCGGCGGCGCGCGAGGGTGTCGAGACGCACAGCCGGCGGCACGTGCAGAGGGAGGGAGGCTTGACGGTGGGGCTAGGGTTAGGGTTTCAAGAACTCCGGTCTAGGACCGTCGCTCTGATACCATGTTGGGAAAAGAGAAGAAGATGTTTATTCCATCAGCCCTGGGCTCTCTTATATAGGAGAGTAGCCTATGGGCAAATTACATAACGCATACGGCAGAAAAGAAAATAATAGAGAAGTAGAAAAGGAACTAATATATGTTTACACACATCAAAAGGTTGGCATGCATTTATTTCATTTCATTTGTAAGTAAATATATGCATAAAACAATTGTTGGGAGAAACGTTTTTCATACCATAGAAGAGACCCTAGGGCTTTCTTATATAGGAGAAAAACCCTGGGTTAATTACATAACAGAGACATACTAAAAATAGAAAACTAACATAATTATCTCAACAACTATCATAATTATCTCAACAATCTCAACACTCCCCCTCAAGCTGGAGCATAGATATCTATCATGCTCAGCTTGGTACAACACTTCTGGAAAGGACCTCTAGTAAGTGCCTTGGTGAAGATATCAGCTGTCTGATCTTTAGTAGAAACATGAGTGGTGGATATGAGACCTTTCTGAATCATGTCTCTAGTGTAATGGCAATCCACCTCTATATGTTTAGTTCGTTCATGGAAAGCAGGATTATTGGCAATAAACAGAGTTGTTTGATTATCACATAACAACTGCATAGGAAGAGGAACCTCAACAGCAAGGTCCGTCATTACGGATCTAACCCACATCATCTCTGCAGTTCCCTGTGCCATGGCCCTGTATTCAAATTCTGCACTGGATCTTGCAACCGCTGTCTGCTTCTTGCTTTTCCATGAAACAAGAGAGTTGCCCACAAAAACAGCAAAGCCAGAAGTAGACTTCCTGTCTTTGGGGCACCCTGCATAATCTGCATCTGCACATGCAGTCACCTCAAGGGATGTATCCCTGCTGAAAATAAGACTAGTACCAGGTGAGTTCTTCAGATACCTCAAAATCATCTGAACCGCATCCATATGCACCTTCCTGGGTTGCTCCATGAACTGGCTAACTTTGCAGACTGCAAAGCAAATATCTGGTCTGGTGATGGTGGCATATAAGAGCTTCCCAACAAGCTATCTGTATCTCTAGTTGTCAACCTTTTCAGTGTCATCATCATACAATCTCACACTTGGATCCATAGGAGTAGTAGCATGTTTGCATTCTGTCATACCTGTTTCAGAAAGCAGATCCATCACAAACTTTCTCTGGGTCATCACAAGACCACGTTGATTCCTTGCAAACTCCAGTCCAAGAAAGTATCGAAGAGTGCCAAGATCCTTGGTCACAGACTGCGTACCAAGGAATTCCTTGGCAGTCTGAATGCCCTGCTCATCATCCCATGTGACAATGATATCATCTACATAGACAAGAATAGCAATGGTACCTCTCTGTGTCTTCTGGACAAAAAGTGTATGATCTGCAGTAGACCGTACAAACCCCTGTAGCTCTATTAGCTCCGGTAGCTTCTGGTACCAAGTTCTAGGGCTCTGCTTAAGGCCATAAATCGCCTTATGGAGCCTGCATACCTTCTGGAACTCCCCCTCAGTAGCAAACCCTGGTGGCTGTTGCATATAAACTTCCTCCTGTAGATCCCCATATAGGAATGCATTCTTCACATCAAGCTGATAAAGAGGCCAATCCTTGGAAGCTGCAACTGACAGAAGGATACGAAGCGTTGAGTGTCGGGCTACCGGGGAAAAGGTATCCTGGTAGTCCACCCCATAGGTTTGGGTGAACCCACGTGCCACAGGTCTCGCCTTGTAGCGATCCACACTGCCATCTGCTTTGTGCTTGACTGTAAATACCCACTTGCAGCCGACTACGGAGGCACCCAAAGGAGCAGGCACAAGACTCCATGTACCTCGCGACTGCAAGGCTGCCATCTCCTCTTCCATGGCCATACGCCACCTATTATCCTGTAACGCCTCTTGATATGTTCGTGGGACAGTAACTGCAGATAGTCCCACAACAAAGCGCCTGTACTCTTCTGAAAGATGATCCAAACTAACATGTGCAACAAGAGGGTAAGTAGCACACTTACGACGAGACTTCCTCAAGGCAATGGGAACCTCTAGGTCATCATCCACACGGTTCTGTATAATTGTCTCAGCCTGTGATCCATCCAAAAGACCAGCACCATCAGATGAAATAATATGTTCATGACATACCTGAGGCGTGTTGGATGATGTAGAGGGCATATGAGCAGCGAGGTGAGTAGAAGACCTACGAGTGTAAACACGTGGCAAGAATTGAGGTGGAGGTGGAGGTGGAGGTGGAGATGGAGATGGAGATGGAGGTGGAGAGATTTGTGGTGGAGTGGGCAGAGTTGGAGGAGAAGAAGGTGGTGGAGGAACAACCACATCTTCAGAACTACCATTGGACAATCTGTCACCTGTAGGAGAAAAATACATAATAGACTCAAAAAATGTGACATCAGCACTCACATAATATCTCTGTCCTACAGGATCAAAACAACGATACCCCTTTTGGGTACGAGAATATCCAAAAAAAACACATTTGACTGCTCTGGGTGAGAACTTGTCACGACCAGGAGCAAAATTGTGGACAAAGGTGACGCAGCCAAAAACTCTGGGAGTGAGAGAAAATAGGTCCTTCTCGGGAAATGCAATCAAGAAGGGAACCTTTTCTCCTAGTATGGTGGAAGGCATCCTGTTTACTAAGTAACATGCTGTAAGAACAGCATCTCCCCAGAAAGAATGGGGAGCTCGACTCTGAATCAAAAGCATCCGTGTGACGTCTAGAAGAAGGTGACGGTGTTTGCGTTCAGCTACACCATTCTGTTGTGACGTATGAGCACAAGAGGTCTGATGAATAATACTAATAGATCTGAGAAATGCAGATAATTGTAAGGTAGAGAATTCCAAGGCATTATCCGTACGAATAATTTTAACATTAGCGGAGAAAATGTTTTTGACCTCAATAAGAAAAGACTTGATTAGAGCACTAGCTTCAGACTTATGTTTTAACAAAAACACCCAAGATAGTCTAGAGTAATCATCAACATCAACCAAATAAAAACGATGTCCCTTATGATCAGGAACACGACTAGGACCCCAAATATCAAAATGAAATAACTCAAACGATTGACTACTGTCACGACTCTGACGAGACGGAAATGAAGAGCGATGGTGCTTTCCAAGATGACAGGCTTCACAATCCAAGGTAGTACGAGTAGATAATTGAGGTAGAACATGACACATCTTCTGAAGAGGAAGATGTCCAAAGCGTAGATGCCATATGAACGGTGAAACAGATCCAGAAGGAATAGTAGCGATCCCAGCATGAGATGGTATGGTAAGCTTGTACAATCCTCGCTGCTCACGGCCACATCCAATCACCCTGCCCGTTAGTATGTCCTGAAACACAAGGGAAGATGGATCAAATATGGCACGATAATATAAATCCTTTGTAATTTGACTAATAGACAGAAGATTCATCTGAAAGGCTGGAGCATGTAAAACGTTCTACAAATGAAAAGAAGGAGCTAGAACAATCTCCCCCTGACCAACAATAGGTAGTCGAACTCCATTAGCAATCACCACGAATCTACCGGAGGCAATCGGGTTGTAGGAAGTAAACTGTGCTCGATCTCCACACATATGATGAGATGCTCCCGAATCCACAATCCAATCAGCCAAATCAGAGCTGCTACAACTTGTAAGAGCATAAGTAGTACCTGAGGAGCTAGACGAGGCTTTGGCAGTAGCCGCAACATCAGAGTAAGTCGCAGCCGGAATAATGGGAGCGGACATCATCTCGCGAAGTTTAGAAACAATATCATCCAGGCGAGCATTCTGGGATGGATCCAATGTAGGTTATGTCTGTTCAGCAACCCTTGCAGAGGATGGATATCCATGCTTTTGAAAGCATGTCTCCTCAGAGTGACCAGGACGATGGCAATAAGAACATGGGCCACGCTGACGGCCACCACCACGACCACGAAGACCACGTCCTCGATACTGGGAAGATCCTCCCCTTCCCCGTGAGACAACCATAGCGGAAGGATTCGGAGCGACAGTAGTGGGAGTAGTGGTAATCCGACTGAGTCGCTTGTATACTTCTTCCATAGGGGGTATCGTCTCTCCAGTTAGAAGTTGTGTACGTGCTGCATCATATTCGGAATCAAGAGAGGATAGGAACACCCCTGTCATAGTTGCGTTCCTATACTGTTGTTGCTGCTCGGTGCTGGCAGTGATAGGCATGAAGCTGTGTAGACATTCAAACATGCCGCGAAGATGAGAAAAGTGCACATGAAGCGGTCGACCATTCTGTTTGGTCGAGAAAATGTCAAACTGTAACTGAAGAATCTTGCTCTCATTCTTGGCTTGCCCATATGTGGCTGCTAAAATATCCCACATAGCCTTTGCGGTAGGTTGGTTGACAATATCGTTGGCAATCTCTGTGGTGAGCGTCCCGAAGAGCCAAATTCGAGCATAAGCATTATCTTGCTTCCACGAAGCATTGGCCCCAGTTTTGTCCGCCGGTTCGGATTCGGTGATAATGTGTTCTTTATTGTGGCACTGCATAAGAGTGCGAAACTGCATGGACCATAGTTCATAATTGGTCACATCCATCTTGACTATTGGTGCAGGTCCTTTGAATGCACCAGAAGAAGAGAACACATCACTTTTAATGTCGAACATTGTATCAATGAAATGAACCTCGGACAACTGAGGAGTAGGTCAACCGAATAATGTCTACACAAGTATGAAGAGGAGTGGTTGTATATGTAGACTTATACAACCATTCCTATGCAGTTTATTAAGGTCTAGTGGCGTTTAGATGTGATATGGAAGACCAAAAACACCACCGACAACCAAAATCAGACCAATAGATTGCAAAACAGGGGCTGGAATACCAGTTTCAGATCACGAGAAGGCAACCAGAGCGCACTCGGCACTAGACACCCCAGCCGAGCACAGGAGGGCGGGGGGGCTATTGCGGCACCTCGGGATGGCAGGGGTCGGCCCAGGTGGCGGTGCAGGAGGCTGGAAGGGCCCTGGCAGCGGCGCAGGTGGCTGGGGGAAACTCAGGCAGAGGCACAGAAGGGCTGGACCGCCTTAGGGCAGCAGCGGTCGGCGGGGGAGGGCCCTAGCTGGGCTGCGGCGGCGCTGAGAGGAGGCAGGGGGAGGGGGCTTTAGGGTTAGGGTTTTGGGTGGGATACGGGAACCCCGGTCTAGGACCGTTGCTCTGATACCATATTGGGAGAAACGTTTTTCATACCATAGAAGAGACCCTAGCGCTCTCTTATATAGGAGAAAAGCCCTGGGTTAATTACATAAGAGAGACATACTAAAAATAGAAAACTAACATAATTATCTCAACAACTACCATAATTATCTCAACAATCTCAACAACAATAGATGAATATGTATTAGCAAATGTTGTAACATTTAATCCATATTAAAAGATTTAGTATTTGCATTGTATCACTAAGCATAACATGTTAAAGTATAGCAACATAATAAACAAATTCTCATTTCTATTTTGATTTCTCATTCAAAAAGTTATTAATCATATTTGGTTGATAAGTACAAGAGAAAAAAGTACCACTAGATTTCTGTTGCAGAAAGTATCTAAAGGTACTCTCAAGTCTCAAACCAACTTATTATAGTAATTAAGTAGTTACTCTTAGACTTATAATCATTTGTAGGCTTCACTTGTATGATTTATGACGCTTGGACTTCACAAGCATGATTTCCTTACTCTCAGGCTACAATTATGTGACTTGTCAATGCATTATGTGTATATGGTATAGTAGACCCAATCTCTGTCCTTTCCCCTTTAAAATTAAGTTCAAATGATTTGGTTCTGAAGTACATCATGAGTCAGAGATATGGGTCCTTCATGTATCGGTTATACAAATCATCTAAGCTCTCATCTGAGTTTCTTATTTTAGCTTAGTGACAACAACTTGGGTATGCGTTACTTAGTGTAAGTACGATAATCAATCTTATTGTACTATTCAGAAATTTCAAGGCATTAGGAGGATCACAAAGCACTCTAAGTCATACCTAATATGATATGTATATATATAAATACATGTATATTCCTATTAGTTAAAGAATAAATATTGAATATAAAAAAGATTAGAAAATATTAATGTGAACCCCTCAGGATCCGGGTACCCGTTTACGCGCAATTCGCAAGATATCATTCATGTTTAATCGCACAAGTCGCAAAAATAATGGGAAAATTTTTTTTTTTCGCAACTATGACATTCATTCTCAATACATGACCACAAGTAAAAGAGACAATATGGCACCAAAATTCTTTTCATTAATATTCATATCCATTTACAACATGTACAAGCATCCTCCATGTTACAACATATATCCCAAAATGTGATACAAAAGAGATAACATTTACATCATTATCTGGACAAAAACTGAGACAAAGTAATTCATACCGTCGGGTATAAACTCTGTCTCCAGGAAGCATGTATAGCTACTGAGCTGCAGGCTGTTTGCCTGCCAAACATGTTAGGAAAGAAAAGGCGTCAGCGGTTGCTGGTACCTCCCAAAAACTTATATAAAATAACAGGCATTTATTATTTACAAAAGAAAGCAAGTAGAGAGGCGAGAACAACTCAAATTAAACTTTATTTCTACTTTGCAATGAAAAAGGTTTTTCAGGCTACTTGTAAGCATCTCAAATGTTTGTCCCATACCCCGGCATTTCCCACATGTGACATATTTTATAGTACTTGAGTATTCATGAGTATCTGAGTGTAAGCACATATCTATTCATAGATCACGTTATTGAGTGATAATGGAAAAGTTATGATCGGAAAGATCTATTAATTTATTTAAATCATTGGGTAGAGAGAGTGGTCATTTCCTACTAACCCTAACTTTTGATCGTAACTTCTCAAATTCTTAATTCCAATGTTTCAGATACAATTCCAGATGGTGTAGATGCAGATATGGATGATCTAGATGTAGAATCGCCATGTCTGTTGGCGAAGTAACTCAAGCGGTGAAGAAGCCTACAAATGGCTCTTCCGTCTCGCCCTCTAATTGGAAGCGCGGTCCAATAGAGGGATAGGTCTATTCTCCAACTACGCCACTGAGACGGGTGAGAGAGACTCCCTAGAAAAGTCGCTCTAGAAAAACAGCCCGACTAGTACGGGCAACCGAGCTCGTACGTAAAGCTGAAAAACCAGGATCCCCCGCCTGGGCATCCTAAAACAGGGTCAGCGGAACTGGTCTAAAGTCTGGATCCCAACGAGGCGTAAAAACACTGCGAGCTCGCATAAAAACCGAAATGGGACTGGGATCCTAGACCCACGCACTTGGCGGCCGCTGCCCTAACTGGGCTTCCTATTCTCCCGCCCAGTTGAGGGTCACCGCGCCCTCGCACAGTCAGGTGTAGAAGTCACCATGACCGGCATTTATAATTATTAGGGTCACTGATTCCCAAGATTATCATGGCTAAGTTATAAACCATATACAAGATCATCCTACTTCAGATTCTTCACCTATGTCGATTATGAAGATGATATTAAATTACTTAGGAATGATAAAAATTTCTAAAACTCCAACTTCTTGATGAAAGACAATTTACTGCCAGCATCTAATCCCAACTATGTCACTTTTGAACATTTATTACTTAATACTATATAATTTATTACAACTATATACCATACGTATTTCACATATGTTGTATTTTGGAGATCCTCCTTTGATCTTTGGTAAAAGAGAGCAATGAAACTAGAGATAGATATTTTCTATCCTCAAATGTTAATAGACTCCAGTTGATGATCCTGTAATTGTAGCGTTTATTTACGATTTGGGTCCCTATAGTCACAGAAGATAATATCAAAGATAACATAATGGAATTGGCTCTATGGATCACAATACTAACAGTCATTTTCACCAGCAACCCTTCTTCAATCTAACTTGGCCAAGAAACATACAATTTTATTGCTTATAAAAACAATGTGCCATGTATAATGGCTGTGATGAAGGAGAAGACACCACATTAGCCAAGTCAGAAATAATCATCCAGAAATCCTTCCTCTACTGCCAGAGCACAATATTTAAGAAAATGACAAAATGAAATCAATTATGACTTAAACAGTTCGATTCCAGGTAATGATGCACCTTGTTCTTATTAATAAGAAACACGTCATGAAAATAGATGATAAATATGCGCCTTGTTCGTATTAACATTATCTAATTATCTCCCACCAGTAACATGGATGATATAATCATAAGGAATTTGATGTAAACAGGAGAATTGTATAAACCAAACAAATTTACGAGATGTATTAAAGACTCCTCCTTAAAATAAAATAACGACCCTAATCATTACTGATCAGAACAATCGATGCCAAATTTCCTTATTTCGGAAAAAAGTTGCTCTTTTGTCGACCATCTTAACGGATTGACTTAGAATTTATTCCTCCAATCTTGTTGGTGAGTGTCATCCAATCACTCTTCATGACACTACAGTTTCCCTACTTTTAATTTTTCAGTGAAATCAAAGAAAGGATTAATTGGTCTGTCATTATCACATCACTAATTCTCACGTCACCCTAAACATTCAATTAATTGATGAAATTTTGACCCCTTTCCTGGAAGCAATTCTTTGGACATTTCCTCTAGGAGAACTGCAACAATGATCTTTTTTTTTTATACCGCAACATTCGTATCACAAATAGAACCAATAGATATAACAATCACGTGCATGTCAATCCATGGAAAAGAGAAATATGAACCCAGACTTCCAGGTCAACACCAAACAAATAGAATAGAAACCTTTAGGTGAAAGAGAAAGGACATGCATGGCAGCAAATAGGAGGGAAATAGGATTGTACCTCTTGATATGCTCTAAAAGGAGAAAATCATGCATGCAACAGGTAGGATGTTCTGGAGCTTCAGCACTTTAAATCCTCACAGCTGTACTTGATGTTCTTGAGGTGTATAACAGAAGAAGAAGGAAAGATTGTAGCAGATTTTTAGAATTTGGGAATAAAAAGGGGAGATCCTTCTTGAGATTTGGAGGAATACAATTGGGAAATATGAAATAAGGAAGAGAGAAAGGGTCGTACCTCTATTTAAAAATCTCAAATGGAGATCACAACATGCAAATCTGGAAATCCAGAAGTTAGAACAGCAGCTCCAGACTGTGCTTGAAGAAAAACGATGGGGGTTTCATGAGGGAAATGAGAGAGATGAAAACGAGAGGAAGGTTGTGGGTTTGCTTCTTCGTTGGAGGCAAAGTTAGAGAGGGTTTCATTGGGAATTTTGGGGAAATGGAGGTTATATATAACAAGGATGGCACAAGGGGGTGATGCCAAGTGTTGATAAGAAGGGTTTAAGTGTCAAAGAGGGGATAGGTTAAGTGGAATGAAGAAAAATCCAACCCAAATGTGCTGTCCAGGAAGCCAACGGCTGTTACTGTTGCTACAGTAACAACAAAATTTATAATATTTTATCATTATTTCCTTTAACCAAACTTATCTTTATTTGTTATACATAAAAACCGATCGTACAAGCACCCCGGGCCTCGGATTTTGACGCGAAGTATCTCGATTTGATCGTCTTTCAACGACGATCAAAAAGAGTATAATATTGATATACTTCCGATTGACTTTTGAATATCCGAAATTTTCGGATACGGTTTTTGTTTGAGACTAAATTTTGTGATTTAAAAATATCATACGACCTCCGATTGACGAACGGTCGATTCCGTTGGTCTCGTGTCGTCGAATCGGATCTAATGACGGTCTTGGTTCGTTTCGCGGTTTCCGAATTTGCGTCGCGGCTTTTCACGGCGCGCATTACGAAGGGACCGATTTTTGGTCGATTTCGTCCGAACGACTTTTGATTCACTACTAATTGGTCGTTTTAGGTTGTTTAGTATTGACCGACAACGTTTTTGGGTTCATTAGACCAAAAATCGGACGACTTCAGGTTTGATTGGAAACCGGATGCTACAAATATAAAAACCTCAAAGGGAGTCTCGTCCTCGAGACTCGAGTTAAGGCTATTCGGTGACTTGTTTGAATTTCATATGTCCATAAAAACCTCAAAGGGTTTTGAACCCATAAAAACCTCAAAGGGAAAACAAGCCATATATTTATAATGTATCTAATTACAAAAGCTTGTTTTGTTGATTACATCAGAATAGCCGCGGGTATCGTGCCCGCATGTCGGCTTCAGTCTCCCATGTCGCTTCCTTGACGCCGTGTCGGTGCCACAAAACCTTGACCAATGAAATCTCTTTGCTGCGAAGCTTCTTCACGGCACGGTCAAGTATCTGGACAGGCTTCTCCTCATAGGTCAGATCCGGCTCTACATCGAGATTCTCGTAACTGATAATGTGGCGAGGGTCATGGACATACTTCCTCAGATTGGATATGTGGAAAACATCATGAATAGCTGAAAGATGTGGAGGAAGGGCTACTCGGTATGCCACTTTCCCCACTCTAGCCAGAATCTCAAAAGGTCCAACATATCGCGGCGCCAACTTGCCACGAACACCGAATCTCTGCACTCCCTTCATGGGAGATACTCGTAAAAATACCCAATCTCCAACCTATAATTGATAGGAGTGTCATTAATATGAGATTAATTTAGACATATATATATGTCATAGATGAAGAAGAAATAATTAGGTTACCTGGAACTCTAAGTCTCTCCTCCGACGATCCGCATAGCTCTTCTGGCGGCTTTGTGCCGTCAGAAGCCTCCGTCTCACAAGATCAACAGCTCTCGCAGTCTCCTCCAAGAGATCTACGGAGTAGAGAGCATGGTCACCTACCTCCCGCCAACTGAGAGGTGTAAGACATCTCCGCCCGTATAGGGCTTCGAATGGTGCCATGCCAATACTGGAGTGATAGCTGTTGTTGTACGTGAATTCCACTAACGGCAGATGGTCCTTCCAGGACCCTTTCCACTCCAAAGTGCATGCGCGAAGTAGATCCTCAAGTGTCTGAATGGTGCGCTCACTCTGCCCGTCTGTCTGCGGATGATAAGCAGAACTCAACTTCAGCTCTGTCTGTAGTGCTGACATGAACTGATGCCAATAGTGAGATGTAAATCTCGAATCCCTGTCAGACACCACCTCTCGTGGTATACCATGCAGCCTGATAATGTTCTGCACATAGAGCTTGGCCAATCTGGATGGAGTGTAAGTCGTGTTGACAGGTATGAAATGGGCTGACTTGGTCAACCTATCAACGACGACCCATATGGAATCATGGCCACCTGGTGTCTTCGGTAATCCCGTGACAAAATCCATAGAAATGCTCTCCCACTTCCACTCGGGAATGGGGAGAGATTGCAGTAATCCTGGTGGTCTCCTGTGCTCAGCTTTGACCATCTGACAGGTCATGCATCTGCTAACATGTAGTGCCACATCGCGCTTCATCCCATCCCACCAGAAATGTCGACGCAGATCACGGTACATCTTCGTACTGCCTGGATGGATAGATAACCGTGAACTGTGTGCCTCATCGAGAATGTCTCTGCGAAGCTGCTCATCATTGGGTACAACGACCCGTCCTGCCTTCCATAAAATAGACTCCATCACAACAAAGTCGTCAAATTCGTCCTTGATGGCGCGCATGTATCTATCATGAATCCAAGGATCGGTCTTCTGGCCTTCTACAATACGATCCCAAAGGCTGCTGTATCGAGGAGGTACGGCGGTAGAAATGGATGCGCTCTCCTGAGGATGCCAATCACTCAACGCTGCAAGTGTATCCCACGTGTATAGCCAGTTCGCCGTACCCTCTGCATGTGCTCTCCTGCTAAGTGCATCAGCCACCACGTTTCCCTTACCGGGATGGTAAGAGATCGTGCAATCATAATCCTTCAGCAATTCGAGCCATCTACGCTGCCTCATGTTCAGCTTCTTCTGATCAAAGATGTACTTCAGACTCTTGTGGTCTGTGAAAATCTCGAAGTTCACCCCATATAGATAGTGGCGCCAGATCTTCAAGGCGAAGACAACTGCCGCCAACTCCAAGTCATGTGTGGGGTAGTTCTGCTCGTGTGGTCTCAATTGTCGTGATGCGTAAGCAATCACTTGTCCTCTCTGCATCAACACTGCTCCGAGACCTTCTCCAGATGCATCCGTGTAGACTGCATAGTCCTGAGTGCCTGAAGGAAGAGCAAGAATAGGCGTTGTGGTCAACCTCTCCTTCAGTGTCTGGAAGGCCTGCTCACATAAATCATCCCAAATGAATGGAACTCCCTTCTGCGTCAATCGTGTCAATGGACGGACGATGCGTGAAAATCCGCTGACAAAGCGTCTGTAATAGCCCGCTAATCCGAGGAAACTCCGAATCTGAGTGACTGTCTTGGGTTGCTCCCAAGACATAACTGCATCTATCTTTGCAGGATCAACCGCAATGCCTGCCCCAGAAATGATATGCCCGAGAAATGAGACCTGGGATAACCAGAACTCACACTTGCTCAACTTGGCATATAGCTTGTGCTCTCGTAATGTATCTTAGACAATCCGCAGATTATTAGCATGATCCCCTTCATTCCGTGAATAGATGAGCACATCATCGATGAACACCACTACAAACTTGTCCAAGTATGGACGGAAGATACGGTTCATCATATCCATGAAAGCCGCAGGTGCATTGGTGAGCCCAAACGGCATCACCACAAACTCGTAGTGTCCATAGCGAGTCCTGAAGGCTGTCTTCGGAATGTCCGACTCGCGAATCCTCAGCTGATGGTAACCTGAGCGAAGATCGATCTTCGAGAAAACCGAAGATCCCTGGAGCTGGTCAAACAAATCATCGATACGTGGCAAGGGATAACGGTTCTTCACCGTTCTCTTGTTCAGCTGCCTGTAATCGATGCATAGTCTCATGGATCCATCCTTCTTCTTGACAAATAGAACTGGAGCACCCCAAGGTGACATGCTCGGCCTCACGAATCCCAAGTCAAGCAACTCCTGCAACTGCACCTTCAGCTCCCTCAACTCGGCTGGTGCCATGCGATATGGTGCCATCGAGATCGGCTGTGTATCTGGCAACAATGTGATCTCGAACTCAATCTGCCTCTCAGGAGGTAGCCCTGGTAGCTCATCAGGAAATACGTCCGGGTATTCTGAGACTACTCGGATGTCCTGTATCATCGGCTCCTGATCAGACACCTCCCGAACAAAAGCAAGATATGAATCGCAACCCTGATCAACAAGTCGCTGGGCTCGCAATACTGAAATGTACTCCATGGTGGAGTCATGTGTAGTACCCTCAAAAGTGAACTCGGGTAGATCTGGAATCCTGAAGACAACCGTCTTCCTAAAGCAATCAACAAGTGCATGATGAGTGGATAGCCAATCCATGCCTAAAATCAAGTCGAACTCATCAAGCTGTAGGAGTAGACAGTCTGCGATCATCTCGTAATCGCCAATCAGTACGGGTAAGTTTCTGACTATCAGAGATATGACAAATAACTGGCCACCTGGCCCTCGGATGTGATATGGAGACGATAGCGTCTCTGCAACTCTATCTAAAGAAACAAGCAACCTCGAAGCAAGGAAAGAGTGTGTCGCGCCGGAATCAAATAAAACATGGAAAGGTCGGCCCAAGACTGAGACCATACCTTTCACTACAGTAGCGGCTGAACGTGCCTGCTCCTCAGTAACTGCATGTATCTGCCCCTGTCTGGCTGGTGCGGCACTGGAGCCTGCCACACTCTGCATCTGCCTCGGCTGCTGTCGACTAAAGTTGGAGTTCCTGCCACGGAAACTCCCTGAACGCTGTGTCTGAGGCTGTGACTGTGAAGGCTGTGGCTGAGGCTCGCCAGAAGCCTGTGGGCACTGTGCACGGTAATGTCCCCACTCGTGACATCGGTAGCACCGGACTGGTCGAGTAGAGGGAGTAGCTGTGTCCGTGCTCCGAGCTGGTCCTGCAGGTGGTCTATCTGCTCGCTGCGACCCAGATGGTCGAGCGGACTCTGTGCCACGTCCGGCAAGTGCTCCTCCTAGAGTAGTCGATGGAGAAGAGCGAGCACTGCCAGAGAATGTCGAACCTGTAGGTCGGAACCGTCTGGCTGACCTCTGCTGCTGAAATGGTCGACGTATCGGCCCAAAATATCGCCGCGGTCTAGGCGGTGCTCCAGACGAGCTCCCGTAACGTCTCCCTCTAATGTCCTCGAACTTCTCCGCAGCATCGGTAGCATCGGAGATAGAAGTGATGTGTAGTCCAGCCAGCTTCTCCTGTACTTCCTCTCGCATGCCACCAATGAACTTTTCCAGATTCTCTTCTGGAAATGCGTCAGCTGTTCGTGTATGTCGTGACAACTCTGTGTATCTGATAAAGTAATCCCGGGCTGTCATCTGTCCCTGACGAAGCTCTGCAAACAGTCGGCGTTGGGACTCCTTCCACTTCGCAGAAAAGAAGTGGGCTCTGAACCTCGTCACAAAATCGTTCCAAGTAGGCTCTCGGCCTAACTCGGACACAACGGCCTCCCACCATCGCTCGGCGAAGTCTATCAGTGAATACTCTATGAAAGATAGCCACGTGTTTCGTGGCGCCTGAATCGCCCTGAGCACCTTCATTACTCTCTTCAGCCACTGCTCAGCGTCATCTGGTGGACCTGTGCCCTCGAACAAGGGTATGTTGGCCCGCTGAAAAGAAGTGAAGACTGACTGGTGCCTGTGAATGGCTGCATACTCGTGTGCATCCTCGTCAGCAAAGTCAACAGGGTCCTGCTCCCTGTCTAAGTCTGCATCCTCCTCAGCTCCATGCTCTGGAATGTCCTCTAGTGGATCATCAGGATGAGGCTGCTCTACCTCAACGGACTGCTGCTGGTCCTGTCGTATCCCATCCTGGGATGGATAGTACGTGAAATCTGACAGGTCCTCAAATCTCATCTCCATGTCCGTCTGCCTGTCGGCAATCTCAGTCTGCTGGGCCAATATCTGCTCCTGCTGGCCTCTCATAGCAGCCTGCTGCTGCTGAAGATCGGTAAGTGCGCTCAGTATGCGTGCTAGCTGATCAGAAGTATCCTGACCTGGTCGAGATGCCATGGCTCTGCATGAGAACCATAATTAGTCATAAGGATGCCCTAGACAGATATTTATCATAAATGCTTTTTCTCTTCTTGGGATATAAAATGAAAATTAATGAAATTGGTGACATCTGTGGTTATTGAATATGAATGTCATATTTCCCTTCTCGAACTCACGACAAGTCGGTAGACTGTCGCTATTCGAGATCTTAATGCGATCGGAATTGTAATATCGCGAATGTGCGTATCGGGGTACCACTGCTCTGATACCAAACTGTCAACCCCTCAGGATCCGGGTACCCGTTTACGCGCAATTCGCAAGATATCATTCATGTTTAATCGCACAAGTCGCAAAAATACAGGGAAAAATTTTTTTTTTCGCAACTATGACATTCATTCTCAATACATGACCACAAGTAAAAGAGACAATATGGCACCAAAATTCTTTTCATTAATATTCATATCCATTTACAACATGTACAAGCATCCTCCATGTTACAACATATATCCCAAAATGTGATACAAAAGAGATAACATTTACATCATTATCTGGACAAAAACTGAGACAAAGTAATTCATACCGTCGGGTATAAACTCTGTCTCCAGGAAGCATGTATAGCTACTGAGCTGCAGGCTGTTTGCCTGCCAAACATGTTAGGAAAGAAAAGGCGTCAGCGGTTGCTGGTACCTCCCAAAAACTTATATAAAATAACAGGCATTTATTATTTACAAAAGAAAGCAAGTAGAGAGGCGAGAACAACTCAAATTAAACTTTATTTCTACTTTGCAATGAAAAAGGTTTTTCAGGCTACTTGTAAGCATCTCAAATGTTTGTCCCATACCCCGGCATTTCCCACATGTGACATATTTTATAGTACTTGAGTATTCATGAGTATCTGAGTGTAAGCACATATCTATTCATAGATCACGTTATTGAGTGATAATGGAAAAGTTATGATCGGAAAGATCTATTAATTTATTTAAATCATTGGGTAGAGAGAGTGGTCATTTCCTACTAACCCTAACTTTTGATCGTAACTTCTCAAATTCTTAATTCTAATGTTTCAGATACAATTCCAGATGGTGTAGATGCAGATATGGATGATCTAGATGTAGAATCGCCATGTCTGTTGGCGAAGTAACTCAAGCGGTGAAGAAGCCTACAAATGGCTCTTCCGTCTCGCCCTCTAATTGGAAGCGCGGTCCAATAGGGGGATAGGTCTATTCTCCAACTACGCCACTGAGACGGGTGAGAGAGACTCCCTAGAAAAGTCGCTCTAGAAAAACAGCCCGACTAGTACGGGCAACCGAGCTCGTACGTAAAGCTGAAAAACCAGGATCCCCCGCCTGGGCATCCTAAAACAGGGTCAGCGGAACTGGTCTAAAGTCTGGATCCCAACGAGGCGTAAAAACACTGCGAGCTCGCGTAAAAACCGAAATGGGACTGGGATCCTAGACCCGCGCACTTGGCGGCCGCTGCCCTAACTGGGCTTCCTATTCTCCCGCCCAGTTGAGGGTCACCGCGCCCTCGCACAGTCAGGTGTAGAAGTCACCATGACCGGCATTTATAATTATTAGGGTCACTGATTCCCAAGATTATCATGGCTAAGTTATAAACCATATACAAGATCATCCTACTTCAGATTCTTCACCTATGTCGATTATGAAGATGATATTAAATTACTTAGGAATGATAAAAATTTCTAAAACTCCAACTTCTTGATGAAAGACAATTTACTGCCAGCATCTAATCCCAACTATGTCACTTTTGAACATTTATTACTTAATACTATATAATTTATTACAACTATATACCATACGTATTTCACATATGTTGTATTTTGGAGATCCTCCTTTGATCTTTGGTAAAAGAGAGCAATGAAACTAGAGATAGATATTTTCTATCCTCAAATGTTAATAGACTCCAGTTGATGATCCTGTAATTGTAGCGTTTATTTACGATTTGGGTCCCTATAGTCACAGAAGATAATATCAAAGATAACATAATGGAATTGGCTCTATGGATCACAATACTAACAGTCATTTTCACCAGCAACCCTTCTTCAATCTAACTTGGCCAAGAAACATACAATTTTATTGCTTATAAAAACAATGTGCCATGTATAATGGCTGTGATGAAGGAGAAGACACCACATTAGCCAAGTCAGAAATAATCATCCAGAAATCCTTCCTCTACTGCCAGAGCACAATATTTAAGAAAATGACAAAATGAAATCAATTATGACTTAAACAGTTCGATTCCAGGTAATGATGCACCTTGTTCTTATTAATAAGAAACACGTCATGAAAATAGATGATAAATATGCGCCTTGTTCGTATTAACATTATCTAATTATCTCCCACCAGTAACATGGATGATATAATCATAAGGAATTTGATGTAAACAGGAGAATTGTATAAACCAAACAAATTTACGAGATGTATTAAAGACTCCTCCTTAAAATAAAATAACGACCCTAATCATTACTGATCAGAACAATCGATGCCAAATTTCCTTATTTCGGAAAAAAGTTGCTCTTTTGTCGACCATCTTAAGGGATTGACTTAGAATTTATTCCTCCAATCTTGTTGGTGAGTGTCATCCAATCACTCTTCATGACACTACAGTTTCCCTACTTTTAATTTTTCAGTGAAATCAAAGAAAGGATTAATTGGTCTGTCATTATCACATCACTAATTCTCACGTCACCCTAAACATTCAATTAATTGATGAAATTTTGACCCCTTTCCTGGAAGCAATTCTTTGGACATTTCCTCTAGGAGAACTGCAACAATGATCTTTTTTTTTATACCGCAACATTCGTATCACAAATAGAACCAATAGATATAACAATCACGTGCATGTCAATCCATGGAAAAGAGAAATATGAACCCAGACTTCCAGGTCAACACCAAACAAATAGAATAGAAACCTTTAGGTGAAAGAGAAAGGACATGCATGGCAGCAAATAGGAGGGAAATAGGATTGTACCTCTTGATATGCTCTAAAAGGAGAAAATCATGCATGCAACAGGTAGGATGTTCTGGAGCTTCAGCACTTTAAATCCTCACAGCTGTACTTGATGTTCTTGAGGTGTATAACAGAAGAAGAAGGAAAGATTGTAGCAGATTTTTAGAATTTGGGAATAAAAAGGGGAGATCCTTCTTGAGATTTGGAGGAATACAATTGGGAAATATGAAATAAGGAAGAGAGAAAGGGTCGTACCTCTATTTAAAAATCTCAAATGGAGATCACAACATGCAAATCTGGAAATCCAGAAGTTAGAACAGCAGCTCCAGACTGTGCTTGAAGAAAAACGATGGGGGTTTCATGAGGGAAATGAGAGAGATGAAAACGAGAGGAAGGTTGTGGGTTTGCTTCTTCGTTGGAGGCAAAGTTAGAGAGGGTTTCATTGGGAATTTTGGGGAAATGGAGGTTATATATAACAAGGATGGCACAAGGGGGTGATGCCAAGTGTTGATAAGAAGGGTTTAAGTGTCAAAGAGGGGATAGGTTAAGTGGAATGAAGAAAAATCCAACCCAAATGTGCTGTCCAGGAAGCCAACGACTGTTACTGTTGCTACAGTAACAACAAAATTTATAATATTTTATCATTATTTCCTTTAACCAAACTTATCTTTATTTGTTATACATAAAAACCGATCGTACAAGCACCCCGGGCCTCGGATTTTGACGCGAAGTATCTCGATTTGATCGTCTTTCAACGACGATCAAAAAGAGTATAATATTGATATACTTCCGATTGACTTTTGAATATCCGAAATTTTCGGATACGGTTTTTGTTTGAGACTAAATTTTGTGATTTAAAAATATCATACGACCTCCGATTGACGAACGGTCGATTCCGTTGGTCTCGTGTCGTCGAATCGGATCTAATGACGGTCTTGGTTCGTTTCGCGGTTTCCGAATTTGCGTCGCGGCTTTTCACGGCGCGCATTACGAAGGGACCGATTTTTGGTCGATTTCGTCCGAACGACTTTTGATTCACTACTAATTGGTCGTTTTAGGTTGTTTAGTATTGACCGACAACGTTTTTGGGTTCATTAGACCAAAAATCGGACGACTTCAGGTTTGATTGGAAACCGGATGCTACAATTAATAATAAAATCTACATAAAAAGGTCAAATGTTTAAGATTGTTATTACAATTCCTCGTAGTTAGAAAATAGGAATGCGGAAGCGGAATGATAAACAAAGCCCTAAATCAAGAAATATTAAACATGAAGAACAAGATTTCATGTGGAACCCTACTCCCTAAGGAGCGGGATGAAACCACAAGAGAAGGCCTCAAATGGGTGTATGCTTCATTGCTTTTTCTCACTGGATACAATGGGTGTGGGGGTCTATAAATAGCCCCACTAAGTCTCCACATCTCCCAACTGGTAGATGTGGGACTAAAGACTTGGATGGGGTAAATGGATCTTGGAGAGATCCATTTACCCATCTCTCTCATAAGTGACGCATACAATTTATACTCCAACACTCCCCCTCAAGCTAGAGCATGCAGTGTTCAGCATGGACAAATAAAAAGAAATCTCAACTCACGCTACATAACACTACAGACAATATAAACTCAACGCGCACAATTGTCGGTTGTTGTCGAGGACGTTGCTTCTCATGTTGTGCAGGTGAGGAGGACGAACAGACTGGAGTGTGAGTCAAACTGAATCTCCTCATCGGAGAGCATGTGCTTTGTACTACGCATGTCAAAGTCGTTGCAACTGAAAATGAATCTCCACCTGGAGAACTCTGGCCCGCCACAACATGTTGACAACTGCTCCTTCTCTGAAAAGGCCGAAAAGAGCATCACTAATTATCCATACGCATATCTCTGATGATGGGTCTCTCCCATAAGGACCTCGAAATGGGTTCTCTAACATAGGAACCTCGGAAGGATCTTGTATTGGAGTTCACGATCGCTGGAGAGTGGAGTCTGAAGAAGTCTCCTCATCAGAGAACTGGGTCTCACCCATCTAATATAGAGAATGGTACTCTACTCTGGAGTCCCTATTAAACCATATGAAAACCCTAGCCAACATGGTATAGGGAATGGTCCTCTACTCTGGAGTCCCTATGGCTCACATGAAAACCCTAACCGAACAACAAGAATGATGGGGACCACAAAAACATGATGACATACATGTGCACATTTGAAAAGACCGCATGCATGTGCATGTCTGAAACTGAAGACTCGGAAACATCTAACGTCGAGTTTGAATAATCTGAACTGTAGAGTATGCAAATCTGACTAGCCTGGAATATGGAGTCTGCAGAATCTGGATCTGACAATGAGGCTTGTAACTCTACATATACTCCCAATTTCTCCTATACTAGTCGGAATACATGACATCAACTATGTTGGGAGAAGACAGTAAAATAGGGAAAAACATGAAACCAAATAAGTCGTCTCATTTTTCTTCAGGTTTTCTAATCTAAATTTTTTCTCATTTTTTCTCGGCTTTTTCATTCACACAATTTTTAATAGCTGTCAAAATATTTTTTAACATAAATTGTTCACATATTTTAATTTACGACTTCATTTCTCAAAAGAATCTCTTTTTGCATTTTTTCTTGACTATTTCCTTCTTTTTGTTAAATAGCCAACTATTCTCTCATTTTTTGTAGTGAGCCATTTCGAGTGAAAAAAATCCGTCCCTCTTTTTTTCTCAGCCAAAATTTTCCTGATCTCTCTCCCTTTATTTTTTCTCTAAAACAGCCCAAAGGGCCCATTTGCAATAGCATACATAAATTTAATATTTTCAGCTTGGGCTGAAAAATGAAGCACCCCCTTTTCTATTTAGGGTTCGTTGGAACACTTCTCAAAGACATCCGCCCCCGATGGGGGATCTCTTCTCCATGTCGCTGCCTTGCTTGGTCGGAGATGCACTATCACCCACATGGGCAATCTAGACAGGAAGGCCCGGTGCGGAAGTGGGGTGTAGGATGGTGCGGGGTTGGCTTCACTTGGAGGCCTTACGCGATGGGAACTTTGTACGGGGTTGGCTCTGCCTGGAGCCCTCACGCGATGGGAACTTCAGATGGGGTTGGCTCTGTCTGGAGCCCTCTGCCTTGGCAGCTTTTCGCCTGATGGATATGCACGCAGGGGGGGATTCTGGAGAAATCGAGCGAGATCGGGGCCCCTACATGGAGTAGGTTGCTAGCTTGGAGAACACAGAGGAGTCGAGTCTCCTATTCTACGCCGTCGCTGAGGGGTTCCGTACAAGGAGTTTCGAGATTTTTTTTCTTTCCAGAGACACAGGAGGTGCAGCCTCTTGAGATCTGGTTGTCGCCGCCTAGTTTCGCCAACGAGGAGGGCACTTCTTCATCGTATTGTCGCCTACTCGCACGGGATCCCTCTGGAGATACGAAGGGGCTCCTTCCTGGAGGATGCAGAGGTGCCACCTACATGGCTGCGCTGCTTGGAGACAGGTGGCTCGCTCCTAGAGTTCGATCGAAGAGAAGCTTGTTGGAACCCTGGGGACGACTCGAGATTACCGCCTAGAGGCACCCCTTCCTTGAGTATTTCCTTCTTTGAGTATCAAAGATTGACATGAGGCTGGAGATGACGGCACAGCCGCACATCGTCGTGGCCTGGACTCGTGGATCTAGGGTTACAGAAAACCCTAGAGATTTTGAATAAATCCCTCATAACATGAACAATAGTCTTCAAAATAATCTTCAGGAATCGAATCTCAAAAAAACATGAATGATGCAAACAAAAATTCGACAGACAAAATAATTGATTTTGATGGTGGAATTATCGGTGGAGAAGAAATTAGAGGACGGGAGAAGAGAAAAACACGCCGGATGCGCGGGATTTTGAGATGAGAATAGTAAAGACCGCGTTGAGAGAGAAAATAACAAGAGAGAGATACAGAGGGATAATGAGATAAACTCAATTTTTCATGTAATCTTACTTGTCTTTTACAATAGGCTACCAACCTCTTTATATACTAGAGGTGGAATTACAAAAATAGAAAGTGAATCGAAAGTAAAATCTGTCTCGATCTTAATTGATTTGAATCGAGATTCAAATCTACATTATCCTAATTTGACTCTAATTCAAAATTCGAAATTCAAATGTAAAATTAACTGACTAATTTCGAGATCACACGCGATCTCTTTATTTAAATAAAAATTACAACGACTCGAAACGTAAATAAAATTAACGGATAAAATTCAACCCTATTTGTCAATTCCGTGCTGCATCAATTCTCCTCCACTTGAAAGATTCGTCTCCTGACGAATTGCATCGTGGGGAGAATTTTAAGAAAAGAGGGGTTCTTCTATCGTACTGACCAAGTACGCATGAGCATTATATAAAAAGTTCTAAGGGCTGACAGATGGTTTCTACTGCATAAAGGACCAGCTGTGAGTCCTTACCTTTATATCGTGTTTATGGATGAATGGTGAAGCACATCCAAGACAATGTATCTCGGTATATGTTGTTTAGGGATGCAATTGTTGTGGTAGATGTGATGAGAGGTGGAGTCAGCAAGAGGTTTGAGCAACAGTGTGGAAGTAAAATATGGAATGGATGATCAGTTGTAAATGAGACAGAGATGGGACTGAGGTGAACATCAGAATATATATTATATTGAAGAAAGATGTCCGTAAATACATGGGAGCCATGTGAGGGTATGGTGCAGTAATTGACATAGATGTCATAGACCCATACATAAAATCAATGTATGAATGGTGAAATAGAGACGAGCTTATCCTCCCATAGAAGGTGAGATGCAAGAATCTCACCCAAGATTGTAGCATACTTACAGAACGCCAATTGATGCCCCATCTGAAGGTGTGAAAAGTTGGTTGATAAGCCTTGCAAGAGGTGTTGAATAAAACAAATTAAGTAGCAGGAGAAGACTATTAAAAATGATTTTGTTTGCTTGAGTGTAAGTTAGGGTACACTGACTACATACGTTTGGAGAAAATTCACTATATGGTTGGATAAGAGAAACTTGCTCGAATGTAAGTTAGGGTACACTGATTACATGCAATTGGAGGTGGTAATTCACTCTATGATTGGATAGAAGAAACTTGCTAATCTCACTGATCCAAGCTTCCATCCTCGTCAATTAGGTTTGGATTCATATTCGAATCAAATCATTACAAGAGTTGTATGAACTAATCTTGTCATTCATCTCATCATGACTCTAACTTGAAATAAATTTCAGATTGAGATAGGATGTTATTCCATCTGGTCCTATTTTTATTGGCACACTGCCGAGATTGTATTGATTAGGATTTGCCAAATGAGCTAAAGAATGGATATGCATCATTATGGTTCTTAATTACTCAATGCTAGTTTATTCTAATTTATCACTTGCATACGTCGATAAAAATGAATATCATATATCTGTATCTTTTCAGTCACGGTAGGCATTTTATACAGATTTTACGTTAGTATACATATCCACTTTAAAATGGACAAAGATACCGATATCATTTCCATACTCGCAAATATTGTTATCCGTATCCATATATCCATATATCCGTTTTCATATATAAATATGATTGCAGTTTTTTATAAAAAAAAATTGTAACATAATTTCATGCATTCTTTCACCATATTTATATAATTGTTAGGAAACAAATAGATGTAGGGTATTTGTATCATTTGTAAGCAATTAAGATCATCTATATAGAATTTATACTCCTATGATCCGTATCCGGTTTATATTTGTATCCATTCTTTAAGGATGTGTTAACACAATTTTCATATCCATCAATGTCTACATCTGCTTCCTAATTGTATTTAAAATGGATGTGGATATAGTGACATTTATATCCATATCCGTATCGGAGCTTTTGCCTCCCTCCTTGCATATGATATCAGAAATGTCAATGTGTGGGTTCAAAATGCTGGGATTATTGCACCGTACATGCTTAATAGATATGGTCTCTCCTTCATGCCTAACGCTTTGAAACTATGTGCTCTCGATAATTTTTTAGTTTGGAAAGACGTGAAATGACCTATACGATTTCCCATTAGTCGAGCTTGTACGATGATTGATTGGTTGTCTTCATGTAGCTACATCATTCCCTTTTATGATTTTTTTCAAGTTTCACATCCTCTGCATGACTGCAGGGTCTGAGACCTACCATACCGAAGAATACCCATCCTAAACTTGTTGAGTTACTCCAAAAATGCTGGCAACAGGACCCTGCTCTGAGACCAGATTTTTCTGAAATTCTTGAGATACTGCAGTGCGTCTCCAAGGAGGTTAGACAAATCAAAAGTCAGTGTTTTCACTTTGTATATGTTTGATAATACGTGTGCCCAAACAGATTGCAAATAAGACCGAAGAACAGCGAAGGGAGAGGCCGTCATCAAGTGGCATCTTCTCTGTTCTCTGGCGTGGACAATAATCCAGTAGACTACGACTTTCTCAGGGGTATTTATTGTACAGTTTTGTCAGAATTTTCCATCAGAACAGCCTTTGCTGCTATTTTTCAATGTTTAGTAGCATTCGTCCAATCATTATGTAATTCAGTCCCCTTTTGGTTACACACATATAATGTAATATAGATCTTGCTTGTATGCACTAATTTATCTACAATCATTGTTTAAGTTGAACGTCAAATTTTGAATATGTAGAGAGCTTTATCCCAACTTCATTTAAGATTAACGTATATGATAAATGTCAATTTGGACTAAGTTGTAACATTCTAAGACTTCCTATATCCAAGTATTCATTGAGAGTCCGTAAGAAGGTAAATTTTCTGGTCTGGTGCATCCTTTTTAAAAAAAAATACAACCTATGCAGCAGATTCCAATACTAAAGCTAAATATGTGAGGCGTACATCCTAGGGAGGGTTCTTGGTAAGCCCATAAGTGGGATACAAAGCACATAAACAAGCACATGCAACACGTTCGTACTATGGAGGGTATACCTCCACATGCACTATGTAGGAGACATGCTCTGGATACCCACACACTCTCCTGGGACTGCCATAAGTTGGGCTCTCAAAGTGCTTAATAGTAGTTCAGAACTTAGGTGGCCTTTGACTAGAAATATGTGATGCAATATTTCCTATGTCCTTGTTTTACTCTTCTCTCGAGAGAGAGAGATGCCTGCTTTGTAGATAGGGAGGAAGGGGATCATTATGGCTAGTGGAATTTGGATCATTCCAATAATTTAATTCACTCAGATTGGCCTATCTACCTTCTCTTGTCCCACATCTTTCTGCATTCAGAAGTCCCCACGAATCTGTCTCGACTTGGGGGATCGTGGATGCTAGGCAAAAGGAGTAGTGGAGTCGTGGACCTCACTCTTATAGTTTATCCCTTATTTTCGGTGTGTGTCCTTCAATCATTGAACGGCTTTGACGTGGTTGCCATGTAATGGGAGAAGCTTCCATTTATAGATCCTACACCACTTCTAGCCACGTGATCTCCGTCCATAGGTTGGCCAGGAAATGGTGGTTGGGATGTGCAAAAGATCAATACATACTGCCACTCTTATGTATGATGTAGCAGATAGATAGTTGGTGGGAAGACGTATTCCTTGAGGAGCAAGTAAAAGCATGGTTGATGCATGCATGCTTCTCCTAGCCCAAACCCCGTTCTCGTTTGAATGTTTTGAACCCAACTGGACAAGGGAGGGCAAAGTATAATGTTTTGAACCCAACTGGACATATTGACCACTGTCCAAAATGCTTATTCACAAGTTGTTTAGTAGTAGTCCACACTACTTATAACTCACTCTCACACTTTGTGATTGTTAGAGATTACCATATATTATTGTTTCTACATTTATCTCTATTTCCTTATGCATTGTTTCCCTATGTATCATTGTTTCCTTATGCATTGTTTCCCTATGTAACCCCTCAGGGGTATTTGTGTAAGTTCTCCTCTGAGTACCCTAGGGTTTAGTTCTATATAAGGACCCCCAAACCTCACAGAATAAACAAGCAATATTCTTCTCTTCTTATCTCCACTTGGTATCAGAGCAACGGTCCTAGACAGGTGTTCTGATTAAGCATCCCTCCGCCACCACCCGTCTCTCCCTCCTCTACTATTCCCTAGGGACCGTGCGCCTCGCGAAGGTTCTGCGCGACCCCTGCGCATCGCGCGACCCCCTGCGCATTGCGCTAGGGCTCTGCACTCGGCCCTGCTGCGCACCACGCGAGGGCCTGCGTGAGGGCATCTCGCCTCCACGATCTCTGCCCGACGCAAGGGCGTCCTGTGCGTGACAGCTCATCGCACCAGCCTTCGCGACCTCACACCGCTAGGGCTTCCGCCTCCGTGCGTGAAAGCTCCTGTGCGTAAGAGCTCATCGCACCGCTAGGGCTTCCGCCTGCGCACCTGCTGCGCACCACACCACGCGAGGGCTCCAGTTCCTCCGTGAGGGCTCCTGTGCCCGCCTCTGCTGCGTAAAGGCTACTCTGTGAGGGCTCTTGTTGCCCGGTTCTACAGCACCCCCAGTGCTCCAGTTCCCTGGCGTGAGGGCTCTAGTTCCCCTGCGCCCTTGCTCCTATACTACCGCGCCCATGACCCACCGAGGCATCTGCCGCTAACGCCCTAGACCTCTTATTCATGGTTTAGAGCATCGAGCTTCCACAACTCTACAATCAATGTGCAACTAAGGCGGCTCTACAACTACAACTGCATCTAGGTTACTTTTTCTTGACCTAGAGACGCTATCATGACGTCCATCGAGGCCAAGCCTATGTATCCTCCTTCTCTGATGGTACAAGGCACATCTATCAAGTTGAAAGGATCCGAAAACTATGTTCTATGGTCTCGATCCTTCAAGATATTTATTGATAGCCAACGAAAAAGTGTCATCCTCACAAAGACTCCTCAGTCTATCACTGATGCAGATTATGAAGCCTGGTTTGTCGACAATTGCCAGGTAATTACTTGGATGACAAATAGTGTAGATCTAAATATTGCTGCCAATCTTTTATGTAAAGATACTGCTAAAGCTATGTGGAAAAATCTTGAGCACACATATTCCCAGAAAACAACCAAGTCTCGTCTTTCTGATATATACACAAGAATTTGGTCTACTAATCAAGAAGAAACCAGTTTAACTGAATACTACCGGACACTTACAAGCCTGTTTGAAGAACTTCTTATATTTCAACCTGCATGCTGTGATAAACAAATAGGCGGACGTGTCGAGTGGCAGGTTTACAGGTTCCTTTCGGGGCTTCATCCGAAATACAAAATTGCAAAAGATCAATTTCTTATGGCAGATAAATTGCCTACGGTCGAAACCATATTCGGTCGACTACAGGAACTGGAGGCTCCGGTTCAGAATTCTCAGGTTCATTCTTCTACAGAGACAACGACCCACTATTCATCCGGGCACAGAGGACGTCATTCTTATCTAGGAGGCCGAGGTCGAGGCCGTGGACGTGACTCTAGTCGTGGACGTGACCTTGGACGAGGTCGTGGTCGTGATTCCTCTACTGGTCGTTATCCTGCATGCGTACACTATGGTCGCATGAATCATCCCTCTGAGCGTTGCTGGGCAACTTTTGGCAAGCAACCAAGTGCTCATAACACTTATGATGACGAGCCACATGATAACAATGATACAACTACTCACATTACGGATGGACAACATACTCCATTTACTGCTTCTGAATATACTCGTCTGCGACAACTTCTAAATGACTACTCCCTCAACAAAAGATACAACTGCATCTGCTGCTATTGCTAGCCTTGCCACTACATCAGGTACAGTAGCAAACTCTGTTTCTGTTACCAAACATGCATGGATTATTGATTCTGGAGCTTCCACTCATCTAACGGGAAATGTAAGTCTGCTAGCCTCATCTCAACCTTCTACCTTTATAAAGAGCGTTCGTGTTGCCAATAGGGATCATTCTCCCGTTACCGCGGTTGGAACTATTAAATTCTCCAATAAACTTCAACTGACAGATGTGCACTGTGCTTCTGCCTTTCCACTCAGTCTTTTATCTGTTCAGAAGCTATGTCGTGAGCTACATTGTCGTGTTATTTTTGATGAATTCTCCTGCTATTTTCAGGATATCCGGACGAGGCAGATTTTTGGGGGGGACATGAGAGGAATGGCCTATACTACCTCAACAACCCTACCACTAACAACTTTGTTGGTGCTACCTCCATCACTGAAGATCCCCTTCTATGGCATCCTCGTTTGGGACATCCTTCTGCCAAAGCTCTCTCTATGATGTTTCCTGAACTGTCTACGCTAAAACCTTTTCAGTGTGAAGCATGTCAGTTCGGTAAACATCATAGAGCTTCCTTTCCTGCTAGAACTGAGCCTCGTCGTACTACTCCTTTCTTCTTAATTCATTGTGACATTTGGGGACCCTGTCCGGTCAAAACCATTGGTGGTCATAAGTACTTTGTTGTTTTTGTGGATGACTACAGTCGCTTATCTTGGGTATTCTTGTTAAAAGAACGTTCAGAAACTAATATCATTGTCAAGAACTTCTTTCATTATGTCAAAAATTTCTTCTCTACTACCACTAAAATCTTTCGTTCTGATAATGCTCTGGAATTTACTCAGAATGATTTGATAACCTTTTTTGCCTCCCAGGGAACCATACATCAAACATCTTGCCCATATACATCCCAACAAAATGGGGTTGCTGAAAGAAAACTAAGACACCTTCTTGATATTGCTCGATCCTTACTCACCCATATGAATGTTCCCAAGATATATTGAGGCAATGCTATCCTTACTGCTGTACATCTTATAAACAGGGTCCCCTCTGCTTCTCTGCATGGCTCCACTCCCTTCAGCTTACTATATCTCAAGGAGAAACCGTTCCCTCTGCCCTTACGACTCTTTGGATGCACATCATTTGTCCATAATTTCCACACCATGGATAAATTATCTGCTCGCGCTATCAAATGTGTTTTTCTAGGGTATTCTCAAACTCAAAAAGGATACATATGTTACGATCCTAAAGGACATCGTTACTACGTTTCTCTTGATGTCACCTTCTTTGAACAAAACAGCTTCTTTACACAATCAGTGTCCGATATTCCCCTAAAATCCCCGCCTCCACCAATTGTGTATAAAAGAAGAACTGTGTCTAATCCGGTTCAGGTTCATTTACCTATTCCGTTGTTGCAGAACACTACGCCATCCTCGAATGCTCCCACCAATGCTACCCCGGATAGTCCTCAGGAGTTACCAATCGCACTACGCAGAACAAAGAGGCAATGTACACTTCACCCAATATCTCATTTCACCTCTACTAATGGGTTATCTTGCTCTGACAAAAGATATGCAGATGCCATAATGGCTATTTCTGTTCTCAAAGATCATCATAGTGCATTACAAGATGAGGGATGGAGAATGGCAATGAATGAAGAAATGGAAGCATTACAGTCTCGAAAAACAAGGGACCTCATCAAATGCCCTCCTGGATGTAAACCAGTTGCATGTCGCTGGATCTTCACTACAAAGCAGTCCCCTGACGGTTCTATTGATCGTTTAAAAGCAAGACTTGTAGCAAAAGGCTTTACTCAAACATATGGGGTAGACTACTTCGAAACATTCTCCCCTGTGGCTAGAATGGGATCCATACGAACTATAATCTCTATGGCAGTAAACAAAGGGTGGCCTATGTTTCAGTTAGATGTCAAGAATGCCTTTCTATATGGAGAGCTTGACGAAGAAGTCTACATGATACAACCCCCAGGTTACGAAGTCGAGGGGGGGTATGTATGCCGACTTCACAAAGCTATCTACGGACTAAAGCAGAGTTCAAGAGCTTGGTTTGATAGACTAAGTACATAGATTGGTACCATGGGCTTCCAGAGGACTACATCAGACTATTCGATTTTTGTCAGGAGGCGACAGAATAGTGTTGTAGTTCTTGTTGTATATGTAGACGATATGATTATTACTGGAGATGATGACCAAGGAATACTAGAAACCAAAGCTGTCTTGCAAAAAGTATTCCTCACCAAGGATCTTGGACAACTTCGCTATTTTCTAGGCATAGAAGCTCTACGTACTGAGAAAGTCTTACATATGTCACAAAGGAAATACTGCTTTGACATACTAACTGAGGCAGGACTACTTGGGTGCAAACCCTCGGGAATTCCAGCAGAGCCTAGAAAACATTCGCCATCCAATGATCCTCTCTTTGAAGACACTGCACGATATAGGAGCCTGGTTGGCAAACTTCTATATCTTACAGTTACTAGACCTGATATATCTTATGATGTAAACAGGGCTAGTCAAAATATGGAGAAACCATGCTACAGTCATTGGCAAGATGTACTTCAAATACTTCGCTACCTAAAAGACTCGCCAGTACGAGGAATCTTCTATGGGGCAAATGGTCACACAAATCTTATTGCATATGCTGACGCCAATTATGCAAACTCTCCTGAAGACCGTCAATCTACAACTGGATATGCCATGATGGTAGGAGGAAACCTGGTTAGTTGGAGAAGCAAGAAATAATCAGTTGTTTCAAGATCTAGTGCTGAAGCTGAATATAGAGCAATGGCTCAGGCTACATGTGAGATCACATGGCTGCTCACTTTTCTAAAAGAACTAAATGTCGCTACATCCACTCCTATTCCCCTGTACTGCAACAACAAATCATCTACCTACATTGCTAGCAATCCTGTGTTCCATGAGAGAACAAAACATATTGAGATTGACTGTCACTTTATCAGAGATGCTGTACGAGGAGGGAAGATCACCACACCACACATTCCAACAGATCTTCAACTTGCTGATATCTTTACCAAGGCAGTAACTAAGAAGCGGCTTTCCTGGATAACTTCCAAGTTGGGCATGAATGATGAATATTCTCCAACCTGAGGGGGAGTGTTAGAGATTACCATATATTATTGTTTCTTTATTTATCTCTATTTCCTTATGCACTGTTTCCCTATGTATCACGATTTCCTTATGCATTGTTTCCATATGTAACCCCTCAGGGGTATTTGTGTAAATTCTCCTCTGAGTACCCTAGGGTTTAGTCCTATATAAGGACCCCTAGATCTCACAGAATAAACAAGCAATATTCTTCTCTTCTTATCTCCACAATGATTACTAGATATATGATTATGTTTGGGGTTATACACAACATGCCAATATTTTTCTGTAGAGGTATGGAGACTCATGCGAGATTTTCTCTTTTTAGGAACAAAGCTTAAAAAAGATCTTTACATGGGTTTGAGGACCTTAACTCGGTTGCAAGGGTAACTTGGTAGAGGGTAACCCTTTTTTGGAGGGGTATACCGGTTGTTTGTGTGTTTGGTGTTTGGATGGCGCTGGACATGTGAGCCTACGACGAGCCATTATGCAATAAATGTTATTGCAATTCGCTCCGTAATCTGAAATGAAAAATAAGTAATTTTATCTTAGTACAATTAGAGTTATGTACCATGTTCATCTTAATATCATACATTTGTTGATCCAAAGGTTGGATCATAGAGGTTGGTGTAGGATTGAATATCTAAAGAGTTAGATTGAGGATACAACCACCATCAAGTGATTATCAAGAAGGGATCTCAAGTTTGAGAAGAGGATGGCAATCCTTACGTCAAAGGATGACATCTGACCGGCCTCTTGATGTAGATCCTCTACATAGGAATAGAGATTCAGATGTGTTGGATGAGTTAGGTCGAAGTGTTGACTTAACGAGATCGAGATAACTAAGACCTATGTCGTATGTTGTCACGCATAGGCATGCATCCAATGATCGGAGACATGTATTACTATATGTCTAAGTGTATACATTAGGCAGACCATTAGGGTGATGACCTAATCAAGGTCTATACATCGGCGAGCTGATGTGCATACAAGGGTATATGAGTAATACGATCTCTCAATGGGATCATACATGTTCACTATTGAATCGGAAGATATGAGCTCACTCATGAGATGTTGGGATAAAACAAATTCCAATATTGGTCATATTGTTTTGGAAACGAGACATGATTTGTAGGTATGATATATGCTTTTAGAAAGCATATGATCGGTACACATTCCCAATGATCGAACGAGAAACATAATGATAAAACCCTGAAGGAGACAATTCAAATAAGATCAGAACTTTGGGTTTATTGTAGTTCTTCCGGTGTACAGGATGTATGAGTATTAGGAATACTCGAGGGTGATCTAATCTTAAACAGTTGTATACCATGACACTTCCTTTCCGAGGGAACGATGAAACGCGTTTGGATTTTAGTGACTCCTCTCAGTGGATAAGATATCCAATCTTGATCCAATTGTTAGACATTGATCGAAATATGATTCAGATACAATGAGAAGATAATATATCATGTCTAACATGATCAAACACCTTTGAGATGTCTTCTAGATCTGGATGTGAGATTAGATCTCACTATCCAAGTCAGTATACATGGACTATACAAACAACTTGACCTTATCTCCAAGTATCTGAGGAGAAGACACACAATTCTTGAAAGAATTTAATAATTATTCCATAAGCAATATTATCTGATCTTTGTAAAATTGGATAGTTAAATAAGATTTAATTATCGCAAATAATGTGGATATGATTCACATTATTTAGACATGTGTAAAGAAATATCTTGGATAATTAAATTAGATTTATTTATCATGGATAGGATTAATATGGATAACAATATCCCAGTAATCATAGATAATGCGGATATGATCCACAATATCATAGTGAGATTTAATTGTTGATAAGATTCATGATTAATATGTTAGTGTGAATTGATTTGCATTACACAATTTAATGTAAATGTGATTTACATTGAATATTGGATGTAAGAATATAATTCTCAATTGTCAATGGTCAATGATCTAATTGTAATTGACACAATTTATTTAGAATTATTTAGTAATAATTCAATTATTAAATTAATAAATAATGTAGAAGATTTGTTAAAGATTTGAGATCTTGCAAAATTGGAATGAAGAGAGTCTCTCCTCTCCTTATTTGGAGTGGACGACCATGGTAGCTCACACCATGGTGGTCATTGTCACCGGGTCGAAATCCCGCTATCGATTTTGTCTTGTGTGGTGCTAGCTAACCTGTAGCTACCTAGCCTTCCTGAGTAGGATGGTTACAGACACGCTCCAACCCTTCTCGAACTTGCACTTACTTGCCTGCCAACGTTCCGAGAGATGGAAATTATGGGGCTTGCGAAAAAAGGAGGTAGTTGGAAATATTCGGGCCCAATCGGTAAAAAAGAAATTCTTCTATTCAAGAAAAAAAAGGCTATCGTGAAAAAAACTGTAAGAAAAAAGAGAGGGACGAGTTTAAAAAATGGGGGGAAAGCTGAGAAGAAAAAGGGATGGTTATGTGAGAGAAAAAGATAAGATTGTAATTTTTGTTTTCCCTTCATTTCTTCTCTGAACTTGGTTGAGCGTCATATTTTCCGGGAAGTATGGGAGAAAGGAGGAGTATTATATAGAGTTCTTCATATTCTGAGATTCAGACTCTAACACTATTCGAGGATGCATTCGAGTGACCTAGTTTCTCCATGTTCTTCAGAGAGAGATTCAATGCAGTTTATCTCCAGTGATCATGAACTCCAGTATGGATATTCCCGCAGCTTCCTTTAGTGATCATAAACTCCAGTCTGAGATCCTTTCGAGGTTACTATGAGAGTGACCTACGTCTTATATCTACATATGCATATTCCCACAATGCTCTTTGTTTGGTCCTTCAGAGAGATGGAGAAAATATTCGCATATTACATTGAATTCCAACATGATGTAGGTCAGAGTACTCCGTGGAAGAGACTCATTCTAGTTTCGGTGACTAAAAAACGTAGTACATAGCACACGAGCCAGTCATTGATCCAGATGTTTCTATGGATCATCATTCACACTCTAGCCCTATAATTTCTCCTCGTCGGCATGACATAAGAAGCAACGTCCTCAGCACGCAATCGACAGAGTATGTATTGAGTTGATATTGTTTGTGATGTCTTATATTCAGTGAGTGACCGCTTTCTTTCTTTTTGTCCAAACTGAGCATTGCATGTTCCAGCTTGAGGGGGAGTGTTAGAGTATCCATCTAGATAGGTAATTGGATCCAATACACTCAGGTTTAGGCCAACAACGTGTATGAGTGGAACTTGATCATATTAATGGAGTTATATAAGAAGCCAGACACCACGTGTATTCATTGAGTAATAATGAAGTATCCGGCTCTTTGAGGCCATCTTTCATGATTTCAACTCACTCTTTACAGAGTAGGGTTTCATGTAAACCCGTGTATTCTGCATGGTTGTTATCTGATTATTCATGTATGCGTTATCGTTTTCAAAAGCTGAAGTAGATTATGAGGAGCCTATCAACATGCACTGTTTGTCTCCAATATGTCGTCCTAATCGACTGAGGAAACTTATTCCATTGAAGAATGGTCAACTGATACACCAGTTTGGAGGTGCGAGTGTTAGGATGTTAAGCCGGCTAAGAGAGGGCGAGGACGGCCCAAGAAGTGTTGGAAAGAGACCATACGAAGGGATCTTAGTTTTTTGGATATAAGCTCGAGAATGACCCAAGATAGATCTGAATGGAGACAAAAAATCCATGTAGCCGGCCCTACTTAATTGTGGAAAAAGGCCTTGTTGTTATTGTCGTATGTTCAGCAATCTTGCAGAAAATGACTTCATAAGATTATCAGCGGATGAGTTATTATGCTAACAAGACAACATTGGTCTGTTATCAGTCGAAGATAGAATGCGGGAAATGCATCAGAGGAAATTTGAGAGATATTCAGAGAAGTTGTATTAGCACCCAAGACATCAGGATTAGATCAAGGAACCTCTCATGGGCAATTTTTAACTAAAACAGAAACAAAATTAAATGGTCAGTCTGCACAACAGTTGAGTTTCATGAACTTGTGCTAACTACTCTCATCTAACATACAAAAGAATTAGCAAAACTAAATTTTGAAGGCCATCTAAGGAGCTGGAATTCATCCTCCATCAACAGCTCCGTCGCCCGACAAGGCGACAACCATCTTGACATTCATATAAGTTTGTCTTTCCCTTGATACAAACACTGGCTGAGCTTGCAGCCATTCATCTAGCTGCAGATTGCCCATGTAGACGGGTGCTGCGGGGACGGTACCACGGCCATGTTGCGAACGTTGACGTCGAGTGGCAGCCCCCGGTACTCGATGTTGAGCTCCTTCAAGATACGGAGCATCTCTTCCAGCACCATCTCCCTCCTGGTCCATCTCTCCCCCATATCTTGATGGTTCATCTGATGTTGGAACCACACCGATACCTTCAGCCTGTTCATGTCCTCGACGTCCCTTAGCATGATCGTCGGATTCGGGTACCAGTGTTCCTGCTTACTCTCGATGAACCTGCACGAACAGAACCACAGAAAACGTGTTAACTGGCAATCGAGACCACTCGATGCACAGTTTGCTCTAATATTCGGTCTCCATCTGCTATCTGATCCTGCGCGCGTACCTCTTTATTCTATCCTTCATGAGGGCAATCTTCTCGAGTGGAGTCGAAACGTGAATGCAGAAATCGATCGATTCGCCCATATCTGGACTTCGGTAGAAGTTCCCGATAACCTTGGTAGATAGCAAGCTGTTTGGATAGGTGATCTTCTGCCCGTCGCCTCTCAGGAAAATCGTCGTCCAGATGTTCATCTCCTCCACAGTCATCTGTCCAAGAAAATCATCGACGCGTCACGTTGTTGCTGTCAAATGAAACAACCACGGATTGATCTCATTGTTACTTACCTGAACTCCGTCGACTTCGCATCGGTCTCCGACGTCGAAAGGATGCATCACGAACAAGAATATGATAGCCTCGAAGGTCAGCTTGCAGGAGTTCCCAAAGATGAACACCGCCAGTAGGAACTGCGAGCTCAGGAGGACGAGGGCATGGCTGTCAGCAATTTCCAGGATCAGGAGCCAGATGATCAGAACTATTATGCCCACGACTACATCAACCATATGATGCAATTTCTTGACCGCGGTCTTGGTGTCACTCAACGACAACGCGAGCGCTCTTCGTTCCCTGAAGGCATTGACCTGCGGATCGGGACACCATAACCGTCACTCTCGTTTGTTCTTCCAGATAAGAGAAGATAAGAAGATAAAAAGTAGTTCCTCACCACCCAGTTCTTGAGGGCGCTCTTGCTGATTTTTCGAGTCTCCTGCGCGCCGTCGAAAAGGCTCATTGTTCTGATAACTTCTTCCTCGCGCAAGAACCGCATCAGATCGAGCACGTTAATGTATCTGATACGTGCAGGCAGAAGAAGGAAATGATGTTCAGTATGCAGCAAAATTGGGACAATCTGAAACTGAAACCTGACCAGAGATCATCCGCTGAAAATCAAAGAAATCCTGATCAACTTACTTGGCTCCTGGCCGCGCCACATTGATGAAGATCTTCTTTGCCGCGGCCTTCGCCTCGTACTCGCTCTGGATCTCTGTCGCGGCCTCGTCCTCCATGCCAGCATCGGCGATATGCTCGTCTAGCGTCGTGAGCATCCCATGCCGCACGATCTTCATCAGCCTCTTCATGTTCCAGGCAGACACATTGTTCTGGTTGAGCCTGTGCAGCTGATCGATGGTAATCCCCTCCTCTCTCTTTGTCATTGCGCACGAGAACCGCACGCTCTTCCCGCCCTCGGAGTTCCTCTGCATCGCCCTCCTGCTACCACCGACCGCCCTCCCGCTCCTGCTGAACATCGCCGCCTTGAGGTCGGCCGGCACGGTGGCCCCCGCGTTCTGCAGCTTCTGAACCTCGGCCATCACTTTCTCATCCTCCTCCATCGCATTAAGGGCCTCAACGAGGGGCGGTCCCGACAGCGTCTCGATGACGTACTGATTGAACAGGGACTCGCGGATCCTGTCGAAGTATGTGCTGACGTGAAAGGATGATGCCATGACCTTTACGAGGAGCGTCTTGAGCAATCGGAAGGTGGTGGCGACCAGGAGGCAGACGAGCACCTTCGTGACGTAGGGGAGGGTCTTGCTCATGCTCTCCCTTTTCGCCCTCTTGTCGAAGAGGAGGAGCCAGGTCAGCAGCACCAGCCCCAGCCAGACGCAGCTGCGCACGGGGCGGCGCACGGCGTAGACAAAGTAGAGAACCCTCTTGCGCAGCAAGAAGCTGCGCTCGATCGAGAACACGACGAGGCGGATCAACCAGCCGGACACGAGCCTCCCGCAGATGAGCACGAACACCAGCACCTCCCATTTCCAGAGGTGGAGGTTCCACACGGTCTGCGTCTTGAGGGCTGGGACCAGCAGGCTGCAGACGAGGGAGACCAGGATCAAGAACAGGCTCACCCACTCCAGTATGATGATCGTGCTCGTCCCGGATTGGTTGAAGCCGATCGGGATGTCATCGTCGTCGAATATGTCGTCGTCATCGTCGTTATCTACCATCGTGGATCTTGCGAGCCCCGAACGGAGAAGTCCCGACCGGGTTACAGAATGCTCGCAGGCAGACGGGCGTGGCGGGGGCGGGTCGACGAGCCTTGACCGGGTGTGCATCGTGAGGAGGCGGGACGGTGGACGGCGGTGTGCGTTGGACGTGCAGCGGAGGACCTCACCCGTGCTGCCCGATGCTCTGGGTCGGAATTTGTTCAATTCCTCTGCGTCAGAGGAGGACGAGGAGTCGCCGTGGAAGCCCGATGCGCCACGGCAGCGCAGTGCCGCATCGGGGGAGGGCTCCTGGAAGGAGACACGGAGGTCCTTGGAGACCGGGGGGTGGTTGAGCTCCTCCATGTCAAGGTCCATATCCAGCGCAACGGCGTTGCCAGCATTCCGCTGCTTGGAGAGGAAATCGGAGATGAGACGGGAGGGCGGATCGTCGGGTACGTTTGCGTGCGGGAAGGAGAATTGCGAGGTGCCGCTGTTTTGGTTGGAGCTCGGCCAGAGGTCGCGGCTCGGGGGTCTGCGGGGGGAGTCCGGGGAGCTGCCATTGGTGTTGCGGTCGACGCGGAGGATGACCTCTGTGTCCTGGCGTACCGGTTGGTTTTCGTCGGCACTGGAGGAGGAGCGGCGGAGGGAGGACATGGAGGAGCTGATTGCCAATGGTAGGGCAGAACAATCCTTTGAAGATAGAGAGAAAGAAAGACAGAAAGAGAGAGGAGGAGGATGAATGAGAGGTATAGGAAAAACGGGGAACCCTGCCTCTCTCTCTCTCTCTAAAAAGGACACGTGGACGTATGCCAGTGGCTGTTAGGATTCAGTTCCGAGATTTCGGGAAGTAATATAGGACAGAAAATAGGACAATCTTTTTCTCTCTCTAGAACGGAGTCACTAGTTTCGGTCCTTTAGGACTATGATTAGTGACTTGAAAATCGTGGTGCAATTTAAATTTGCACTCTTCATTCTCCAGAAAGTGGTGTAATTGCAGATTCACAAACTTTCTCTCCACATTTCAGTCGAGAACCAAAAATTTTCGGGAGATATATTCCACAGAGGAGACAAAAGATTCGATTTTCACAGTAGTTGCATAAGTAGTAGAGATATATCATTCGACGTTCGAAGGATGAAGATAGAGAGAGGAACACACAAACATGGAAGCAAACAACAAACGGGAAGACTCTCAACACCCTGTGATCTACTGGTGCAGGGCGCCCGGGTGCTCGCCCTGCATTGCGACGACCATCCTCCAAGCGTCCCTGGAGGATATCTCCGCCCACCACCGGCTGACGTTGGCCCTCTCCTGGAATAAGCGCCTGCCCCTCTCGGTCTTCCTTACGAGGTAGTGAGAGTTGGGGAGGTGGGAGAGGTCAGCGAGGGAGAAGTCGTCGCCAGCGAGGAACTGGGACTCGCTGAGCCTGTCCTCGTAGATGTCGAGGACCCTGGCGAGGTCGGCCTCGAGCTTCGAGATGGCGGCGGGGTCCGGCGTGATGCCCATGAGAGGGGCAAAGGCGAGGTGGAAGACAAGGGCGGAGGAAGGCGGGTCGAAGCTCGTTGCCTCTGCCTGCAGCCACTGCTCCATGGAGGCCCTCTCCAGGGTGCCCGCCCCCAGGAGCAGCCTGTTACCTTGATCCTCATACCGATGCGACACGTGTCGGCATATGTCGCGTGAATCTGCTCGGAAAAAAGAAGTTCATAAGTTCGAGCTCGAAAAACCGACCATCAAAAGATTCAAAACAGTACACAATACTGGTTTTTGAAAGTCCGAATTGATGCTCAAACAATTCGGATTTAAGTACCTACGATCGTCTTTTCCCCTTCTTTGTACGTGACTTGTCCAGATGGATCCTGCACAACAAAATAGTCCTTAATAGCAAAAACTCATGTTTAGAATAATAAAACATTTAGCGCGGATCCTCTGTATTAATGCAGAGATCTGCTGTAAATCCCAACCATGCTTGAGTCGTTCGATCAAGATCGAGTGGTTCACACGGTAAGGCCCCCAAAACACCCAGATTCCGTTTGAACCGCTGGATCTTGATCGAGCGGCTCGAACACGGTTGGGATTTACAGCAGACCTCTGCATTACTAAATCCGCTCCCTAAAACATCACCCATATCAAGTATTAAGGTGACGATCAAATCCTTCTTAACAGTCGACTCTGCCTACCTTCAATTTGATGAACTCGGGAACTTTATGCTCCCCTTTGTACGTGTCGATACGTACGAGTTGAAAGTCGACGTCCTTCTCGAGGAGACAAGCGAGAACCCTCGCTACATCGGTGGAGGCCGGCGAACCGAAAATCTTCACGCTGGCCATCTCTCGGTCACTTAAGTACTCGCCAAACTTGGCAATAATTCTTCTTCCAAAACCTGAATCAAATGGGAATGCACGTTAATATGGGAAGGTAGAGTTGCTATTTATAAGAGGCTTAGGTTAGGGAGTACATTACAAAGATAAAGGAAAAGGAGAAAGAAGGGGTTCGAATCGCTTCCATATCAGGTAAAAGCAAAAGCTAAAGTTTGAACGCGGGCTTAAACTACACTCCAAATAAGATGGAAGTTGTTTTCTGCAATTTTTCAATGCTTATTTTCAAAGAGGCCCCTACCTTAAAAAGTAAGTTCGCTGCTTTTCCTTTCAATAAGGATGCATGGTAAGAAGGGCACAGCATATATCGCATTAATAAAGCACGTACTTTATGACTTGTTTAGTCACAATGATATGATATATTTGAAATAGTCTGAGGCTGTGCATGTAACGTGTCAAGCTTAGATTTTTGGTTCGTTATCAAGGAAAATTGGTCATGATAACTTGTTGAGTACGGATCCAGATGGAACCGTTGGCGACCATCCAAAATGCTTAAATCCAAGTTGTTAAGTAGTAATCTCCACCACTTATAACTCACTCTCACACTTTGTGAGTTCTAGATATGAGTTATCTTTAGAAGTATGGGTGTTACAACCTCCCACACTTGTATTTGCAACGTTCTCGTTGTGACATGGTCCATCACTTATTCCTAGTGACAGTGGCAGTTGCACGTTCCGGGTAGTCATTTCCTCCTATCTCTTTGTAGGGGTGGCTCCATCTCTCGGGTAGCATTTTCCACTATCAGAGGGAAATTGGCTCTGATACTATTTGTAACGTCTCTGGTTTAGATCCATGATCTGTTATCGAGGAAAATCGGCACTGACAAACTGTTGAGTACGGGCCCAGATGAATGTCTTTTTAACATATATAAATAATTATAGAGAAAACATAACGTTGATACCCATACTTCTACCGAATACAAAATTCGATTTAGACTATCCATTGCTTGGGGTTGGCTTTTTAAAAACGAAGTTAGATTTTCATATGAACTCGCAAAGCATGTTTCCTACGAGGAGTCTAGGAAGCATGCATGTTACGCTGGGAGCGGATCATCTGTTGCAGTAGAGGTGTTGTGATTCCTTATTGTTTTCCTTTTTTTTTCAAAATCGGATTCAAAAATCCAACCATATCTATAGAATCTATGATTAATGGTCTACATATCTATCGAATTAAATAGGTTTTAAGTTCATTAAATGATCATCTCTGTTGACTGTTAAGATGAAATGTCTATAAGGATTGGATTTGAGCGAATCACGGACTCACCGAAGCGATTTCTCAGAAGAAAGAGGACGACATATCTGTTGTAGAATAGACTACAGCAGGATCTGCTCCCTATTAATGACATTAAACATTAAAGTGAATAGAGGGATTAGATCAAAATAAGAGACGAGCCAGCAACGAGCATCGTTAGTCTTTTTTGAATTGCAAAATCAATCCTTCTGAACACTACATCCATGAATGTAAGAACAATCACATTACTACTCATGACTTTTTGGATCCTCTTTAAAAGTTCAAGAGCTTCTGATGCTAAGAAACCAAAAGTATCAAAAGCAAAACGGACGAAGGCATGATGATTCTCAGTGCATACTTTCTCGTACTTCATCACTTTTCCTGAAACAGCTTTAAAGGCAGCATGTCCTGCTGTGAAGGTCACACTCTTCAATCCCACCAGTAGAGAAACTCCTGTCAAGTCTACACAAGCATGTTTCCCTTCGACCCGTCCAAAAATCAAAATATTTGCAGGTTAATGCGTGGATCTTCCTTCCTGCGGATCAGTTAAAAAGTTCACAAGCACCTCTTTCTTAGCAGCAATCCCTGCATATCTTAGTACATCAAGAACTTAAAATCCCAATGCTCACTGTTGCGATTGGTTTAGATCGTCCGATCATGATCGAACGGTCAGGCATCATTCTCATCGGTCCTTTGGGTCACATCGCACTCTTTATTGATGGGAGAAAAGAGAGAGATTCACGTGAAAATTGCTCGCAAGTGCGGTGTACGCAGGTGGCTTTTGGGAGGGAATTCAACCTATTGGTCTTTCTCAAAAGACTCCAGCTTCTCATCAAAGCCTCTCTTCACGTTAATTTTAACATTTACATATGTACATATACGAATCTAATTATCATCTCTTCCTATTCACGGAGGCCATGTGAGATTCACCATCCTGGTAGAGCATTGCTGATTTCATGTCGTAGGCCCAGGAGCTTAGAACAAAGTTTTAAAAATTAGATTGGACATTGAACCGGTCAGTCTTCGATTTGGTCCAATAGGGTCAGAATGTCAATTCAAATCGGTCGGACTGGTGATGATGTCAGTATGATGTCATCATTCATATCGACTCAAAAAAAAAACAGATCGGGCTTAATTTACTGGTACTAGTCGAATCGATTTTTTGAACCAATAAAGCTAGACACACACTACAAGGAAAACAAGTTGTGACTACAGAACTATGACCACGGATATGGGGTTTGTGGCTACAGAATTGGGCTCTGACCACGACACATTGTGGTCAGTAGCCATAGCTACAAGTCTCGTCGCGAGAGTTCTCTAGCCACGAATATGCCGTGGCCACTACAAGTGGCCACAGAACTTATCATGGCCACAACTCTTATATGAAGACTTTGACTACGGATTGTGGCTACGAGAAACTAGTGGCCACGGAATTATCGTGGCCACAAGTTTCCGTAGCCACATTCCGTGGCCACAACTCATTTTTCTTGTAGTGACATATATGTAAATATGTATTTATATATCAATGAAATAATTGTTTAAAATGTCAAATTTTTCAGTAGAATAACATGATTATCTATTTCGAATAAAACTCTACAAAAGGTGGTCTCATTTTCTAGCATTATATATGAAATAATTTATTTATAGTTGCTTTTAAAAAATTATTATAAGAAAGTAGTGACACATGTTATATTCCAAAAAAGATAGGGACATAACTGAAATTGCAAAAGTTAAGAAGGGCACAAGTGATAAAAAACATATTATTCCATTATTTAAACTTTTATTTTTTTTGAAAAATATACTAAACCATCAAAATTGGGTCAACCCAGTCCAACCATCGGAGTCAACCCAATCCGACCACAGGCCGAACCTGATTTTTTTAGTTTCTTTTTTAAAAAAATAATCACATAAAATCCGTTGAACTGACCAAGTCAAGGTTGGTTCCCAATCTAACTATTACATTCAAACTCGTTTTCATTCCTACTTTTGAGTATAAGAGTGCATACTCCTTGTTGACTCCTTCGTATTCGTTTTGCAAATATTTTGACATTCGTAGTCGTATTCATTTTAAAATGGATGTTGACATGGATATTACTTTGACATTCGCTAATATTCGCATTCATATTCGTTTTCGCATTCATTTTAAAATGGATGCTTATCTGATATCACCTTGACACTCGCTAATAAATTACTATATACGATATATCTATTTTGTGCAAACCATCCTAAACATGTATATTTTTGTTAGTTTATTAAATATTTCAATTATTATTCGTATTCGTTTTACATTTATATTCATTTTTAAGGATATGGTAACACATTTTTCAAGATATGATTATAGCTATATTCGTATCTTATCCAATTGTTTTCATCCATATTGGTCAAGCAAACCACATAAAAAAGTCATGAAGGCAAGACAACACATGTGCAAAGGTATGGTTGGCATGCTCTCTTGTGGAAAATTGCGAAAAAAACTTATGAATCAGTCTATTGTCAATGTTATGTGAATCTTGGCCATTACGCATGTTTCTCATGTGTTTCAATACATACTGACAAGGTGATTGAATGTGACCATGAGCAAGGTGGTCTCTATAGGGTGAAATTGTTTCCATTTGCAAGCACCCCTCTTACGCTAAGTGGGCCCAGTTCTATCTTTAAATGGTATTTGCATTTGTACATATCCCTCTTTAGAAAATTTATCATATTCTTTCATTATGTCATAAAACAAGGAAAGCTTACTCTAATATAATATAGTAGCCAGCTTGACCCATAACATATAACCTTCGCTAAAGAGCATTGTTTGTCCGAGGGAATCTTCCCTACTCTATTTATTTAGTTTTCTTTTTAGATTTTAGAAAATCTAAGCAAAAGTATGTATTTCTTTGTTTAAGGCATCTTAAATACATCTTTAGATATAAGGTACTTGGGGCATGATGGCATTCCTATAGAATTTTGAAGAGTTCTAATTGAATGGGATTTGACTTGGCTCACAAATTTATTCAATGTTATTTGACGAAGCAAGAAAATACATAAAGAATTGAGGAGAAACATTGTAGTGCCTCTTTATAAGAATAAAGGACACGTTCAAAATTGTATGAATTACATAAGTATCAAACTGATGAGCCATACTATGAAATTTGGGAAGCGTGTGATCGAAAGAAGGTTGAAAAAAGTTTTAAAAGTAACTGAAAACTGATTTGGATTCATGCCAAGTCGCTCAACTATTGAAATTATCCACTTTTTGGGGAGAAAATGGAGATTATAGAGATAAAAAGATGAAGGTCCATATGATTTTTATTGATTTGGAGAAGGCTTATGATTCACCCCCGGCCACAGGAGATACCGTGAAAAATTTTAGAGAAAAGACAAGTACATGTCGTTTACATTGATCTTATAGAGGATATGTATGATGGGGCTTCATTTTGTATAAGGATCTAATCTGGAAAAATCGACTATTTTAACATCAGCGTCAGTCTACATCAAGATTTAGCTTTGAGTACATTTCTTTTTGCTTTGATTATGTACGAGACTACTCACATTCAGAATAAGATACCTTAGTGTATTTTGTTCATTGATGATATTGTATTAAGATAAGAGATGGAATAAATGAGAAGGTGGAGGTTTGGAGACATGCCTTAGAGACTAAGGGATTTCATATAAGTAGGGCTAAAACTGAATATATGGAATGCATATTTGATGGAAATAATAGAGAAGCGCACGTGGTGAAGATTGGAGATGATAGCATTCAGAAGAAGATTCATTTAGATACTTTGTATCTATTTTGCAAGAGGATGGGGAAATTGACGGAGATGTTACTCATACAACAAATGCATGATGACTAAAGTGGAGAGGAGGAATCCAAGGAGTGGTCGGGTGGTAAAGCAGTATGCCTCCACTTTAAATGACCCAAGTTCAAATCCCAGTGGGGACGCTCCGGACCCCCGAAATTACCGAGCCTGCTATTAAAAAAAGTGGAGAGGAGCCTTTATTATTTTTTATGATAAAAAAATCCCTTTTAAAGTCAAAGAAAAGTATTACAAAACAGTCATGAGACTTACTATGCTCTATGGATCAAAATGTTTGCATGTGAACCATAGACATGCGCAGAGAATAATGGTAGCAGAAATGAAAATGCTAAGTGGATGTATGGCATATACGGAAAGAAAAGATTCAAAATGATGAGATCAGAAGGAAAGTTGGTGTAGCTCTGTTAGAGATAAGATGAGATAAAACCACTTAAGACGGGTTATCCATTTGCAAAGGAGATCAGTCGATGCACCAGTTAGAAGATATGACATTTGAGATGTTGTGTTGGCTAATAGAGGGTGAGGAAGGTCCAAGGAGTGTTGGAATGAGACTATAAGAAGGGATCTTAGTTATTTGGATCCATATATATAAATGGAGACAAAAAAATAATGTAGCAGATCCTACTTAATTATGAGAAAAAGCTTTGTTATTTTTGTTGTGAGGTAGATCATGAGAATGTTACATACACGTGCATATGAGACTGAGTTATCCCAAGGAATTATTGGTATATATTTTTCATTTGTGTCATCATTTGAAAATTTATCTCACTATCTTGTTGTTTTATCCGTGATGGCGTATGCTTCTATAGAATTGGCATCTGATTCATAATAGATATGGGTCTCCTATTTAAAAATTCCATCCACTATATCTTTCTGATGTTATTGTTAATGGGTTTGAATTTTTTTCACTGATTTGGTAGATCAACAAATGTTATTTGCATATACCTATTAGATTGAGTTATTCGAAGGAATTATTTGGAAGTCCGTTTCATCTGATACTGATTTATTTTTTGGAATTTCTGTCATATATTTTTCATTTGATTTTATGTATTCGATTGGAATTTCATGTAGATCATCAGAATGTTATTTATAGATACATCTAACTCTGAGCGGTTACCGTTTACATAGTATTCGCAATACGATGTTCTTATTCAATCCATTAGGTTACTGAAAATGAGGGAAAAATTTTTCATGATTCGAATGACATTCACGATAATGATAACAATCATAGAAGTAACAAGTGTTACCAATTCACATTACATTAACATTCATACATATTTATATGTGACAGAAGAAACTGACAATTGTACATATATTCTAAAATACAACAGAAAAGAAAGAAAATCATTTATATTACTCCGAGGATACTAGCATATGTTTTCCATTTGATGTTGTATCATCATTCATAGTTTTATTTCATTGATTTTGTTACTTTATTCCTATTATTTATTTTCTACCGTATTAGCATCTAATTTATAATGGATATAAGCCTCCTCTCTGAAACTTTTATTCATTTAATATATTGTTAATGGGTTGGAAATGTTATTCAATAGATCGTTAGAATGTTATTTGCATGTACATATTATGTTGAGTTATCCGAAGAAATTATTGGAAAATATTTTTCATTTGATTTAATATCATCATTTGAAATTATATTTTAATCTTTTGTTTTCATGTTTTTACAGTATCGGCAATTGATTTCCAATAGACAAAAGCCTCTTATCTGATATATTCATCCACTTCATTATTCCGATATTATTTTTTTTAAAAGAATTATTCCGATATTATTGCTAATATTTTTTCTAATTTGGTAGATGATGTTATATGCAGGAACATCCGCGCGAGACTGAGTTATCCTAAGGAATCTGGAGTATATTTTCCATTTGATTTTGTACAACCATTTATAACTTTATTTCACTCTACTAATTTTTTATTGGTGTTGATGTATGTTTGACAGTATTATCATATGATTTCTAATAGATATAAGACTTCTACATGAAATTTTCATTCACTGCATTGTTTTGATATTATTGCCAATGGATTTATTTATTTTATGGTTTGATAGATCATTAGAATGATAAGATCGAGATACCTTTTGGAATTAGTAGCACATAATTGTCATTGGACTTTATATCATGCACCTACTTCTAATAATAAGTTGGGATGAAGTACGTTTTAGTAAAGAGTATAAAAGTATATGTTAGTGGGATATAATTTCCAATTGATTTTAAGGTTTTTTTATCATTTGTGCTCCTCCGATATATTACAATATCAGTTATGTCCTTTCTTTTTGGGGAATATCAGTTATATCCCGACTTCTTACTGTTCCATCACTTGTGCACATCCGTTACTTTACCGTCAATAAGTTGAATTTAACCATGATTTAATCAAATGTAGTTAAGAGGGGCATATCTAGAAGAAAAGCCCCCACCTCCTCCTTCGCCCCTTCGTCCCCTCCGACCCCGACACCTTCTACGTGTGCCCCCCCGACGACGACGGTGAAGCTCAGGTACGTGCTAGCGAGGGAGCACTGTAGGAAGGGGATTGCGACGAGGACTGTGAGGAAGACGATACGAGCAGTGACAGAGGAGAGATTCTTCTGTTACATGAGGGGGCATACGATAGGAGGGGGAGGAGGAGGTCGACCTGGGGAGGTTGGGGGCGGAAGAGGGAGGAAGCTAGGAGCGGAGTAAAGGGTGAGGCGGAGGAGGGGGAGGCTGGGAGTGGAGGAGAGGGGGAGGTGGAGGATTAGGGAGGTTGGGGGCGAAGGAAAGGACCGGGCGGAGGAGGAGGGAGACTGGGGTGGAGGAGAGGACGGGGATGAGGGTTGGGGAGGCTGAGGGCGGAGGAGAGGATCGGACGGAGGGGGGGAGGCTGGGGGCAGAAGAGAGGATGGGGCGGAGGATGGGTGAGGCTGGGGGCGGCGGAGAGGGGGGTTGAGGACGGAGGAGTGAAGAGGTTGGGGCAGAGGAGAGGGGGTGGGGGAGGCTAGGGTGGAGGAGAGGGGGAGGCTGAGAAAGGAGGAGGAGGTTGGCTTGGGGAGGACAATGAGGGGAGGGAGGAGGAGGTCGGGCTAGAGAGGAGGAGCATGGGAGGGAGGAGGAGGTCGGCCTGGGGGGAGGAGGAGGGAAGGGAGAAGGTTGTCCTAAGGAGAAGGAGGGGAGGGAGGAGGGAGAGGGTGAGGAGGGTCAAGAAAGACCTCTCATCCTCTTTTTTCTAATTTATTTCGACATGTGTCCTCAAAGTTAACATCTGTTTGCATTGAAGTTGAACGACAACTAACCTGAGGGACACATGTCATAGAACAATAAGAAGTCATGGGCACAACTGATATTCCCGAAAAGGAGTGGCATAACTGATATTGTAATATCTTGAGGGATACAACTGATAAAAAAACCTTGATTTTATATCATTATTTAAAATTTTATTCCTCTCTGATGTTTTTTTCGTGCTGATGTATATATGTTGTGTTTCCATGATGCTAAATTTTATTTCTGGTTTCATTTTTCGTTGTTGCATCAGATATTTTATTGAGTGCAATTTTATCCCTTGATTGAAGTAAAACATGTTTAATTTATAACTTCGTTTATGTTTTGCTACTGCATAGTTGTTCTTTCCTTTTACACTATTACTTGATATTTTAATTACTTTTTATGCTATTAGTCAAAAGGTCTTCCCGAATGTATTTGCTACTTTTCTACCACAATAGGATCGATATATAACCCTTCTGGTTTTGCTTGTGCGACAGATTTGTTTTATGTCCTTCATGATGGTTGTAATTGGAAAACGTTTGTTTTGTCGTTTTCATTATAATTATTGTGTTTTTGTTCAAATAAATCCAAAAGTCGAAGCGTCGCATCATTTATCATAAAATAAAGATAAGCACGGATAAAACTATTAGTAAGAAGTACAATATTCTTAATTTCTTTTTATTATATCTTCCCGGAGTTCTTAGGTGAATTGTTTTTCAACCAATGTTGAAAATTATATATATTGCTTATACTTAATAAGATAATTTCTTTTATTTGATAATCTTATTGAAAATAATGTAAAGACATTTTTTATTAAGCCGTACGAGATGCAATTTTCACTTATGATTCTCAGAAGGGGAATCTTCTTAATTTACCTATCTCAATAAAGTATATGATTGGTTTGAAGAACGTCTACAGATTCAGGCGATTGCAGATGTTGGAAGTAGTAAATATATTCCTCCTCATGTCAACATATTTTATTGCTTAGGGGGAATCATAGCTTGGGCCCTTTATAGCGGATATTGGCGCGTAGACTCTTTTTTTCAACTTTTTAAGAGAGAGAGAGAGAATTGATATATGATCTATTTGAAGCTGCCACAAGTATGCGAATGATGCATAATTATTTCTGTATAGGAGGAGTAGTTGCCGATCAACCTTATGGTTGGATAGATAAATGTTTGGATTTCTGCGATTATTTTTAACGAGAGTTGCCGAATATCAAAAACTTATCACTCGCAATCCCATTTTTTGGAACAAGTTGAATACTGTGTCAGAGTTGAAAATTTTGATAGCTCGAGTTTTTAGTATTCTTTTATTTACCACTTGTGTTTACTACTTAGGTAGAATGCCATTACACATTGTGACTAAAAAACTGAAAGAAAGCTCAGAAACAGAAGAAAGGGTAGAAAGCGAATATTGGTCCTTTTGAGTAACAGTTAAGATCTTATGAAAATTGAATATTTTCATCCAGAAGATGTAAAAGAAATATTGAGCATTCTATAAAAGCGTTTCACGATTCATTTACCTAAAAATAAATAATTTTTTATTTTAAATTCATTGCAATTAATTTTATCTTTTTTCCTAATGATAAAGAAACAAGAAAAAATCATTTTTGATTTTCAATGCAATTCATATAATATATTTGCATAATTAATTCATAATAAAATAAAAAATTGAATGTATCTAGTAATAATTAACTTTAAAGGAACTATTCCCTAATACCCATATGATGCTACAATTGAATCAATTCAAAAAATAAGGACCTTTCAGAGTTATACAATTTGAGTTATGAATACGAATGATAATTCTTTTTTCTTACAAAAAAATAAAAAACTAAAACGATAGTTGAATTTATGATTTTATGGATTCATTTGCCATTATTAATGAAATTATTATTATTAACTCAATTCTGATAATTATATTCTATTCCAATATGGAAAGTGTATTTTTAATAATTAATAATATAAAATAATAATAAATAATTTATATATTAGTTATATTTTGATCTACTATACTCATAAAATACATAAAAAAATAAATGAAACAATAAAGGTACTTGCTGTAAATTAGATTTTGCTTGTAACATTCCATCCTTTCATTTTCCCTGAAAAAGGAAAGATGAATTGATCAATTCATCGGATCCTAGTTCGGGATTGACGGGTCTCGAACCCGCAACTTCCGCCTTGACAAGGTGATGCTCTGACCAATTGAACTACAATCCTGGTGAGGTGTACATCAATACATATTGGTTGGTTTCATTCAAATGGTCTTATTTTTGTCGTATTGTAACAGAAATATAAATGATATCATGTCCGCATGGATATGGATTCTCGCGAGAGTGACATGGATTAATAGTAAGCTTGGAGATGTCTTATTGTCATAAACTTGATATTGAATCTTTCAATAAGAAAAAAGAAATACTTTGTTACCTATTTCATGATACTTAGGAATTATGAATCTACATCCTTAGAAAGATAAGAACGAATGGGAAAAGATGGGATAGAAAAAAATTGATTCTTTATTATTATAGATGGTATTTCATATCAAATCTGAGGACAAAATGGTTATATCATACTCATGGAGCGGTGAATTATTGAGTCGAGCTGGGTTTGAACCAGCGTAGACATATCGTCAATGAATTTACAGTCCATCCCCATTAACCGCTCGGGCATCAACCCTGGAATAATCAATTCTAGGATTATTGAGAATTGATAATTCATGATCAACTTCCTTTCATAGTACCCTACCCCTAGGGGAAGTCGAATCCACGTTGCCTCCTTGAAAGAGAGATGTCCTAAATGGCTAGACGATGGGGGCATACTTGCCTGACAGCCATCATACTATGATCATAGTATGAGTAGTTTTTTAGAATTGTCAAATCAATATAAATAATGTAATAGTATGGGTAATGGAATGTAATAGTATGGCTAAATTCGAAAAATCTTATTTAATTTCATAGAAGTTTTTTTATGATTTATAAATGAACCATACTATTTATTTATATTTATTTATTCTATTTTAGTGGAATTTTTGATATTATATATAGAGAGGATGGAACCTACGTCATGATGTAGGTAACTTATCTACAACGTCCTTTTTTCCTCTATTTTTTATTTTTTTTTTGAAATGAAATATAAGATGATTTAGATCACCATATATGACTCCGTTATCATTCAAATTTCATCATAATTCAAAACTTTAACGGTTTCAAAATTGCTAAAATCGATCCATACAAATAGACATGTTAGGGATGTCTGTTTTTCACAAAATTTAAAATACATATTCTACTTAATATTCTAAGTAAATCCCACACGAACTCCTTATACCCCTCAGATGGCATACATACATCTGCAAGAAAAAAACAATACGGGAATAAAATTCTAAATAATGATATAAAATCCATTGGAAATTATATCCCGGTAATATTTACTTATATACTCCTTACTAAAGCTGGTACTTCATCCCAACTTAATATTAGAACATAAACGTAGGTGCAAAATCAGATTGGATCGATTTAGCTCTCATGGATGGGTTCTATAGCTCCGACGAACTCGACACACAGAGGAGTGAGAAGGGGATGGAGAAATTTAGACATGGCCAAATGCAAGTCCGACCGGTCCATGAGCCGGGCCGCACAGGCCAAGGTTAAAAAATCTTTGTCCAAAGCCCACCATGGGCCAGCCCAGGACCCATTTCCTTTGTTTTCCATTGAAATTTTTAATGATATTTAATATGTATAAATGATTTTATTAATATATTTATACTTTATATAACTCATATAAGTTGTTTACATGTTACTCGACATGTAAAATATTAAATTTTATTTAAAACTAGTGTCACATATGAAAAACTTGAAGTATATCATATTAATACATGCATTATTCAGCTTATATTTATATATTTTTATTTTTTTGCGGGCCAACCATATCCAAATCTCCTAACCCAAGCCTAGCATATGAGCGGGTTGGGCGGACAGCCCCCAGCCTCTTGGCCAGGTATACGAGGAATAGAGCCCAGTTGTCTCTCTTGCCTATACAGCCTTCATATCATATGCACACCATATGTGGAAGTGGTCTTTGTTTGAGCTAATGATCAAAAACACTTGCACACGCTACATCTCTAGACAATTTATGAATGGCATGAGCTTCTTGCATTAAAAAACACTCATGCCCGTTACATGGAACAGCATACAACTTGAATACAAGTAACGAACCACGTGGAAATTTTATATACAATACACTGCTCACTGCAGGAAAGATAGATATGTACATCTTACATGTTCAAGGATTATGGAAGAAGACTCTGAATTCCCACTCCAAAATGCTGAGCTCTGGTGGCCGATGGATGCGATGCATTCCGCCTTCAGTATCATCAAGTGTTTGCTAGAATGATACAAATCTACACATACAGTGGGCTCGGATCCTGTCCATTACCACGTCTCGGTTGATAATCGTTCGCCCCTAGCCAATCAAGATCCTAGTCATATGAAAGAAAGATCAGACAGATAAACGGGGCATGAATCACATGAAAGTGAACAACATTTACTCGGTTGATATGGATTCAAATACATAGATTCAGCAACATCTTAGTTGAACTCTCAGATTACCATATATATTCAAGTGCTGCAAGTTCATGGCAAATAAAATGGTTTGCCTGTCAAAATATGGAGAACTGGCAAATGGCAGTGCAGATCATATCGGCCTGCATCTGTGCTTTTCGTGTTCTAAATATGAAGATGATTTTTTCCAAATGACTAATTTGTAAATAGAAGAAATGTCAAACTAGGAGCCATCTATCAAGTATCCCAGTTGAAAGTTACAGGGGGTTGCTGTCAAGAATGTTCTATCTATAGCATAGCAGATCAATTCCACTGTCGAAGGTTATGATTTTGATCTAAAATCATCTCTTAAATCTAGAGATTTAGACTTGTTTTGATCAGCTTAGATGATTCTTGTAAATCTTATCGAGGCGTGGGTGATTCGAAGAATCGATAAGAACAGGAAATTCAGGCAATGGAAATAATTAAAGGCAGATCCAGAAATTAGATATAGATAAGCAGTGTATAGGACACACTTGGGAGTTCCTTTCTTTTTTGCTCCAATACGATGCAACTGATAGATACAAATCTTGCAATAATGTTAACTTGCACATGTACCCTTTAGTAATTATTCATTAGAAAATGCCTTAAAATGTCTTTTTCCCTACTGCACGTCGAATTTATAGAAATATGCTATCGGTGCCCTTCCCATTGTTGATCCTAGTAGATCGCACGTATATACAATATAAATGCATGCCAACCAACTCAATTGTTGGACCATGTGGGTTGCTGGAACATATGGTGAAAGGAAGATCTCCGTAAAGAAGTTGCGAGACGTAGTGGCATTTGCTATAAGGAGGCGCCTGGCAGAGTATGCTGTCACATACTCAATCCAAGGAGCAAGTGTGGAGGTGCACAATCGCCTTTGTAGCAGAGGGCAGTACGAAGTAGGTGGAGAGTACACCAGGGAAGGAAATAACATATGTACCTCTGCAAAGACTCCAGAGCAACATGAGGATTGCTCCCTCACTCTCGCATCATCGTTCATAGACACCCATCATTGTATTTTATAAACATACAACCCAAGTTATGCACGCAGATGAGCACGATTATCTTCTTTCATTGTGGGGGAAGGAGGGGGGGAAGAGGGAAGCGGAAGGCGAGGATAGATGGCAGAGGTAGGGAGGAGGATTGCATGTACAGAGGATGATGGATGCCTCTTGAAGAGAGGATGATGAGCAGTGGAAAAGATTCAAGGAAGAGATGGCAGGGAGATTTTATTTTAGACAAAAAATAACCATAAGACGCTAATGGTCGTTTCGAACCTTCAATGGCTTCGTCTCTATTCGAAGATGTTAGGTAAAACCTTCTTTCACATCTCATTTTATTGCAACAAAATGCAAAACATACACCAGATGCTGATATTTTTGCCTTTTAATTCAAGTTCTTCCCAGTTGTGTGCTACCTTTCAGTTACATTGTTTTCAATCGAAAATCAATAATACAATAATTTTCTATATTTCTTTTATAAAATATTTATAATTATTGTAGTCGACGTATGTCAATGCAACATCAAAAAAGTAAACTAAATGTTAAGTGCTATTAACATGAGGAGAAACATGATGGGGAGAATATATAAGTATAACAAATCCAATCCAATCCATAGTCCAGTGGATCGGATTGGTTTGGATTTGAATATTTAATGGATTGAATTGGAACGAGAGAAGTTATAATCCATTAAGGTTGGATTGGACATGGATTAAGGTAAAATCCGATACGATCCGATCCAATCCATATGCACCCCTAACCAAAATCATAGGAGTTCAAAAGTAACTATAAAGAAAGCAAGAGTTGCAGTGTAAGTAGAAAAGATTAAAGATGTGCACACACCAAAACCCCTGTAAAAGATAAATATGCAAAAAAAAACGGAATGTAGAAGGCACTTACAATGTTTGTTAGTAACAAGCTTATGGATCTTGTGTCCGCAAACGAAGTCTTGCAAGCTTCTCTCTCCAAAGTGCTGTATTAGTCGTAAATTAGTATAGATGTAAGAGAGCCAAGAAAAAGATATAGAAGATAATGAGAGGAAACAAAATATTATAAAATTGCCTACCTGCATCATTATATCTCTCTTCATTCACAGCCACGTTCATCTTCTGTAAGAATTTAAGCTCCTCAGAAAGGAAGTCGTGGCCTTCTATTGCACTGTCGAGAACAAACTTCATGAATTATTTACCTAATCATATAGGTGAGGAAAAGGCTATTTCCTGAATGTAGAAGTTACATGGCCCAATTTAAAGCATGGAAAGAAATGCTCAATTTCTCTGGATTTCATAAGTAGTTTTGGTAATAAAGGACAAGCTAAGAGACACATTTTGCAAATACAATTGCCTACAAATCCATGAAGATTTAATCAGACCGTCCCTTGAAATTGGGTGGACAATCAATTGAAACATGGTTACATGGAGCCATTGTTGTAATAAGGATATGGATGAGAGTTTGTTACATGGAGCCATTGTGGTAATAAGGATATGGATGAGAGTTTCTATGTGAATCAATCTGTGACATCCATTTGAGCTTTCATTTTTTTTCATTTTTTTATTGATAAAAGCAGGGATGCGCTTTCAGCACCTCACAGTTTATCTGAAATGCTATAACTAAAGAAATAAATTTGTATTTAGTATTGTAAAAGTTTCCCGACTAGCCCAGCTAGTAGGTCTGACTAGTCTAGTCGGTGGGGTAGCCGACGAGTATTGACTAAATCCTTACTTGGAGATATCATTTTTTTATTATTTTTTGCTTTTTTTAAAACAGACTTATTCTAATACACACAAAGTTTTATTTAAATTCAATTACATCTTTTCTTTCACTAGGATAATAAAAATGTATAAATGTGTAAATATATAAGAATTTATGTATAGAAATAATTAAATATTTAAAATAATGAAAAAATTCAAAGCCGATTAAAACGTGACACATGCATGAACATCAATAATGAAACAACCGTAAATGAAAGATTAATTCCAGTATCTTAAAAGCTTTGACTTATTCAAATAGGAGTCAAAAAATAACCAGGATAAGAGTGAGTGGAGCCTCCTACTACCTCACAGCCACAGGAAACTAAGTGTAATTGCAATTTGCAACTCAATCAGATAGAAGCATCATTTCAGTACAATTTTAATATACAGTACATGACCAGCAAAAAGTTTGTTGCAGACGAATAAAGAAAGCAGATTTAGCATCACGGGATGAATTGATCAAACTAAACACATGAGGAACAAGATATAAAAGAAAAGGAATTCGTGCTTGTATCGATCCCCCAGAAATAATTAAGATTGTTAATCGGCAAAAGAAGAGGATATATCAGTCTAAGAATCATGATAACAACACTTCCATGTAATTGATGGCAACTTCATTACCTGTCCAGTAAAACATCATAAACAGTTTTCGAGCCACTCTTCCTCCAAGTGCCAGAGACAATTTTAATAGCATCTTGGAACACTATATCCTTGCTTACATAGATAGGTGCCTGCAGTTGATCGTAATCATGTGTATGTTAAACAGATAAATTACCGTAGCTGTCCTCAAATATAACAGGAAAGTGGGAAAGAGAATGCCGACAAAAATTAACTGGAAATTATTACTACACACAAGTTACAGCCTCCAATAAGAAAAACTGTGTTTATTTTCACCTAGTATTATCTAAGTTGAGCATTTGCAAAAGTCATTAACCAGTCCCTGCTACAATCCATGTAGTCTAGAAAGAATTTAAAATAACGAGCAAGCAGTTAGATCAACTAGGTCCTTGGTGTTGATGCCTTTTTTTCCTTTTAAAATAAGATAATTGCTATTATAGGATGAATATACATATTTGCTAATATGCATAGCTTGGCTCACCTTAATATTATCAGTTACAAGGTATGGGCGTGCAGACCAGTATACAGAAAGGTTCTACGATGGGACCCAACTACACAGATTCCTCTAAAATAATTCGTTTTGTAGATTCCTTTAAAACAGTACTCAATATACATTTCCATTGTGATCACGTAAAATGATACCCAATATACAGCTACATCTATCGATTATCTTCTAAAGTTCTGTTATGCAAAGTCTACTATAATTAACAAAGCATGTTGATTCACTTCGTTCAACAGAGGGAGAAAACCAATGTACATAATCATTGTTGGAGTATTTGGTAGTGCACCCATTGAGTTGTAGCAGGGTAAATGGATCCTGGAGAAGATCCATTTACCCCATCCAGTGTTTAGTCCCATACCGCCTAGTGGTGGGACTTGGAGGCTCTGGAGAGGCTATATAAAGAGCCCCAGACCTCCTGTACTCATTGAGAAAAGTAATGCATAGCATGCCTCTTTGAGGGCTTCTCCCGTAGTTTCATCCCGCTCCTCACGGAGTAGGGTTCCACGTAAAATCATGGTGTTCTCATGTTTATCTTTCTTGTTCTTAGCTCTGTTTATCTATCGCTTCCGCTTCTTATTTTATAACATGGTATCAGAGCGGGTCGATTCTTGTGGATTTTATATTGACTATTTGTTCGAGATTCGAGTTCTTTTTGATGTGCGATTATTGAAGATTATTTTTCATGGAGATTTCTAGTTTGATTCAAGTTCTGCCGTTCTATGGGTTTTGAAACCCTAAATTCTGGAGGAGCACGCTCCTTCGCTCCTTCATCCAGCAAGCGGCGCTCTTGCGCGATTTATTGTCGTTGTCGGTGTACATCTCCAACCGCAGCAGAAGCCAGGCGCTCGCAACCTCTCTTCCTCTCCAAACATGGCTGCGTGTGAAACAACCCGGGTGGCGGCGCTCTCTCTTCCAGCGGAGCACCGCATCTTCTCAGGAGGCGCACTCCTGTGCGCAGCAAACCTCAGATGGCGGTGCGATTCCCAATAACATGGCGGTATCGCTCCAAATCGTCTCGCGAAGCCGTCGCGACATGCTCCCAGGCGTAGCTAAATCTCCAGCCGATGATCCTTCTTTCTATGACGAGGGCTGCAGGCGGCAGCCCTAGCCCCATCGCGCACACCTCTGCTGTGTGCACTCGTACATTTCCAGGCGGAGCCCTTCGCCCTCTTCCCTCGCAGCGACTCGCGGTGGCGCGAGCTTTATTTCCATGCAGGGCCCGCCCAGGTACCGAGCTCCCATCGAAGGCCCTCGCATCGAGCCCCATCAAGTTCTGCCCAGCCGCATCTCCATTCCGCATCATTCTAGAACGCCCTCGCGCCTTACAGGTTTCCTCCTCGGGGCGGAGCTCTTCCTCGCGCTTCAGGCGATGCTCCGTTCTCAACTCGCTGGCGCAGCAGCTCCAGGCAGCGCGCGTGTGATGCGCCCTCGCCGCTCAGGCCCCACGCTCTAGGCGGCGCGCGTGTGACTGCGGCGCCTCTCCCCGAAATCCCAAAAGGCGGCGTCGGGTTGGGTTTCCAGGAGGGTTTCCCGTGTGAGGGAACCCTAGGCTACATGCCTATTTAAAAAAAAATAGCCTCGCAGTTTAAAAAAATGAGAGGCCCTCTGTTGCTTATGGGCCCAAACATATGGCCCGAGGTTTTGTTTAAAAAAAAATTAGAAAAGATGAAAAAAAAGGGAAGAAAAGAAAAGAGGGGAAAGGAGAAAGAAAGCCATGTTGGGTTATTACTTGTTTTTTAGCCCAAGTGGGCCACGTAAAAAAATTGCGAAAAAGAGGCACGTGCAATAAAAAAAGACGCACGTATTTCAAAAAAAAATTGTTGAAAGCCGGAAAAAAAAGGTGAAACGGCTTTAAAAAAAATGTTTTTCAAAAAAAAAAGGAAAGACATGACGGCTTAAAAAAATGATGAAAAGCCGCAAGTATGTTTTGCTTTCCCCTTCTATCTTGTCTTCTCCCAACTTGGTCGACGGTCATGTTTTCCGACAAGTATGGGAGAAAGGGGGAGTGTTATGTAGAGTCACAGGTTTAGATCCATAATCCAGTTCAGATATCAGTCTCCAGACCAGCTAGATGATCAGACTCTACAGTTCGGTTTCAGACTCGACGATTGTCTTCCGAGTCCAGTTTCAGACACGCACGAGTGTGCGGTCTTATTGTCAGATGAGCATATGTTGCCATCATTGTCAGAGGTCCCCATCATTCTTCTAGTTGTCAGGCCAGAGTTTTCATGTGAGCCATAGGGACTCCAGAGTAGAGGACCATTCCCTTGAGGGCAAGGGTTTTCATGTGGTATCATAGGTACACCAGAGCAGTGCACCATTCTCTGAGCCAGATGGGCGAGACCCAGTTCTCCGACGAGGAGACTTCAGGCGCAAGTTCAGACTCGATGGTCAGGTTCCGAGTCTTCAGTTGACTCACACTCCAGCCCGTTCGTCCTCCTCACCTACATGGCATGAGAAGCAACGTCCTCGACTGCAGCATGTGCGCGTTGGGTTGATATTGTCCGTAGTGTCCTGTAGCGTGAGTTGAGTTTCTTTCTGTTTGTTTGTCCAAGCTGAGCATTGCATGCTTCAGCTTGAGGGGGAGTGTTGGAGTATTTGGTAGTGCACCCATTGAGTTGTAACAGGGTAAATGGATCCTGGAGAAGATCCATTTACCCCATCCAGTGTTTAGTCCCATACCGCCTAGTGGTGGGACTTGGAGGCTCTGGAGAGGCTATATAAAGAGCCCCAGACCTCATGTACTCATTGAGAAAAGTAATGCATAGCATGCCTCTTTGAGGGCTTCTCCCGTGGTTTCATCCCGCTCCTCACGGAGTAGGGTTCCACGTAAAATCATGGTGCTCTCATGTTTATCTTTCTTGTTCTTAGCTCTGTTTATCTATCGCTTCCGCTTCTTATTTTATAACAATCATAAATAGGTTGTTTGAGAATAAAAAAGATAATGTTAGTCAAATATTTACAATATCTCCAGAGCATAAATGAAATAATGATGGGGACAAGGTAATCAACTTTTTTTTGGATTGGTAATGGATAACAATGAATCCTAATCTCTACGATCGAATCCTACTTTCTCAACTGGTAGATTATTTAAAGGTAATCAATTTGCCCCCAAAATTTTAATTGTCAAAAGTGCATTCCCACTTGAATGGTATTGCGTGTCTGCCATTCTCCTCTCCTACAATGCACTCTTTCTTTCGAGGTCGGACTCCTGAGTCCACGGTTAATAGGCAGGGTGAATTCGTACACAAATTGATTTAATTGGGATGAGTACAGTCATGTAGCCCTTGTACTTCTAAAAAACCCAACTCACTACACCATCATGGTTACAATTATTCCCATTGGCAGCATCATGACTATGAAAGTGCAGATGTATATGTATATGTACCCTAAAGATGTTTGCTACACTTATTGCATCCGAGGGGCGTGAATCCACATTTAAATAAGCCATTTCTGTGCGCTGTATAGTCATGAACTCAATTTCAGGATCAGCAACAGAAAGGGGTCCTTGCACAACAAATATCTTAAGAAAATATGGTTTGAAAATTTCCATTTACCTTGCAAAGAACAATGCTCGCATAATATGTATTTATAACTCTTTTAGTAATCTGCACCATTTTTACCTGCAATTTCACCGTCATTGATAGATAGACTTGATAAACTCTTCCATGATTAAAAAAACATAAATCGCATTCACTGGCAACCAGCAGTTTGACGGATCGATTTCCAACCAAATGGGAGGTTAAATCCCTAACAGAGCTGATGGAGCCATATAATATAATTAAAAAGGCCATGAACATTTTAAATTTAAGCCGCCAAGCCATAATAATTTGTGAAAACTTTGGTTTAAGGAAGAATGAGGTCATTCATGATGAAGTAGTCACTATGATGTTCAAAAAAACTGGGACGGGTGGGAAATTGATCTGACCCATGCATTTTGACTCTAAACTGATGGGTATCCAATCAAAAAAAGTTTGACCCACCTGATTTGGTTGCCCAATTTGTTGATCCATCTAGGTCATCCAGTACCTGGTGATAATTGGTAATGCCATCCCCCACTCCCATTTTTCCCCAAATGACCGGCTCAGTCCCCTTCTCAGTCCTACTACCCACCTGGATGAACCCCTCGGCAGTGTTCTCATCAGTGTGTCCCTTTTGCAAACCTGCGTAGATGGTGCCCCTTCACCACAGTGTTGCCACATTCACAGAGCACGCTCTGCCCCGCTGCTCCAGAACAAGCACCTCCTTTGCCCCAGCGCACACTCTGACACTGCCTAGCCAAAAATACCAAAACATTGGCAATGCAATTTATGCCACTCGTCAGTGCTCCCCATGGAAATTCCCATTCTTGTTCTTACTAGTGTTCCTCTGGAGCTGGTCGCAGCATGGTGACCACCAAAATGGAAGTTAGTAAGGAAATTGGGCTACTTTGATCCTGCTGTTATGGACTTGTTTCTGGGTATAACAATAGATTTATTTATATGATGGGAGGATATAGTCAGGTGATGTTTTCCCTTAGGGCCCGTTCGGTAGGAGAATAAGCAGGAATAAGGATGGGGAATAAGGGGAATAAGGGTCTATTCTCCGTCAAGGCCTTAAATGTCGGTTTCGGTCACCATTTCGGTACCGACCAAAACAGAATTTCGATGGAATTTCGGTGGAATTTCGACCGAAATTTCGGTCATTTCGGTCATTTTTTGTACTAGGACCCCCATATTTCGGTCATTTCGGTCATTTCGGTCGAATTTCGATTTCGACTGGATATCGATATTCGACAGAAATTCGACCGAATTTCGCTGAAATTTGAGGCCATGTTCTCCGTTCGGCTGGAGGATAAGAATAAGGAGAATAAGGTGAAATAAAGGTAGGTAAGGTGGGATAAAGATAGGAATAAGAGTGAAATAAGATGAAATAATGGGGAATAGTCGTACCACGGGGAAGCGTGTTGGGGGCTTATTCCTCTTATTCCATTCCTCCTTATACCCCAAACGAACATGGCTTTATGGTTGCAAAGACCGAAATCTGTTAACCACTATTGTCAGTCTTTGCAGATGATGTAATTGTAACATCCATATTCTAACAAACCCGAACTCGTCCGATTTTGGGTCCAGTGAACCCAAAAACGTTGTCGGTCAATACTAAACAACCTAAAACAACCTATTGATCGTGAATCAAAATTCGTTCGGGCGAAATCGACCAAAAATCGGTTGCTTCGTAATGCGCGCTGTGAAAAAGTCGTGACGCAAATTCGGAAACCGCAAAACAAACCAAGACTGTCATGAGATCCGATTCGACGAAAGAAGACCAACGTAATTGACCGTTCGTCAATCGGAGGTCGTTCGATATTTTTAAATCACAAAATTTAATCTTAAACAAAAACGTATCCGAAAATTTCGGGTATTCAAAACCCGATCGGAAGTATAGCAATATTACACTCATATTGACCGTAAATTTGAGACGATCAATTCAAGATATTGCACGTCGAAATCCGACGCTCGAGATGCTTTTTCGGTCCACTTTAAGTATGGTAAATAAGAAGAATTTTGGTAAAGAAAAATAATAAAAATTTATTTAATTGGACTGTAACAGAGTCGGTCTATTTTCAAAAAAAAATATATTGTTGTACTGTGCAGCAGACAACTGCACGTCAGCTTCTTTCCCCCTTACGTAATGCTCTTGTTGCCTCCAAATGGCAACAAGAGATTTCCAAGTGTCTAACTTGCAAATCCTCTCTTCCCCATATATATAGAGAGCCACGGTTTTTTTTCCCCCACCATCTATTCTTCTCCAACGACGGGTCCCTATCCCCTTTCCTCTTCTTGATCTATTCTTTCCAACGGAGGGCATCTCCAGCCTCGTCTCTCAGGATTTGCAACAAAATAAAGGTGTTGCATGCCCTCTTGCATGATTTTGGATCCTAAATTTTAGGAAAATCTAAAGAGGTACATCTCTCTATTCTCTTTTCTTTCAAATTCTAGCTGTGAGAAGAGTTACTCCCCCCATATTTCTCCTCTTCTTTCATTCCCCCCCCCCCTTTCTTGTTTCTTCTTATACTTTTCTCACAATCTGCTTCAGCTGTTGGGATCGTTTCAGCAATTCTCTCGAGATCTAGTTGCTGCCAGCAGCCACTGCTGCTGCCATAGGAGCAGGAGAGGCTATTCCAAGCAGTCCTACTGTTGTCCAAATCCACCCAGGGTGTTTTCCTCTTGTTGGAACTGCAACACAGAAACCATTGACACATGTTTTGAAGGGTTGCTGTTCATGGAGGCAACTGTTGTTCCATTGCTCTTGGAGCTATTCATACATGCATCTTGATCTCCAAATTATCGAGATCAAAAGGTACCTCCTTCCCCACTTTGCTGCCATGCATGCCTATTATACTTGTTTTTCTGTACCTCCTTTCCCCTCTTACTGCCCTGCATGTGCATTTAACTCCATTATTGCTGTACATGAACATACTTCTACTCCCTTCTTCCACTAAATTAATTGAAGGAATCTCAGGAACTAGAAGTTCAATGCAAAGTCATGTTTTGAAATAATTTCAATCAATATCTAATATCTGTTGTAGGATTCATTTTATTAACACAGACCCATTACATTAATTAAGGTAAATTAATCACCTGTATCCACTGAATTGCTACAGTAATAGATTTTACCATTAGGGATGATCGAAGGATATATTGTCAATATATAGGTTGGTAATTGGAAAAAAAAACATTTCAGAATCTGTGAAAATATTACTGTTAATTGATTTTGATTTTGCATTGATAATAAGATGAACCATTTTTTTTGTGAATCCTTTTCTAAAAGGGTTAATATCGAGGTTTTAGGCACAGATCTGTGCAAAAGTTTTCTGATGGCCACTGCCCTAGATCTCTATTATTCTAGGATATTATATCCTCCTTAAAGCTTCTTCTCATTTTTACGTCAATTGCTTTACTACAATCTCACATAGGTTGATGTCATTTAATATATATATATATAATAAATAAAATGAATACTGTCTACAACAGGGAGTATTAGTAGTAGGACAAGCATCATGTTCCTGTCCCATATAAGCTATGGCAAAGCCAATAGAAATGTCCTCCCTAAAATTTGCACAAATTCGTTATGTATTCATGAACTTTTAATCTTTGTTTTAAAAAAAATTCCTTTTGAATCTGTATCTGATCTCTCTTGGATTCTGAAATTTAGAGATGTAAGTTCTTGAATCAGAAGATTATTTAATAGAAATTATTTAAAAATCTGTGTCTGATCCGTGGTTATTTTCCTTGGTTATTTTCCTGGAATATGAAATTCAGAAATATAATTTCTTAAATCAGAAATTATTTAAGAATATATATTCAAAAATTTAAATCGTTGATCCCTGGATCCCTGATCAAATTATTTTCCTGGAATATGAAATTTAGATATTTAAGTTTTTGCTTTCCCAAGTTAAGGGATACTATAGTGTAAAGACATCTTCAAATACATCTTTCAACTATCCCATCTTCTAATTATTCATATGTATATATATAACAATACTTTTATATAGAGGCATTGTCGTCATTCAAATATGACATGAATAACGTATCTTCCACTTAAAACAAGGAAACCGTAAGTTAAGTATGCATACCTCCAAATGCTTGAATAAAAGAGTGTATTGGATTAAGTCTCTCTCGATATCTATTAGTTAGAGTAAGTACTGGGTTCAGCTTATCTTCAACTCACATCGTTACATGATATATTCTATCCAACTGTATGCAATGGCTGATGCACATTATCTATGAAGATATAGAAATCCGAATCACCCTAATTGCACAAAATTAGAAAACGATCCTTCAAAGAAAATGAAGTGGGCATAGGATTGAGAACTTGATGCATCATATTGAGAGGTCGGCTATGAGAAGGTCGAGGGAAGGTTTTACAAGTCCATGAAGAAAGAGTGTTTTGGAGAGTTGTAGAATTTTGCGAGAATGGATCCATGGAATCATCCCTTTAAAAATACTCTGCCATCTATAAATCACTATCAATAAGATAGTTGACCAAGATGTCTAGATCTGCCAATTGATTACATAGAAGATTAAGAAAGGATTGAGAAATCAAATAAGTATCATAGTAAATCAATAGTGACAATGAATCTTGCCAGCCATGGTGATCCTTACACATGACTGTGCGAGGGCGCGGTGACCCTCACCTGGGCGGAAGAATAGGAAGCCCAGTTTGGGCAGCGGCCGCCAAGTGCGCGGGTCTAGGATCCCAGTCCCCCTTCGGTTTTTAACGTGAGCTCACAGTGTTTTTACACCTCGTTGGGATCCCGACTTTAGACCATTCTGCTGACCCTGTTTTAGGATACCCAGGTGGGGGATCCTTGGTTTTCAGTTTTACGTACGAGCTCGGTTGCCCGTTACCGGTCGGGCTGTTTTCTAGAGCGACTTTTCCGGGAAGTCCCTCTCACCCGTCTCAGTGGCGTACTTTGGGAGTGTAGACCTATCCCTCTATTGGACCGTCCTTCCAATTAGAAGGCGAGACGGAAGAGCCTTTTTTTGGCTTCTTCACCGCTTGAGTTTTTCTTTCGTCAACAGACTTGGCGATTCTATATCCAGATCCTCCATATCTATATTTACATCATCTAGAGTTACATTGAGGTTGTCGCACAGAGGTTTGAAAGGATTGATTTTATATCCAGATCGTCCATTTCTACATCTACATCATCTAGAGTTACATCTGAAACAATTACACTTGAGGTTTTAAGGGATTACAAATAAAAGTAGAATAAATGGAAAAGACTATAATCTAATTCGAAATCTCATTAAGCTAGTGGACGTGTTGGGAACTTAGTTAGGATGCATTATACAACACCGCATGCCTACGGAGGCACCCCAACCCTAAGACATTCCCCTAGTCTTAGAGTCATAGTGTGAGGTTTCACAAGAGCCAAGACCACAGACTATCCACTAGACTTAAGAAGTTAATAAATCATTATATCTTCTCATCTTATCTTTTCCATCATCAAAATCCATAAATATGACCTCTAAGTAATATGAGAATGAAATATACTTACTATGATCAATTAGTTATAACATAAATATGCTTATGTGGGAAATGTTTGGTTAATGGCTAATCATGAGAGGTGCTTACTAGAAATTTGGAAACCTTTTTCGATTGCAAGTAGGAATAAATTTTAATTTGAGTTGTTCTCGCCTTTCTACTTGTTGCTTTTGAAAACAATAAATGCCTGTTATTTTTATATAAACTTATGGGTAGTACCAGCGCCCGCTGATGCCTTTTCTTCCTTGCACACATGGCAGGCAAGGAGCCTTTAGCACAGTAGCGGGTTGATGATTTAAGGAGATAAATTTTATACCCAACGGTATGGTTTATTTTATGCCAGTTTTTTTCCAATTTATAATGTATTATGTTTCTTTCTCTTCAGTCATATTTTGGGATATACTGTATGTACTGTCAGACTTTGTACATGTAAAATATATAGAAGTTAATGAAATGAAATTTTGGTGACCATTGTTCTATGAGTTGTGGTTATAAATGTTAATATGAATGTCAGATGAAATTATTTCATTCAAGAAAAATTTTTCCCCGTACTTTCAGTTACTTAATGTGATAGTAATGAATGTTGTAACGCGAAGTGTGTGATTAACGGGTACCCGGATCCTAGGGGGTTCACAGTAATGTTGCAACCAAAAAGTTGTAATTTGGTATTACATGTTTTCAATACACAAACTGCATTGGTAAATGTCGAAATCCTGCATAACTTCTCAGTAATATTCATTTTCCAAACAAAACTATGGGGACTGACTTCTAAAAGGGATGGACTGTCAAATTAATATAAATTTAACAGGTAGACAATTACACAACAAAAGTGACTTGCAAGCACTCAAAAATCATGGGAAAAGCAATGGGTTGGCCTAACCTCGTGTCCGAGGACTCCAACAAGGTTATTCATGAACTGAAACTGGCTTGGGCATCCTTGGATCATTTTAGAGTCAGCATGTAATTTCTTCATTGGAGAAGGAGTCAGAATGCAATTGTGTATAAAAAACTGCAAGACAGTTGCTGAAAATTACCATGTTGTTGTTGCTTGTTAATGACTCCAAAAGTCTTTCAATTGCAAACTCTCCTGCAAGAGAACATATAGTCTCAGTTGTTAATGTGCATAATAAGCAGCTGTTGATAATATTCAGAACAAAAAGGAGACAATGATCCACATAATATAGGTAAATAATGCAGGCTCTACTTACCTACTACGACAGGCAGCAGCAAGTCACCATCGCAAGCAATTTTAAGAAATATGGTAGGGCTTTGAAATCTACGCAGAAATCCATAACCAAAGGAGCTAGGACTGGCATTGGGACCCGTTGGTTGAACCAAAAGACGTCGGACTTGACCAGAAGTGTGCCATTTAGTTTCTTCCAGAAACCCTCGCCTCAACAGGTCATAGTGCCTGACTGTTTCTGCACTAACGGAAGCCACGGAAGATAATTATAATTAATCAATTTGGCAAAGTTTGACGTCAGAAGTAAGAACATATTTTATCCCCAACTAAAGTTGAGTAAAACCCTCTTGAACAAAAAAATTCAAGCTTGAAGATTTTAGTATCTCAGGATTATGTTAAACAAGATATAGAAATGGTTACTTATCAATGACAACAATCCTCTATAAATCTCAAAACCACATTGTTAAACATTATATTCCGGTTAGACACATTTTCCATGCTTGACTCATCAAAATTTCAGTTTGAGTCACTTGAAAATGTACCAGACCCGGGCATGCCAAGGTAGACTATAATTTGGCTTAATATGCAATAATTCATTATTGGCAAGTGCATTTGCAAGGTGTTTGCGCACTGTGGGATCATGCATGTGAAAACTCTTCAAGAAGGCGGCTTTGGTTGTACCCCTTCAAGAGGCAGCTCAGCAACTTTGACCACCCAAAGAGGAAAACCAAAGCCACCCACCTCACCATCTCCCTTACTATTGTAGACATTACCCTTGAGAATGGTTGGCCTCTAACGTACATTGAACAAAAAATATCAATTTCGTGAATGCAAATCAAAGAATTTTGTTATCCGGCTGCGATACCCACTAATTTTCCTAAGCAAAGTTCGCCTATCTTGCAATGGACAGGATCGCATAAAATCTCGCCTCCCAAGAAGCCAAAAGGGGCACCTTAAAAACGCCAAAGATTTAAACTTTTTTTCCCACCGTATTACCGAACTTATCAGGGAAATGAGCTAACAGCGTAAAACCAAGGAAGATCTCTCCCAAATTCCATATCATACCGATCTGTCTCCACAATGTCTACAGAAAATCCACCACTGCCGGAAAAGCAAAACGAATCACCAACAAAACCCTGAAGATTCTAACTTTTCCTCATAAAAATCCACCCGGTGCGAAAGTAGACGCCTGGAGGTGGAGAAACGCGCAAAAAAAGCCAAAAAGAGTCCAACGTTTCCCATAGAAAAACGCACCCGGAACGAGAATGGACGCCTGGAGGAAATCTCCGCGCTCGTTCCAACGCTCGCGCTCCTCCCCCATCCGCTCGCGGCCGCTGCTCATCGAGGCCTTCCCGCGCACAAACGCGGACCTGCTCCTCCCGCACCAAATCAACTCAGCACTCATCGATATCGTGAGACACCTCAAATCAGGGCGACCGGGGTGGGCGAATCTGGGGGTCAACGAGGAAGAAGGAACGGCGGTGGCGGAGGTGGATGGAACCGGAGGAGGGAGGCAGTGGTGACGCGAAGCTTGAAATCGAAGCATTGCGGATATCTGAGAGGAAAATTGGGGATTTAGGGATTTGGGGAGTGGAGCTCCAGAGAAGGGCGGCAATGGCGGGAGGAGGAGAAAGCGGGGAGACGATGGGAACGAGAGCGTGGGGGAGGGGGGAGGGCGTCGATGGGCTTTATATAGAAGGACACGTGGGCGCTCCCGATCGGCTGGATACATCAACGAGATCTTTATCTGCCCTTCTCTTTAATTTTAAAATCTTTATTTTATTTTATTTTATTTATTTTTTTAATGGCACGAATAACATGCTAGTATATGTAGCTGTATTTTCCTTGGGCATCATGTACATGCATGTTAAAATCAGATGAAATCCTGGCCGTCCAATCATGTTCTTATGATCACAGCATCCCTCGTTCATTTAATAGGTGATAATTATCGTAAAATAAGTAGTATTTATTGTTGAGTACCAAATGTGAACAAAGAATAGGTAGGAAAGTTCTTTCAAGGGAATTAATAAGGAAATTTGAAGTTGTTGTGGAATAGATATTCCAAAAAAATTTAAAAATCCAAAAAAAAAGAAATCTTGAAATTTCTTATCATAGTCTCCAAAGAATAATAGACTTCGAATATGATACAAGTAGACATTCATATTCGCAACTGTTGAGGAATCCCTTCTTACGCGAAAGAGAAGTCGGGAACCTTCTTATTGGACTTGGGGATGCATCGTTGGATGAAGATCCAATGGACCTGGATCCATGGCTCCTACAGTTGAGGGAGGATTTCAGATCGTTTGATTAGCATTTGACAAAACTTATTTTGCACAAAAATAGATCTTTATCTCATATGTAATATCAACTATGTACATCACAACCTTGCAATATCAGTTGTGTCCCAACCTTCTTGGATAATTAACATGTGTGCCTCAGATGTTAGTTTTACCGTTAATAAGGTAAATCAAACCATAATTTGTACAACTAAAGCCTAAATTAGTAAATTTTTCTTGCGGTTGTACCCTTATAATTTTCCCAAAAAAATACATTTCTACCACTCTTTTTTTCCTCTTTAATTACACATGTACCTATGAGATAACGTCCATTTGGGAAGGGAATGGACGGAAATCAACCCGAGAGACACGAATATTGATTGCCAAAAAAGGTATGGGCACAATTGATATTGTGAAAAGATGAGGTATAGCCGATTTGCGTAATCTAAGAGGCACACAAGTGTAAAAAAACCTTAGTTAAAAAATGACGCTTCTTTATTGGCATTTACAAGATTCTAATCATCTATCCTACCAAGGTTAATTTAGATGAAGAAAAAAGGGAAAGGATTATCAATTTGCAAAATGTATTAAAGAGTAATTCTAATTAATTGGCTGATTTAGACTCGGAATCAACCTGTAAAAATATGAGCTTATGATGCAATGATTAGGAGATAAAACATGAAATAAAAGTAGAAGCCCTTCAACTTAGAAAAAAGGGTAAAATTACAAAAAAGAGACTCAACTGTGCCTCAATTCTCAATTAAGGGACTTATTTTTCAATCATAACAAAGAGGGGTCTGATCTTATGTTTTTGTCTCAAATAGAGGCATCTATAAACTTCAAGAATCCTTCTATGTCGACGTTGAAACCTTAAGTTGAAAATTCATACCCTTATTCGTTACAATTGAAAAATAAGGCTCTTAATTGAAAATCGAGGTATAATTGAAGTTTTTTTTAATTTACCTTAGAAAAAAAGATGGTGGAGATATAAATATAGGTTAATGGGGCTGCCCCAACATGGCTGCCCTCGCGTCATTTTCGACGCTTTTTTTATTTTTTCGAAAAAATATCGTCATGTATATTCATCCCTATATCCCTCCTATATGTCATTCGAATTTCGTCAGAAACAAAGACTCCTACGACCTCCATCCAGACAGACATTTTTTAACGGTAATAGGATTTTAAAATCGACATCATCTAGATGGAAGCCTTAGGAGTCTATGTTTCTGATGAAATTCAAATGGCATATAGAAAGGATATAGGGATGAATACACATGGTGATATTTTTCAAAAAAAATACCGAAAATAGCGTGGGGACAACCATGTTAGCTGTCTCAAGAAGGAGGCCCCATTAATCTCATGTAAATATCCCTTTGCTTATCTTCCACGGAGGACCTTATCAGTCCACCTCAAGTCCCTCTTTGTCTTCACCTATCAGGACAAAACAAGTGTATGTCTTCCCGTGTTTAATAGCCCAATTGCCTTTGTTTTCTCTTTAACAAGCGAGTGGCTTCTGTGTCCAACGTGGCGTCGTCAAGGCAAAAAACCATGTGCCCATTTGACCTTTTAAAACCGCGTGCCCTTTCTCTCATTTATTTCACAAATATCTCCTTGGTCTCTTCTTTTCATTTTCAGATATATAAATTATCTCCATCGATGTGATGGTCTTCGAGTGTTCTAAGTCTTTCTTTCCGAGTTTTTATTTGTTTTTTTTTATTTTGAGTATTTTTTAAGAAAAAAAATGTGAAAAGTCGTGAAGGCAAGCACTCAAAAATATTATATTCACAAGTTATATATCATAAGTACAAGGATCAAGAGTCTCGAAGGATCTTGACATGTTCAGGAACATTCTCGACATACATTCTCTCCCTTCGAAAGATTACATTATTTCTTGCAAGCCAAATTGCCCACAATGTGGCCACTGCATGAATCGTCACAGAAAATTGCAAATTGTGAGGAGTACCTATTAAATCCCAAAAGGATATATCTACAATTCTCCACATCAATTCTGGTTAGTGCAAGCTCTGCCCAAATCTTCCTCGACGTTGAGCATGTAAAAAATATATGATCAATGTCCTCCATGTCTTTCGTGCAGCGTTGGCATGAATCACTAGCTTCGAGGAATAATCTGGCCCTATGTGCGCCCGTCATGATCCGCCCTCTACTAGTAACCACATGAATACTTTGACGTCTTGACGAGGAATCTTCCAAGTCCAAATCTGCCCCAAGGTTGGCATAGCTATGCTAGGATCAAAAACAAATGAAGAAAAAAGAACTATATATGCATTCTTCACCGAAATTTGACCATATCTCCAAGTCTAATGGTCTCGTTAGATTGAGGGAATCCCCACTCGAACGAGTAACTCCCTCATTCTCAAGAGGTCTGTCGTTTGATGCTCCGAAAGCTCTACATGAAACCTAGGTGACCATGCATTATCAGTCCATGTCTCACCTACTCACCTGTGATAGTTCACTGCTAAAGCAAACAAATTTGGAAAGCTATCACAAAGAGCCGCATGCCCATACCAATCATCCAACAAAAAATGAAAGGCATCCTCACCAAGGCATACCATGACGAGATCTGAGGGAGGATGGAGCAAATTCCCCTCCAAAAATTAGATGGCATACGCATGTGATCTGATCTCCAAGGGAGAGTCTCTAAAACTCCATAGATCTTTCGCATTAATGAACACAAAAGATCAGAACCACTGCCCCAAATGTGTGTCACCCACTGCCATGAATGCGTTGTTCATCGTATCCATGTCTAGAACACCCAAACCACCATCCTTTTTAGAGAGCATAACACTCCGCCATCCAACCAGTGGAATCCCAGGGGAAATAGTTGTACTCAGTCAAAAGAATCGTCTTATTAAGGTCTACAAACATCTATGAACGCATGTAGGAAGAAGACTTGAGGATAAAAAGAAGATCGGAATGGCAGATCATACTGTCTTCAGAAAGATCAAGCGCCCCCCTTATGATAGGAAAGAAGCATGCCAGACTGCAAGTCTTCATTCGATCTGTTCAACCACTTGGCATCCAATTTGTTTGCCAAAGACGTCCACTAACTAGTGGTAGCCCGTATAGCTGATTGGAAGGACAGGATCTGAGTGAGGTCTGGAAACTCATCTGACCTGATAGTTCTGAAAGTCAAAACAATCGACGTTGTATCGGTCAAATGAAATTCGTAAAAAAATATATTTTTATTATTTGTACTCCTAAACTAAATGCGTATAGTAATAATATAGGAATATCGAACTCAAGGAGAGAAACTGTAAAAAAATAAAGGAAAAATACTGGAGAATCTAATGTAAACAGGTTTACTGATTTTTATTTATTTTTAGGGAATTTTCTGTATTTTTATTTGATTTTATGATTTTTATATTATTATTGTGATTTTAATATAATTACGTAAAAATATGGGTATATGTTTTATATTTTATATTTATTTTTATATTTTGAATTTTTTATGTATTTTAAATGTTTTATAATTTTTATGTAATTTTAAAATGTTTTTGTAATTTTATTTTGTTTTTAAAATCAAAGTTTTTATTGAAAACAATGAGGTATTTTGAATTCTCGAAGTACTAAATAACAAGAAAATATTTTATTTTATTGGTATCAAAAATGGATGAAAATATCTTTCAAACAAGTTATTGTATGTATTTTTCTAATTTTTCGAGAATTAGTTGTGTATTTTTGAATTGTTGATGTATTTTTAATTTTATTATTTTTAATATTTAATTATAATTTTTTGATTTATTATGTAAAATATATTAAAATATATTTTAGGTAATTTTTAGAATTTTTAGAGGTGTTTTTATATTTTTATGCATTTATGAGTTTGTTATATTTTTATTATTTTTAGAAACTATTTAAAAATGAAAAGTCTTTTTATTTTTTGAAATTGTTATAACATTGTATTTAGAGTAATACTATGTATGTTTACGTATATTTTTATATCTTTATATTTTATATTATTTAATATGTATGTAATATGTATTTATTTAATGAGGTTAATGGGGCTGCCCCCGTCCCTATTTTGGCATTTTTTATTTTTTCAAAAAATATTGCCATGTATATTCATCCCTATACCCCTTCTATATGCCATTCGAATTTCATCAGGAAACAGAGACCTATGGTCTCCATCCAAACAGTCATTTTTTAACGATAACAGGATTTTTTAAATCGACATCATCTCGATGGAGGCCGTAGGAGTCTCTGTTTCTAACGAAATTCGAATGTCATATAGGAGGGATATAGGGAGGGATATACTGGCGATATTTTTCGAAAAAAATAAAAAATGTCAAAATAGGGGGGCGGGGCAGCCATGTTTGGGGGCAGCCGCATTAAATCCTTATTTAATATATTGGTATATGGGGTAATATGTAATAATCTAGGAATAAGTGGGGTGCATGCGTAGATGTCAGAAAATTCGAGGATATTTCATGCAAAAATCCCAAGTAAAGCACGTGCCAGACCAAGTGTTGAAGCTGTTGCAGATGGACCTCACGGGCGAGGCACGTAAGGTGCTTTAAGTAGTAGAGAGGTGCGGAGCCAGGTCCTAGCGTGCAGCAAGAACGATGTGGGCTTTCTGGAGCGTCTGATCGCACGTGTTTGTTATGAGGTTGACGTGTGTCGACGTGTTGGGCGTCGATCTTCAAGTGATCACGCGGTTCCTACGCCTTGTAGTTCTTCCCCTAAATCTTCAGAAGCGGCGACGGTGGGTTAGAGCTCAGTCGATCAGTTGATTGTTCTCAGTGATTCATTCTCGTTTGTTACGTTTTGTTGAAAGAGAATAAGGCTGGGGGCTATCAACGATGATGCATGTGGGGGTGAAGATGCTTCGAATATCATATGTTGAAGCTTCGATTTCAATTCGATCTTAGATGGAGATCTAGATGTCTATCTCATGCAAGTGTAGATATTCAGATAAATCAACTTATTGTCATGTACTCAAATCAGACCAATTATGCTACCAGGTGATACTCGATGCGATATCTACGTGGTCTCGGTCTCGATCAAATCCTTCTGATCTCCAGTTGCATGTTCTACTACATGTGTTCCTCCATCAAATGTAACTCCACCAACGATTGATCCTCGATACAACTGCTAAAAATCCTGCATATTGAAAATGGATGCTCGAGGAAAAATCCTCGACTCATTGTTACAAGTTGAACGGGAAATGTAGGGAATGATGGCTGACCCTTGGACGAATGTGAAGGATGCAAATCGGTGCTCAGATCCAAGTCGGCTATGAGATGATCAAAGATGGAAATGGGTCTCGGAGAAGCAGAGTCGAGTCGGCGATGGAGATGATTGAAAGGAAGAAGAGAAGAAGGAAGAAGAGAAGAGAAATCGAGAGAGAGAGGGAGAGAGAGAGAGAGAGAAAGAGGAACTAGGAGCAGAAGAGGAAAAGGGGGAAGGAATCAACCTGGATATAAAACAGAGGAAGTGGTCACCTACGACGGAGCTCAATTGATCTCCAAGTGTTGACCTCGATAAAGCGACGGGTTCCTTTGAGGTTGCTCACGGCGGTAACGTTGATCACCAGCATTGATCTCGCTCACTTGAAATCATTGACCTCAACCGCAGCTCGGTAGAGCTCCGCCGTCACCAGCTCTCTCTCTCTCTCGCGCGCGCGACTGGGGAGAATAAAAGATCAATGACGAATGGCCATCAAAGATGGTGGTCGTAGGTCTTAAATAGGGGAGGTTGCTTGGAGATCACTTCGTCGGTTGTGATCACCAGCAACAGCCTAACAGTTGGCCCGCTAAGCAGAGATAGGAGGAAGAGGAGGTGACAAGAAGGCAACGGGCGGAAGAGGAAGGAGGAAGAAGAAGGGGGAGACTAGCGTGAGGAAGAAGGCGAAAGGCGAAGAGAGAGAGAGAGAAGATAAAAAATTAACTAAAAATTTTAATTATTTAACTAAAATAAATATTTAAGTAAATAAATTAAATTATTATTTAATAAATGAATAAATAAATATTTAAGTAAAGAAATAATAATTAATTAATTAAATAAGTAACTAAACAATTAACTAAATTAATTAACAAAATAATAAATTAGAAACTAAATAAATAAAATTTTATTTATTTACTTTCACAATAAAATATTAATGAAATATAAAAATATAAGAAATGACCTAAAATAAATAAGATAAGATTAAGATAAATTGTACAATTTATACCAATAGAGTCTCAAAATCTACTTTTTTCATATTAACATCGATTTTAGTGAAATCAGATTCATTTGATAGATAATTCTATAAAACGAACTTTAGTAGTGAATACCCCAATTCATAGACCATATGGTCGAGTTATGATGTCCATAAGTTTAAGGTCACGGTTTTGTGGCTTTGGGATTTATTAATAGTTTATTTTAAGTTATATTTTATATTTTTTTACTAATTTTTATAACACATTAGAAGAAGAACTAAGTTAAATGGGGTTCGGAATAATTATTCAGAAAATAAAGAAGGTTATATATATAATACATATATACATAGGGTTCCAAATGTCAAAACTCACATGTTTTATTCTAATATTCTTTATATTTTTAGCAAATAGTATTAGTTATAAAACAAAGTTTAAAAGTGAGCTTGGTCAATTTGAAGTTTTCTGTAAATAGTTATGAACCTTGGAAGTCAGCTTTTACGACTTTTTTAGTTCATCATAATTAATTATTTATACATTAAATATATTTCTTGATATTTTTATAAATAAATAAATATTATTATGAATAACTTTCGTGAGATAATATTTTAGCTTGATGTGATCTTGATGATAAAATAAAATAGGTGAAATTTATACAATGTGAAAAATGAGTAAATATATATTTATGATCTTGATTTTTTGATATTTTTATAAATTAGGATCCTTATCCCCCTGCTTATTTATTTGTTGATCAAGTCAATATTGACCTTGTCTCGGAGTTAGGATCGGTCTGTATATCTTACATATCTACATCATTTTCTTTTATTTTTCTCTCTTTATTATTTAATTTTGGATAAAATAAATGTTAAATATATAATATTAATAAATACAATTAGAATGTTAATTGATGAAAATTAATGAATATTTACATGTATTTTACCAAGTATTTTAGCCAAAATGAAAGAATAACAATGAATCATGGATTCATCAAGATCCCACAAGCCATCATCTCATCGTTTATCAAACCAAAGGGAACATGTAATGACTTTCATAGTTGATGTTGAGGCATGAGATTTTCCCAAATAGGTCAAGCACTGTGGCAATCCCCGTTGCCTCCCTGGCTCTCCCTTCTATAAAAAAATTGTGTCGTCAGCATATTGTAGGATGGGAATCGACAAGTTATCCAATCGGTAACCTATAAATAATTCTCCTTCGAACGCTCGAGAAATCATACACGATAGTGCATCTACAACCAAAAAAAGCAAGGGAGCCAACGGATATCCCTATCGAAGTCCTCTTTCTGGTTGGAAAAAACCACCTTCTTGCCACGCATTCACCAAAACTGAGAAAGAGGTTGTAGTCGCACACCTCTTCAGCCATATAATCCAAGCATCTGGAAAACCACGTCAGGAAAGAGATGCCCATATGAAACTCCAGCTAACACAATCATATACTTTGGAGAAGTCAACTGTCCAAAGCATTTCCTTAGTCTTTCTTATTTTCCAATCTGCAATAATCTCCGAGGTAACGATCACTCCTTCCATCATGTAATGTCCAGGAATAAAAGTAGTATGTGAAGTCACAATAATGGAATCCAAAATCTCACGAATCTGATTTGTCAAAACCTTAGCCACAATGAGATATATGGTATTTGATAAGGAAATGGGTTGAAAATCCTCAACATGATGAGTCACATCTTTCTTTGAGAGGATAAATATGAGAGATCGATTAAGTCGCTCAAATCCTTGATTTTCTCGCATCAAATCCTCCACCACATTCTATTCCACAAGATCCCAGAACTCCCGAAAAAAGAACACCGAAAAATCATATGGACCTGGAGATCCATTAACATTTAAGTCAAAGGTAGCTGTACGAACCTCAACTAGAGTAAAAGAACGAACCAGCCCATCACCCCGAGTATTTTGAAAATCAGACCGGACACGTCGGTTCGACCAGTCCGACCAGTGGACCGGGCCTGGACTAGTCCGGTTAACCGCTTTATGTCGGTCCAGTTCGATTTTTCAAATTGTAATTAACCTGCCTGATTCAACCTATTTTTTGACCATGTTTAATAAGGCTCAACCGAAGTTGAACCACATTTAATTTTTAAAAATTTTGCTGGTAGCAGGAGTTGAAGGCATGACCTTGGATTACTTATTTCAAACATCTGACCAACTACACTAACTCAACTTTTTACATGTATTGGATTTTAAATATAATTAAACTATTATCATGTTATAGAGCATCAAGTCCAAATAATATATATTATGTATGATATTTTATGGTGTATAAGAAAAATACTTTATGTATAGTGTGAAATATATACATTATCTCTGTATTTTATTTACATTTCAAGTATATTTAAGTGTATTATATATATTATTTCATTTTGGTTTGTTAGCTGGTTCAACTACTTTTTTTTCACCGGTCCAATTTAATCCAGTTTTTAATAATGATGATGCCATCATCCGGTTGAACCGGTCTGATTACATGGTTTAACCGATCCGACCATTCCGGTAAGGTTTTCGATTCGATGTCCGGTTCGATTTCAAAAACATTGCTCCCCAACCATCTTGCGCCCACAAACCGGATCCTCCTGCTCATCTCTCATAAATGGCTCACCATCGTAGGCAAATGGCTTGCTCACCCTTAATATGAGTGTTTCCTACCTCAATAGATCTGGTCAAATTGTGTCGTCTTTTTCCATTGGCCACTGCATGAAATAAATGAGTGTTCGCGTCCACATCCTTTAGCCATATCTACCTGGATCTCTGTCTCTACTCCACCTCTCGTTTTTGATCTTCCTCTGCTATTGAGTCTCTCTTTCATTTCTTTCATCTATTTCTCGCTCGCGGGAGTCCTCGAAAGCATCCGACCTCATCATCTCAGATTGAGCATATGCTCTCCTCTCTTCCCGATGAACACAGATCTCCCTACGGAATGCCATCAACATACTCTTCGGTGATATAAGACGAGCTGCCAAGTTTCTAGAAGCAGAACCACTTGTTGCATTTCTCGTCAACAAGCAACAACCCATTCACAAAAACCCTCCTCTAAAAGCTAAACACGTTCAAAATGAAAGATGCTTCCTAGACGAATTTTCAGTGCCTTTTTACGTGATCTTTCCTTTTTAAAATATCATTTATCCTTCTTATTTTTTTTACAAAATTTACAGTTCTATTTTTTATCAGTTATGCTCCCACTTTATCTTAAGGGTGGTAGAGTTATGAATTTTCTATTAAGTTTGTAGATAATTTATATTTAAAAAAAGAGATGGGCATGTGATAAAAACCCTTTTTTATTATATCACTTACTCCAAAATTCAATGTAATAAAAAATTAACTAATTGTTGTTATTTTTTAATTGAAAATTCGGCATGATTAGTTAAAAATTCAAAAAAAAACACCAATGGGTAAGCGTTTACCAATGATATAGCAATAAATGTGACATTTATTGCTGATTTCAAATATAAAAAATAGTTCCATGATATTTATTTAACAAAGGACAATATAATGACGATTTCTCTAAAAGACGTCACTATAGACCAAATTTATTGCACTAACATGACCTTGCGCTTCGATGTATAGCATGGTGACCATTTATAATCGTTGTTAGGTGAAGCATGTCGTTTCTAAACAATGCTCTTGCCTCAATTTCAGGCATGTTTAAGGGTGTCTTATAAGGGAAAATGGGGTTGCCTTGGGGGAGCTAACTTGGCTCCTTCTGCTCTACTTTTCTCATTTTTTTTATTTTTTAAATGTACCTGCGAGTTTTCATCATTATATCAGTATATTATGTCATTCAGATTTCATGCGAAACAAAGACTCCTACTACGTCCTCCATACAGGCAGTTATTTTTTAATGGTCATGGAATTGTTGAAATCGACCACGTCTAGATGGATGCCATAGCAGTCTCTATTTCACATGAAACTTGAATGATATAATATAATGATATAGTTATGAAAATCCACGGAAGTATTTTTCAAAAAAAATATAAAAAATAGAAAATGATATGAAGGAACCAAGTTAGCTCCTCCAAAGACAGTGTTGGACATGTGAGCCCACGACGAGCCATTATGCAATAAATGTTATTGCAAATATCATTCCCTAATCTGAAATGAAGAATAAATAATTTGCATAATAGGTCCCTCTGTACAATTAGGGTTATGTACCATGGCTGTCTTAATGATCATACAGCTGTTGATTTAATTATTGAATCATAGAGGCTGGTGTTTGGATGAATATCTAAAGGGTTAGATTGAGGACTCATCAAGCACTGTCAAATGATTGTTAAGATGTGATCTCCAGCCTGAGTAGGAGATGGCAATCCTTTCTCACATAGGCTGATATCTGACCGACCTCTTGATGCAGGTCCTCTGCATAGGAATAGAGATAACCAAAGTCCTATGTTGAATGCTGTCACAGCATAGGCACGCATCCTCTGACCGGAGACAGATGTATTGCTATATGTCTGAGTGTGTACATTTGACAGACCAATAGGTTGATGACCTAACCAAGGTCTATACACCGGCGCGTTGGTGTGCATATAAGGGCATATGAGTAATACGATCTCTCAAAGGGATCATACAGGTTCACTACTGAACCGAAAGACATGAGCTCACTCATGAGATATTGGGAGGAATCAAATTCCGTGCACGGTCGTCTCGCTTTGGAAGCTTGACTGAATTTGTAGGTTTGATATATACTTTTGGAAAGTATATGATCAAGACCTAGGTATGACATATGCTTTTGGAAAGTATATGATCGATACCAAATCCCAATGATCAAATGAAAAACATAGTGATCAAACCCTGAAGAAGACAGTGTAAAATAGATCTTGATCTTCGGGTTGACCATGGGTCTTCCAGTATGCAGGATGTACAGGTATTGGGAATACCTGAGGGTGATGTGATCATAAATGATTGTATATCCATGACGCTTCCATTCCAAGGGAGTGATGAAACAGGTCTGGATTTTAGTGACTCCTTTCAGTAGAGAAGCAATCTGATCTTAGTCCAAGTGTTGGACATTGATCTGAATGAGATTTAGATTCAATGAGAAGATTGGATTTGCGGTCTTGATTTAATCAAGCATCTGTGGGAGGTTCGTACGATCTGGATTTGAGACGAGATCTCAACATCCAAGTCACTATACGTGGAACAATACAATCGCCATGTCCTTATCTCCAAGTATCTGCGGAGAAAGAACATTATTCTTGAAGGAGTTCAAGAATAATTCATTTGATGAATTCCATATCCAAGCAAGAAGAACTTGATGATTAAATGAGATTTAATGATCAAGCTTAATATGAATATGATTCATATTGTGAGAATTATTATCCAAGATAATTAAATGAGATTTAATTATCAAGGATTAGAGAATGTGGATAATACTATCCATGATATATGTGTGTTATAAATATGATTTATAATATACATATATAAGAGAGAGAATCTATGTAAATAGCATTTGTTAATTAATTGTGTGGATTGGATTCACATTAATTAATTAATTGGAAATGTAATTTACAAATTAGTTTGGGTTGTGAATATGATTCACGTAATGATCAATGGCATGATTGAAATATTCACAAATTAATTTGGAATTAATTTGGTGGATATTATTGCAATAATAGTTATTGCAATTTATTAAGAAATAATAAGATAAAATAAAAGGAGACAAAATAACACCCCAATTTTAGGGGAGGTTGGTTGACTCCATTTTATATATCACATTATCTCTTAATTAGTTAATGTTAAATTAAATTATGTTGATAATGTTGCAACATTTTTTAATTTAAATAAATTTTGTTGGTTTTAACCAACAACAATCATAGCCATTGATTTTGCATGGACCAAGCATAGCCCTTGGATCCATGAGTCCCATGGATTGAGATCCATTGGACCCTAAACTAGTATAAAAGGAGGGCTAGGGTAGCCTTTCCAAGTGACAACATCATTAAGAGTTGTACAAGGTGACAACTCTCTCTCTCTCTCTCTTTCTCATTCTCGCCCTCTCTCTCTTTCTCTTCTCCATTAAGTGGCCGTCCACTTTGTGTTGAGAAAGGAGAGACTCTCGGCTTCTTCTTCGACGACTCGTGGATCTCCATCTTCTTTGGAGTTTCTTACTCTAAAGGAAAACGATGGATTTCGTTTGATGAAATCGGGGGAGCCATCGCTTGGATCTTCATCGAGGATTGCGGGAAGGAACGTGACTCATCATCGCGCCCGCAAGTGCATTCTTCGTGGATCGGACTTAAGATAGGAGGATCTCTACTTTGGGATCTCGCGATCACAACCACGCTTCAAGAGGTATTCCTTGTACTTTGTGGTTTGATGAAACGATCCGAGAAGTGTTCTCGTGATCATATGGTTTCATCTTTAAAGTTAAAAATTTTTAATTTCCGCTGCATCTAGCATCTAGTACGACTAGTTGCTCCGATTGCATACGATGCGATCGACACGCTTCCGTGATGCGCTTACGGATACTCAATATCCTTCAAGTGGTATCAGAGCCAGGTTGAATAAGGGTTTGGATATGATCCATAGACCTTAGACGATTTGGTTCTTGAAAGGGTTGCGAAATTTTACTGCATTTCAATTTTCGCACCTCTGTCTAATTGAATTTTTTTCGGCACTGTTTAAAATGTTTAAACACGAAATTTTCAATTGGATTTTGTTCCCCATTAGACAAGGAAACCATAGGACTTGAGTTTACTAAATTTGGACTTTATTTGCTCAAGATATGGCTTTTTGAATATGACTATATTCACTGTTGCGGGAACTGCGGATTTGAACGTAATTAATGAGATGATTACGGTTTTAATCCGCCTTGAAATGCGTGAATTATCACTTGTATTCTTTAATAAATCAAATAGGCAATCTTTGAAAATTGAGTTTGCATTTTTTGGATTTAAATTGATCAAGATAAGTTAATTTTAGTGATTGGGGGTCACTGCTGGAAATTAACAATTTTGATCTTGAACCTTGTGATATGTCATTCAATTATCATGATGAAAATTAATTGTTAATTTTCTGGAATAATTAGTGATAAATATTTGTGAAATATTTAAAGAGATAATTATTTCATTGAATGACACTTGCCTAAACCACAATGATAAGATATTAGATCTTGATCATTGGTTCATCAACAAACATTGCTTTCATGAAAACCATAGTTTATCCTACAATTGTTGTAGGACAACATTTACATGAAAAATCCTTTTGCTTGAATAGGATTGGGGATTTGTCTAGCAAATCTCCTTATAATCAAAAATGTTTTGATTTATATTTATGGTATAATTTCGGTTGAAAAACCGATGAACGTCTCAAAGTACATGATGGTCTATCTGGTATTATCCTTTCCCGAGGCGGATGTGGTGCCTAGTCGGAGAGCATTGGGGTCGCGGGTTGCAACGTATGTGGTCCGTCCCACTCTCGTTGGTACTGGCCATGACAGCGGGTAGGGACTGTATAATACTGGAGACAGACAATGTGTATTTTTCTAATTATTAAAATTCGAATAATACGTATTTTGAGATAATACCTACTATTCAAGTAAAAGACATGTTTGTTGATTGATGATTGGATTGATGATTAATTTAATGTGATTAAATTAATTATATCCAATAAACACTCTATTATGAATAGATGTGTATTTCCCTTGGAAGAATTAATTATGTGAATATGATTCACGATAATTAATTACAATTTGAATATGAGGTGGAGGATCACATAAGTGACATCCATGGTCTCCCGTCAAGGCGAAGGGTTCCGTCACCAGGGATTGTATGTAGGAGACGCATGCCCGAAGTGACAGATCCTATATGCAAGCGCATCTGGATCGGGCTCTTAATTTGCTTCTCGAAAGAGTAAGGCCGTATGCGTAGTGACCCCAATATCAAGTCCTCATATTATTGGAGCGATATTGGATTGCGCATAGCGAGTTCTAATCCTTTTGACGGTTGGTTCAATTAGCAACGAGTCAACATCATCTTAGGGGTAGTGGGCCCGGGTGTTAAAGACCGAATTGGGAATGCAAGTTGGACTTGCAAGGCGGAATGAGTTCCCGCTTCTTTTTATTGGAGTCGTAAGTTCTCATATTATTGGGATGCGACAAAGATAGGAAAGGAGATCCCAGATCTTGCTAGAGATATAATGGTAAGAATATCTCTTACATTGAAAGTAATTAAGGGAATGAACTTTCAGTGTTGACAAGGCAAGACAACTTTGATATAAAAAATTCCTAAATCAAAGTAAAACATGTATATATAATATATATACCCTTATGCAAATTTCTTATTTCAGATAATCCTTCATTAAACCCACTCAATGTTATACTCAATAATAACCAGTAAAATATCTTGGATTGGACTCATGATCCAGATATTGTACTTGCAATTGGACACATAATGTATGCGGTTGCAGTGTGCAAGTTTCCTCAACATAATGAGGAATGACAATTACGTAAGACAATAAGACATCACCTTAGGGTTTGTATGTCTCTGTAGTCTTGATCCTTCATCGAGTGTACTTTGGAAGTGACATGTCAATGGTGATCGTAATTGTCGAATAATCCTTATAACATAAAAGAAGATATTTTGGCATACATATGTGCTCTAGACATTTATTCATGAATGACATGATTCTCTGCATTATGCAGAATGGTGACTCGAAAGAGATGATGTATTCAAAATGTTTGAATACCTACCTGAACCTAAGTCTCTAAGAGTTAAGATGTATGAAGATATGATGAGAGTCATCATTCCATTATCTATACTCAAGTCATTCATGAAGCTTCATAATAATCATTTTGAATGAATTTAATGAAGCATGTATAAATGTTGAAATACTCTTGTATTGAAATTCTTTTGAATTTAACATAAGAGATCCTTAGTCTTAAGCAATGGTTGTTTATAGATTAAGAGAGTGCAGTGGAAGCATGGGTCGGACTCGAGTAAGAAGGAAAGTCAAAGAGTTGACCTACTTCTGTGACTTCCATATGACATCCAAAGAGTTGGATGAATGCCAATACTGCAATATGTTGATGGGTTGATAGTATGACTATCAAGTCTGTCTAAAATCCTTAGTGAAGGACTCAGATAGAGCATCAGAATAATCTACATATAATCATTGACTCTGACTTTCTTATTTCATAAGATAAAGTCTGACAATTGTATCCCAATCTTCTAATGACATTTGCAATTGGTTGCATATATATATTAGAAGATTAGAAATTTGATCTTAAGGTTTAGTAGTCATCTACATGGATATTGATGTAATTGTTGCAGCAATCTCTGTTGGATAGATGGACTTCATATTCTCAGTGGGAGAGTCCTTAGTCTTAGAGAATGTCTCTATGACCTAGATATTAGAATACCCTCATTGTTTGTTTCTAAATATTGGAAATAAACATGAATTCTGAGATAGAACTATCATAAATAGTTATGATGGATATATTTCAGATAGTAATCTAACATCTAGTGGACTCCATAAAATTAGAATATTAATGAATGGCTCATTAAGATTTCTAATACTGAAAATCAAACCTTATAAGATCAATAGGAGGATGAAGATCATTTGACAATGATCTGGCATCAAGCCTTGGACATTTGCTGTTGATTTGATCAATAGACTAGTAAGATATGAAACTTTAGAATGTCTAAAATTTCAAATCTTACATACTTGTGAATATTGTATTCGAAGTAAAACGTCCAATACACCCTTCTCTGGGAATGGTGTTAGATGTCGAGGTATTCAAGATCTCATACATATTGATGTATGTAGATCATCTATATCATAGTAAACATTATGGATATGTGATATCTATTGATGATTATGTATGATATGAGATTTCTTCTCTTCACCTGAGAAACCGTTGAAATGTTCAAAGATTTCACAATTTTGGTTTAGAACCAAAGTTTGAAGAAAGATGAAATGAATTTGATCTAACCTAGGTAGCTTGTACCTATTAGATAAAATTCAAAGAATACCTTATGGAGATATGAATATCATTTCTATCTCACTCCTCCTGATAAACCTGAACTCAATAGAGTTATAGGGAGATACAATTGGATCATGTGTGACATGATTTGATCAATGATTAATTTTAGCATAATTATCCTCTTAGTTTCCAGGTATATATGTGTAGTAGAGACTACAATATATATCCTTAATAAGGTTCCATGGATGTAAGCTGGAATCTAGCACTTGAGAGTGCTACTTCATTAGGAAAATAAAGTGTAGTATTGGATACCTACTTTATGACCTTGAGATTCTTAAAAGATCTCATCTCTGAGAATGTGATTCTTTGAGGATTGAGACTCTTGAGAATCAAGATGAAAATGAAGTAAAGGAACTCATTTAATCTTGAGAAGATAATGAGGCTCCTGAAATCGGAAACTAAAAGGACAATTAAAGATGAAACATTAATACCTCTTCAAATGAGTTTGAGGATGTATTCCATGTGTCAGCCAAGTCTGACAATGACCGGACTTCATGTGATGAAGCTCCTAAGGATCATGACATGGAATGATGGATATTAGCAATAAAGTCTAAAGTAGACTTCATATACAAGTGTTGTATATGGACCCCCAAGGATCCACCTATATGGGTAAGACCCATAAAGGTATAAATGGATCTTCAAGAGAAGAGGGAACCTGATGAGAAGGTAGAGACCTTCAAAGCACGGTTCGTAGCCATGAGCTACACATCGGAAGAGAAGACATTGCTTGCAATGAGACTTGCTCTTCGGTAACCATTCTTAAAATCATCAGAATATTGCTAACCTTAGCTACACAACTTGACTATTGCATCTTCATGATGTAATTCAAGATTGCATTCCTCTAAGAATACCTCTCTGAGGATATTCACATGAAGTAGCCCCCGGGCTTCATGTTCGGGGAAAGTAAGGTGTGAAAGCTAAAGAACTCCATCTATGGACTCAAATAAGCTTCTTGTAGTTGGAACATAAGATTTGATGAAATTATAAATGTTATGATTTCAAATAGAATCTTGATGTACTATGTGAAGCTTAGTGGGAGTGCCATTGTGTTCATTGTGCTAAATGTAGATAATATCCTAATCATTTGGAATGATATAAGGATGATAATAAGTGTTTTATAGACTGGCTATTCCATACTTGAGATATGATCTCAAGAATACCTCTTAGATCTTAGTTCTGAAGTTGTTCAGAAGCAAAGAAAAGAAGGTATTTAGACTGTCACATTTGTAGTACACCTTGGACATATTCCATTCTTGGAAATTCCAAGAAAGGCTTCCTTCCCTTGAGATTTGGTACTGACCTATCTAAAGGGATAGCACCTCAAAGAGTTGAGGAAGTGAATGCTAGAACTGCTTGCACCTCTGCATCAGTTATGAGAAGCTAAATGTATACTAAATGTGTATAAAAGCCAGATATCTGCCATGCAGTGGGAGTAGTAAACTGTTACTAATCCTATTATGAAGAGAAAACACTTGATTGCAGTAATAACGATATCTTCAAAGATGACAAGGCTTTAGAGATAGTGATCTCTAAGTCTTATTTTCAAGAAATTAAGACTTTATAGATAGAGATCTAAAAGGTCTTAATTGTGGATACCTTGAGAGATAGTGATCTCCCGGAATAAGGGTATTCTAATAAGGATTATGGAAATACTGGTTATAATAGTTATTGAGCAATAGTGTCAAGGACACTATAACTGCTTTGACTAGATTGAGTATAGGTTGCATTAGATGCAACATTCGCATTGGATGCGAGCACTGTTACCTAGGGATATGCAAGTACCGTAAAAGGACTTGGCATAGTCTTTTGGGAACAGAGTGACTGATCAGCTTACCTAGCTATTTCTAAATGGCCTATGATTGTCACATGAATGTGAGTTTAAATGATTAGCCCATTAATGGCTCTTTGGGCTAGTGGGAGATTGTTGGACATGTGAGCCCACGGCGAGCCATTATGCAATAAATGTTATTGCAAATATCATTCCCTGATCTGAAATTAAGAATAAATAATTTGCATAATAGGTCCCTCTGTACAATTAGGGTTATGTACCATGGCTGTCTTAATGATCATACAGCTGTTGATTTAATTATTGAATCATAGAGGCTGGTGTTTGGATGAATATCTAAAGGGTTAGATTGAGGACTCATCAAGCACCGTCAAATGATTGTTAAGATGTGATCTCCAGCCTGAGTAGGAGATGGCAATCCTTTCTCACATAGGCTGATATCTGACCGACCTCTTGATGCAGGTCCTCTGCATAGGAATAGAGATTCGGAGGTGTCAGATTAGTTAAGTCAAAGAGTTGACTTAACGAGATCGAGATAACCAAAGTCCTATGTTGAATGCTGTCACAGCATAGGCACGCATCCTCTGACCGGAGACAGATGTATTGCTATATGTCTGAGTGTGTACATTTGACAGACCAATAGGTTGATGACCTAACCAAGGTCTATACACCGACGCGTTGGTGTGCATATAAGGGCACATGAGTAATACGATCTCTCAAAGGGATCATACATGTTCACTACTGAACCGGAAGACATGAACTCACTCATGAGATATTGGGAGGAATCAAATTCCGTGCACGGTCGTCTCGCTTTGGAAGCTTGACTGAATTTGTAGGTTTGATATATACTTTTGGAAAGTATATGATCAAGACCTAGGTATGATATATGCTTTTGGAAAGTATATGATCGATACCAAATCCCATGATCAAATGAAAAACATAGTGATCAATCCCTGAAGAAGACAGTGTAAAATAGATCTTGATCTTCGGGTTGACCATGGGTCTTCCAGTATGCAGGATGTACATGTATTGGGAATACCTGAGGGTGATGTGATCATAAACGATTGTATATCCATGACGCTTCCATTCCGAGGGAGTGATGAAACAGGTCTGGATTTTAGTGACTCCTTCCAGTAGAGAAGCAATCTGATCTTAGTCCAAGTGTTGGACATTGATCTGAATGAGATTTAGATTCAATGAGAAGATTGGATTTGCGGTCTTGATTTAATCAAGCATCTGTGGGAGGTTCGTACGATCTGGATTTGAGACGAGATCTCAACATCCAAGTCACTATACGTGGAACAATACAATCGCCCTGTCCTTATCTCCAAGTATCTGCGGAGAAAGCACATTATTCTTGAAGGAGTTCAAGAATAATTCATTTGATGAATTCCATATCCAAGCAAGAAGAACTTGATGATTAAATGAGATTTAATTATCAAGCTTAATATGAATATGATTCATATTGTGAGAATTATTATCCAAGATAATTAAATGAGATTTAATTATCAAGGATTAGAGAATGTGGATAATACTATCCATGATATATGTGTGTTATAAATATGATTTATAATATACATATATAAGAGAGAGAATCTATGTAAATAGCATTTGTTAATTAATTGTGTGGATTGGATTCACATTAATTAATTAATTGGAAATGTAATTTACAAATTAGTTTGGGTTGTGAATATGATTCACATAATGATCAATGGCATGATTGAAATATTCACAAATTAATTTGGAATTAATTTGGTGGATATTATTGCAATAATAGTTATTGCAATTTATTAAGAAATAATAAGATAAAATAAAAGGAGACAAAATAACACCCCAATTTTAGGGGAGGTTGGTTGACTCCATTTTATTTATCACATTATCTCTTAATTAGTTAATGTTAAATTAAATTATGTTGATAATGTTGCAACATTTTTTAATTTAAATAAATGTTGTTGGTTTTAACCAACAACAATCATAGCCATTGATTTTGCATGGACCAAGCATAGCCCTTGGATCCATGAGTCCCATGGATTGAGATCCATTGGACCCTAAACTAGTATAAAAGGAGGGCTAGGGTAGCCTTTCCAAGTGACAACATCATTAAGAGTTGTACAAGGTGACAACTCTCTCTCTCTCTCTCTCTCTCTCTCTCTTTCCCATTCTCGCCCTCTCTCTCTTTCTCTTCTCCATTAAGTGGTCGTCCACTTTGTGTTGAGAAAGGAGAGACTCTCGGCTTCTTCTTCGACGACTCGTGGATCTCCATCTTCTTTGGAGTTTCTTACTCTAAAGGAAGACGACGGATTTCGTTTGACGAAATCGGGGGAGCCATCGCTTGGATCTTCATCGAGGATTGCGGGAAGGAACGTGACTCATCATCGCGCCCGCAAGTGCGTTCTTCGTGGATCGGACTTAAGATAGGATGATCTCTACTTTGGGATCTCGCGATCACAACCACGCTTCAAGAGGTATTCCTTGTACTTTGTGGTTTGATGAAACGATCCGAGAAGTGTTCTCGTGATCATGTGGTTTCATCTTTAAAGTTAAAAATTTTTAATTTCCGCTGCATCTAGCATCTAGTACGACTAGTTGCTCCGATTGCATACGATGCGATCGGCACGCTTCCGTGATGCGCTTAAGGATACTCAATATCCTTCAGACAGCCCCATTCAACTCGCCATATAAACCTCATGTATCTCTTATATTGTTTCACCACCTAAGAAGAGATATATGAGTTCATTGGTCAAGGAGTGTCAACCTCGTACATCTGTATGCTGATTGTCTTGCATGCATCTTTGTTTATTTAGTTTGATTAATACAACAAAATTATGCCTCCAAATGATATTCGATTCATTATTTGGAAAATATATATGTTGGCTAATGCAAACGTCAGATTATATGATACCTTATTTGCCAAATAACATATGAATACGAGTGCAAGAGTATTTCTAAGAATTTGAGAGGAAATCTTTAAAAAATGTGCATGATACGCATCCTTTTCAAAAACAAAAGAAAAGTTATTATGTACTACTGTTGGATATAGTAGAGTGATTTCATGCATGACATCATATAAGATTTAAAACGCCACTTGCTAATATACAAGATATGGTACATGCATCTTAAAATCTACTCTAAAACCTTACTATATCTAATGTGACATCGACATGTTATCAACATCAGCATGCACAAATAGAAGAATCTAAAAAAAAGTTGAAAATCTATATTTAAGGACATGCACCTAGTTGCTCCAGTAGCTAGGGCGAGCGCCGAATGGGTGGTGCATCGCGGTGGCCAAATTAAAATATTGATTTTGTGATATTCTATGACTAAAAATAAAAAACAAAAATATGTATATTGTTTACTATTTTTATATCAATAAAGCAACATCTTGAATTAATAATTCACTATTTTTCAATTCAAGATCAATTTTAAAATCTATATAAATCTTAAAATATTACAAAATACCAGAAAATACTTCCATATATTACTTGTATATGCACTTCTTTTATAAAGTCCTTTTTCCATTATTAAAAATCAATAAAAAAATATAAAATAAAATAAAAATAAGAAAATATAAAAATATATTATAAATAAAAAAATACATAAAAATCACAAAAATAAAAAACAATGAGAATCGTAGAACCCTAAAAAATGAAAAACAATTAGAAGATCCTGACCCAATACTTCAACATCACTTCCTTAGTTAAAACAAAAAACAAATATGATTTTTTTATATTATTTTTTATTTTCTCTCTTTTTTTAAAAAGGGTCTAATGTAGATTATATATAAAATTCTTGGGACAAATCCTCAAAATGAAAGGGTAATCTTATTGTTCGTGATATATGATAATGTAATATTGGATGGAGATCGAACGTAAACATGTGCTCGAGAGATAGATATCTATACACATTCACTAGAAGCCATGATTATCCCCTTCTAACCGTCAGATCTCTCGAGTGAATAGAAAATTGAACCCACATTAGATCTCACCTTAATTGTCACATCTATCCTGCCAAGGAGAAGTTTAGTTTCATACTCCTATTCAAACAAGAGTAGTATATACCTCGTGACGGGAGATTCTCGTAATGGAAACATTAATCTTCTTGATGTTTTTCCTACATAAAGCGAGTCCATGGTTTTTAAATATGTCGGCGCACATGGGAAGAATCCTAATGCATGGCTGGTATAGATCCTCGGACTAGCTCGAGGAAAGGTGAGGGTTAAGGTGAACTCTTAGGCCCTGTTCGGCCAGCGGGTTACCCGTAGGTTAGTTTACCCCCCTTAACCTACATCCCCCTCTCTCCTCGTGGATCCCACTTTATTTCTTTTTTTAAAAATTAAATAAATTAATTTTACATCATCAAATACCATCATACATATAAAAATTATAAACTACTCCACTTCTACTCACTTTTCCAAACTTCAATACAATCACATCACAATAACTACTCACTTTTTCAAATTCCAATACAATCATATCACCCCAAACCCACTTCTAACCCACCCCCAGTTTAACCATCTATCCAAACATCAAAACACAAAAACGGGTTACCCTCTACCAGTTTAACCCGCCTTAACCCACCAACAAACACACCTTAAGAATCCATCTTATGATCATATTATATTAGGGATTTTATCACTTATGCCCCTCCGAGATATCGCAATATCAGTTATGCCCCTATCTTTTTGGTAATATCAGTTGTGCCCCTCACTTCTTGCTCCATCATCAGTTGTGCCCTTCCGTCAGATTGACCGTCAAAAAATTAAAATGACCATGATTTATTCAAACCATGGTGTGGTTAAGAAGGGTATTATGGTCAAAAAAAAATACCCCCACCCCAGGGGGAGGGGGAGCAGGGGACGACCCCCTCCACCCCAACTCCTCCCCAGCCCGCTTGGAGATCCTCCACGGCCCCCTCCACCTCAGCTCCTCCCCAGCCCTCCCCGAGCTCCTCCACACCCCCCTCCCTCTGCCCCTGTCCCCGCTCCTCCTCCGTCCTCCATCTGTCCCTCCATCACCTCCTTTGCCCCAGCTCCTCTCGGAGGGAGGTACCTTAATTTAAGAAACTCGGTGTCTTTGAACTCGGCATTCCCGCTGCGGTGATATGGGTCCCGATCTGAATCTGAAAAAGGAGAAGCACGGAGGAGTACTCTCGATCAAGGAGCAGAGCGGTTGGGCCACAAATTGACCGTCAACGGGAGCCATTCCACCTCCCCCATCTTTTCCATTCACACATTTGGCCCCTGAGAAAGGTCGAACCCCATGCAAAGACAGAATGAATATGCCCATTATGGCCAACAGTGACCAGCTTCCTTCAATCAAGATCTGGAAAAGCAGGAACCATGTCTCGGTCTGGATCCAACAACGGAAGGAAGGAGCAGAAATACCTTCCCCCTCCTCAGAAACCTTGTAGCTCGCTGCTTCGGATAAATTTTTTATTAATTGATTTTAATGATATTATAGCTCGCCCAGGGGGAGCAGGGGGCGGCGCCGGGGAGGGGAGGAGGTGCGGCGCCGGGGAGGGGAGGGGGTGCAGGGGGCGGCGTCGGGGAGGGGAGGAGGTGTGGCGCCGAGGAGGGGAGGGGATGCAGGGCTGGGCGGCACGGGCAGGGGCGAGGGCGGCGGGCTGGGAGGAGGTGCGGGGAGCTCGTGGCGGAGCTGGGCGGCGCGGGGCAGGGGCGGGGGCGGAGAGGGAGGAGGAGGAGGTTGGAGGAAGAGGAAGAGGATAGGGAAGAGGAGGAAGAAGAAGAGGATGAGGAAAAGGGTGTAAAATGACCACATAACCTATTTTAAAAAATTAATTCCGCTTATGTCCTCAAAGTTAACGTCCGTTTGCACTGTGGATGGACGGTCACTAACCCGAGGGGCACAAGTGATAAAATAGCAAGAAGTGAGGGGCACAACTGATATTACCAAAAAGATAGGGGCATAACTGATATTGCGATATCTCGGAGGGGCACAAATGATAAAATCCCAACTAATAAAATAATGTAAGTTAAGATTCGAATTGCTTCAAGGATTATATGTTAGCAAGGTTAGTTTTTTTTTCATGGTATGTAAATTGCATTCTTTGGGAAAATGCCCAACTCAAATGTGTGCTTTGCTTTTAGCATTCTGATTGGTTAAGTGATTGCTTGAAGAATATAAAATAATAAAATCTTAAATATCGATTAATAGTGGACTGTTAAAATTGTTGTGGAAGATTTTCTTATGATCATAAAATATTTGTCTTTGAAATACAATAATGCAGGATCGTAAAAACTACTGCCAAAGATTTTATTGCGACCATAGGATCCTCTTCTGTGAAACATGTGTAAACAGTCGGATATGGATACATATATAGATATAGATGTTACCGTAACCTTTTCTAATTTTAAATATGAATATGGATGCAAATCAAGATATTCACTTATATGAAAATTATATTATCATATCTTAAAAGATGGACACTAATATTGTATGGATACGAATACCAACAGAAATACTCTAGAGATTAGCTTAAATTTATATGTATTGGATACCTTACACTTGATATAAATATACCTATATATATTGAAGGATATGGAGTTATCCTCAAGCGCATCACGGAAGCGTGATCATCGTATCGGATACGACGAAGAACGACTAGTCGTACTAGTAGTTCGGTGCAGCGGAATTTAAAAAATTTTATTCGATGAAATCACATGATCCGAGAACCATTCTCAGATCATTTCATCTATAACCACAACAAGTATAATGCAATACCTCTTGAAGCGTGGTTGATCGAGTCTCTAAGAGAAGAGACCTCCTATCTCAAGTCCGATCGTCGGCGAGACTGCTTGCGAGCGCGGGGATGAACCGTATTGTCCTCGCAATCCAAGAAGTTGATCCAAGTGCAGCTGCTCCTGATCTCGTCGCACGAGATCGAACGTCTCCTTCATGGGTGTGGCACACCAAGAAGACGGAGAATCGAAGAACGTCGAAGCGGCGGCGCGGTGGCGATGGCATCGACGATTCCCTCCTCTAGGGTATGGTGGACGGCCACCAACAAGAGAGGGAGAGAGGGCAGTCGTGTATGAAGAATAAGAGAGAGAGCTCCGATATTGCAAGTCAAGAGAGAGCATGGTATGCCTCTCTATTTATAGGGTTTTGGGATCCATGGATCTCAATCCATGGGACACATAAAATCAATGGGTGAGATTGATTTATGCCAATCCAATGGTCAAGATTGTTGTTGGTAAAACCAACAAATTTAGGTTAAAATATATTTGACAAAATCAAATATAAATTATTCCTAAATCAAACCAATAAATAAGGAGAGAAGATACATGGAGATTTCATCTCCATGTACCTTCCAAAGTGGACGGCCACACATTCCTTATAGGAATGATGTGCCGCCCAAAGATTCCATGGAGATTGCAATCTCATGGAAATCCATGAGATTGCATATCTCCTTGAAAATCTCCTTTATTTATTTCCAACATTTTTTGTTGGCTTTTATTCTTCAAAAATAATTCATAATTGTATTTGAGAATATTACAATCTTGCCATTGAAAAATTGTGAATCATATTCACAACCCAAAACAACATATAATTTACATTGTCAATTAATTACACAATGTGTATCCAATACACATAATAATTAATCAACACATATAAATTATAATTAGCTCTCTCTAATACATTATAAATCACATTTATAATATATTATGAATGATTGGATATTTCTATCCACATTATTCTTATCCATAATAATTAAATCACATTCAATTATATTGGATAATTTCTTCATACATTAAGATGATTAAATCACATTTAATCATGATCTCTTCATTGCTTAGATCTTATGGAATTATTCTTGAACCCTTCAAGAATAATGCAATCTCTCCGCAGATACTTGGAGATAAGGACATGGCGATTGTATTGTTCCACATATAGTGACTTGGATGTTGAGATCATATCTCAAATCCAGATCCCATGGACCTCCCACTAATGCTTGATCAAATCAAGACCGTAGACCTAATCTTCTCATTGCATCTGAATCTCATTCAGATCAATGTCCAGTTTATGGACTAAGATTAGGTCACTTCTCTAGTGAGAGGAGTCACTAAAATCCAAACCTGTTTCATCACTCCCTCGAAATGGAAGCGTCATGGTTATACAATCGTATATGATCAAATCACCCCTCAGGTATTCCTAATACCTGTACATCCTGCATACTGGAAGACTCATGATCATCCCCAAGATATAGATCACTTTTACACTGTCATCTTCAGGGTTTGATCACTAAGTTTCTCAATCTTGGTTCTTGGGATATGGTGCAGATCATATGCTTTCACAAAGCATATATCTGATGAATCCACGATTCATCATCTCAATATCTTGATCTTAGCAAAATCCATGAGTAAATTCCCTAATAAATGTATATAAAATCAATAAATTAACAAATGACTCTTGTAAATAAAATACATGAATTATTGTATATTAGATTGTACAAAATAAATTAACAATAAAAAGCCGCAAAATCAAAGGAGTTTTATACATGTAAATAGCCCTTAACTTTATGTATTTTTAATAATTTCATATCAACTCCTTTTTGGCTAATTCTTTCTCCAACATGTTCATATCAATGTATATAAAAATACAAAAATACAAAACAAAATTTACCTCAAATAAATACTCCTAGATCCCAATGGGAAAAAGCCGTAAAGACCAACTTCCAAGCTAAATTCCCGCTCCGTATGAACTCCAAATTCACCAAACTCACTTTTAAAGTTCAAGTTAGAAAATTATCTATCCAACGGAAGTGGTTTCATTAAAATCGGAGCTCATTTGCAAAAGTTGGGTTTTGGGACCTAGATGTACATTGTATACTATGTATATATTCTTTCTTTCTTCATTTTTTTATTTTTATCTTTCTTAATTACAAAAAATCCAAAAAAATCATTGTGGTGTTTTGATTGTACAATTTATTGTATTTTCTTATTGTACATAGCTACTATTAAAAAGACAAAAAAATATATAAAAAGAAAAGCAAACAAAAAAATATGTACATGTTGTTTGTCTTCTTTTGTAAATTCTCCACTTATTGTCTTCTCTTTTTAAATTATTGTAATTAAAGTAGCCAACTTTATTTCATTTTTTATTTAATTTTCATTCTCTACAATAACCACCATTCAACTCTATACCACCAACCACCATTCAACCCCACCATTTTTCTAACTTCTAATTCAACTCCACCATTTTATTAACCTCCATCCCACTCCATCTTAATTCTAACTTCCATTTTTTCTATCTCTTTATATACATTCCATCCTCCTCAATTTGCCTTTGATCCATCTTTATGTGAGGAGAGCCTAGTTCCCTGAGTTGAATCGGTGACAGCGACGCAACCGCGGTCGAGCGACGACGACCCTCTCTCCGGTGTGATCCGTTGGCTTTTTGGCCAACATCGCAGCCGCAACCGCGCGCTACTCGAGCTCATCGCGCGTCGGCGATTCGAGCGAAGACCGTGCTCTCACGAGCACATCATAGGCGACCGTCTCCACCGTAGGTAATTTTCTTCTCATTTTGTCATCTTGTTAGTTTTGCATTTTTTTTAGCACATCACATTCACCAACCATCCTCCATTTGTTTATATTGATCATTCACCACTATCATCACATTTTTTTCCTCATCATGTTCATTCCTTGTTTTAAACAAAAGTAAAAAAAGTATAAAAAAATTAAAACAAAAAAATCCTTTTATTGAAGCACCTTCATCATAGCATTTTTTTATTTCTCATTTTATTTCATCTCCATCATCTTCATCATACATCACCGTCATCATTTTTTTCTTCTTTCTTTCTCCACAATCATCTTATTCCCTGTTTAAAAAAATAAAAAAATATAAAAAAGTAAACAAAAAAAAGGTTTTTATTACAGCAGAAAAAAAAGAAATCAAACAAAAAATCAAAAAAAAATAAAAAAAAGTAACGCAGCAGCGGTGGGGAAGCACCCACCGCCGCCGCATCCTCCACCCAACTGCCGCCAGCCGGCGGCCTCCCAGCCGCCTGCTGCACCTCCGCCCCCTCGCGGCCACGTGAGCGGCGCCGCCACCCCAGCCGCCCGCGACCTCTGCCGCTCGTCTCTCCGCAGCCACGCCCCCGTGGCCGACCTCCTCGGAAGCAGCTCCCCCGCGGCCGACCACCTCGGAAGCAGCCCCCCCCCCCCCCCCCCCGCCATCCACCTCAACTCCGCGTGGCGCTGCCTCCTCCGCGGCGAGCCGCCGCCCGCCGCCCGCCATCGGCTACCCTTTTGGGTCCTCCTCCTGCAAGAACGAAGGAAGAAGAAGGTTATTTCAATCAATTTTTTTCGTACAAATTGCATATTTTCCCCTATTAGTTCATGTAATTACTAAGGTGCCCCTGTGAATAATTGATGTTGTTTAGTTTCATTTCTGACTTGCACGGATATCCCTGTGTTCCTACTTTAATTTGGACCTTGTTTATGCACATTTTTGTTCAATGAAAAATGTCTTTGTGAAGAGCAACTAATTTTCTACAAGTTGAGTATTTATTTGGATTTTTATGTTACACGGGTAATTAATTAAAAATGATTAACTGAAACTTTGCATATTTTACCCACTAAATGCTCTTAAATTTATAACTAACACACGGTTGCTCTAAAAATTCCACAAAAATTATATTTGATGCTTTGATGAGTGCTTAACTTACTGTCCAAATTTCAACCAAAATGGAGATGTCTTGTGCCTGAAATAATTCGTAGAGTGAATTTAGTATTTGATTTTTAATTAAATCCACATACATGCTTTTCACGAAATTTCAACTCTCCTGGATTCTAGACCTAAAAATCTTTTTGAGATAATTCGCATTCTGATTAATTTGATAACGTGGATTAATTAGGAATTAATTAGTCACTGTCACTCTGTTTCTACTAAAAAATACATAAAAAAATTCATATTTTGTCAAAAAATTCCAAAAATATTACTGTAGCTTCCTTGCATCATGTTTTCATTCCGGTAATTTTTTTCATATTTTTTACTTACTATTTGTGTAAGAAATTGCGAAAAAACCTATAAAAAGTGTACATTTTTATTTATTGCATTTTAACCCCTAAAATTCCAAAAAAAGTACCTTGCATTCATCATTGGATTAGGATTCTAGGAAAAATATAATTTGGCTGAATTGGACTTATTTTCTATTCAAATTAATTTGGCCTTGTTGTGTGTTTTCTTAGTGTTTTAATTCAACTGCATCTTGCATTGGTGTTTCTTCTTGCATTAAAAAAATCTAAAAAAATACCACTTGGAAATCTAGATCTTTATTTTCAAATTAAACCCAAGTTGTTCCTTTGCCTCCCTGTGTTCGACCCCGGACTTGCCCGGGATATAAATTAAAACCGAGACACTCTTCACGGAGATCTTCTCTCGGTTCTGACCGAACCGCTAAGTACACGTATTACAACGAACACGAATTAAACATCGTATTTAGCGACTCGTCAGATGGCGCCGTTGCCGGGGAGGCAAACGGCTTAGGGATTAATTTAAAAATTTGGATTTAGTTTTCCATTTACTCGGGTAGTCTGACCCCCGAGCCCACTTGTATTTATTCCATTTTTCTTTTAATTATTTGTCTTCATATTCTTGTATATATTTTGTTGTTTATCTCTCTAATATAAATCTCTTTTTCCTTGCGAGGGCCCGGTGGACTTGGAGTGCATCGGAGGTCGACGGACGCGACGCGCGCCGACTGCTGAAGAGCTTGGAGAATTTATTTATCTTTGAGAGAGTTTTTGTAAATTTTTGTAATTATTTATTTAGCTTGCTCCTTTATAGCGGCTCTTGTTTGAGAGCTCGCGTGTGTAAAAAAGACTTGGACATTATTTGTGGTGTGTCGAGCCTGTTTCACTCTCCGGCGAGGGTGGGGCTTGACTTGAGTGGCGAACTTAAGGATTAGGCACACGGTAGTTTAGATTCAAACTTGTTTGTGCCCATCGTAAATTAGGCCACACATATCTTAGAAGATTCACATATCTTATAAGATTCATAATGAGACGCACATCGACACGTACTACTTAGCTCAAATTCAATCAATTCTTCCCCGCTAATAGTATACTGTTTAGGTGCGGTTTTTCTCGATCTGCATGCATTTAGTGTAATATTTACAAATTCAGTTTTGCATAACGCATGAAGAGTGCTGGGATTCACTGTAAGTATAACTTCTTCTGAGCATGCATCATAGTTTCTCGTTTGCATTCTGATTTCCGATTCCCCTCTTGTTTTATAACTTAAGGTCAAAAGGAAATTGGGACTGAACGGTAGACGTGCTTGTGTGTTCACATAAATTTCAAGTGATAACCTAACTCTAAAATTGGGACTGAATTGAGCAGGTCGATTTAAAAAAATTGGAATAAAAAGAACCCTTGTTCTCGGGTGCATAAAGCCCTCATTGTTTGTTTTACTTGCAAGTGAGAGAGAGACGACCCTAGGATAGAGCCAAGTCTGGATTTCTTACTTACTACTGGTTCTTTATTTTCAGGCGACACTAGTCGTAAGAACCGGGTCAGTCTGTAGGAAAATACGGACACCTAACAGCTCGTTAATCTTTCCAAGATTGTATTCTCACCAACTAAAATTGACAAGATAATTCGGCCGAACTCTTACGGTCCTCACGTGTTGTTGGTGAAATTGAGGGTTTGAATTGTGTTTGTATTGTGTGAGTTTACTCCGCACATTTACGTGCACCGTAGAACTAGCACCTCATTGAAATATCGTGTTCTAATCGGTTCTTTTGACATCGAAGATGACTGATTGGGGGGATAATTATTCGGACCTTGCGAATTTCCCGTTGAACCCTCCAAGAAGTATGTCTTCACAGGTCCATGCGCAACGTGGACCAACCTGGACTCATGACCCTCTTGAGTCCAGGATCACCCACTCTCGGGATGGTTACTCTCAAACCATTCCCTTTCTCTCTTCCCACCTCACCGAGGAAGACCTTCGCCTCGATGAGAATATCTTGATTCACAAATCCTCTTCTAATCAAGAACACATTGCTGATTCAGGACCTAAAGAAGACACAAGTAAAATGCCTCCAAAGAAGAAAGAAGAGGAAGAAGAGAGCAATGAAGACCCAATGAAAATGATACTTGCCAGATTAGCTGCATCTGAGCAGCAACAAGCATTACTGAGAGCTCAGTTAGGACAGTTAAATGTTGGGGTCCAACTACCAATGGATGCGGCGTATAATCCCGGACAATATCAAATTCATAACTACTTGAGTCCGGCTGAGCCCGAGGTTGATTTTGAATTGAAGCCGCATTTTCTGAACCTGCTGCCACATTTTGATGGGAATGCTTCTGAGGAACCATATGCATTCCTAAGGGACTTTGAGCTCATCTGCGCTAACCTCAAAAATCAAAATGTTAGCCAAGATTATATTAGGCTCAAAGCCCTTCCATTTGCCTTGGGTGGCAAAGCTGATTACTGGGTAAAGAATCTTGAGATCGTTGTCACCACATATGCCCAGTTCAAGGACCTGTTTTTGAAGAAGTTCTACCCTTTGAGTAGAACTAACATGATGAGGACGCGCATTACGAGTTTTTCCCAATTACCCCATGAAGCTTTTTGTGATGCTTGGGAAAGATTCAAGGACATCCTGCAGAAGTGTCCCTGTCATGGACTAAATGATAACATCTTGGTCCAATCATTTTTCACTGGTCTCAACCCTGAGATGCAGGGTTTAATGAGCGCTGCCTGTGGAGGCAGCTATACATCACGAGGAGCGGATACCGTCTGGAGGGTATTCGAGCAGATGGCTGAAACTAGCCGCTCACAGATGGCCAGCAGGGCCTATACACCATCCCCCAGTTCACTCTCACTTGGAGGGGGAAAATCAGCTGTAGTTGATCTCTCTCGGGATGTGATCCCTAGCATGGGACTCCTTGCTGACAAGCTTACTGTAGTAGAGAGGATCGACAGGAGGATTGATGAGTTAGACCGGAGCGTCTCCAAGATCCCAAAACAAATGGAGGAGTTGACTGATAGGGTATCTAAGATAAAGATACCTGCCGTGACTGCACCCTCTGCTCCCGTATACCGAGTTCACCATGTTCAGGAGCAGTTGGTGTCAGGGCAACCCCAGCCGTGGGAGCAGGACCAATCCTACACCCACTCTTTCCAACAGCCACCTCCATTAGCAGAGACAGTCCAGGAGGAGCCTCCACCGGTTTGGGAGGTGAATGGAGTATGGTATACTCAGGACCCTGCCAGGCAGGGAAGTACGGGAGACCGACAGACCTACCAGCGTCCCCCGACCTTTCACAACACCGCATTCACCTCCGCACCACCTCCTTCACAGCAGAGCCCTGGATTCCAGCCACCCCAGCAGCAGAGGCAGCAGTACCAGCAGCATGGCCGACAGGGCCATTACCAGGCGGGCCAGCAGGGTCCGCAACCCCAGCAGCAGCAGCAGAGGCAGTACTCTGGCCAGCAGGGCCAGTCTTCCCGTTCTTCTTCCCTGTCTTATCCACTTCCTTCTTCGTCTAGTCCCGTGGATATTCAGCAGCAGATACTCGACGAGCTACGTTCCTACAAGAACGAGATTCAAGACTTACGGGTGGATGTCAACCGCCTGTCCAGATGGCGAGACGAGCAGACTGCACCCTCTACCTCTATCCCAGCCCAAGTTCAGGCTAACCCCAATAGCCTGAACAGATCTAGTTCTCAGCAGCATTTTAGTCAGGTACACTATTCAGCATCTCTTAGATCTGAACATGAGATTCTTTCGTGTGACGAGGCTAACCACATGTCACTCAGGAGCGGAAGGACCGTGACCGTACCTGACCGGGCGAGGGATACGAGGAGGGGCATCTCTGGAGCTCTACCTGAGGAGTCTTCAGAGGACGAGGAGGAGAGGCATCATATTTCGGAGCCCCATCAGCACCATTCGAGGATTTCCACTCAGGGAGCCGAGAGGAGGAGGAGAGCACGTATGCAGCATCGTCAGCATGGATATTATTCTGAGTCTACGGAGGACCTTGCATCTCCGGTTGTGGCGGATACCACTCCAGCTTCTATTCCACAACCTGTAGTAGATAGTTTAGATTTTGAGTCCATGTTGCATCAAAAAGATTCTTGTATGAAGAACTCTGTTTCCGTTAAGCCAAAGAATGATCTTTCAGTTCATGATTCAGATTCTTCATCCTCTGTTTCCCTAGCTTCAATCCCTTTCCCCCGTGCTCTTACGGCAGGAAAGCGCATCAAAAAGATTCAGAAAGATGACCCCGATATGGCACGATTTTGTAAAGAAAATATCACAGTCAAGGTGCCATTTGATGAATATGTGGCTAACCATCCTGCCTTCCAAAAATACCTTAAGGTGAGATGCACACCTACAAGGGTTAGCAGGAAGAAAGATAACCGAAATATAAAGACACATGTCTTATCGGTAGCCACAACCTATTGTCTCAAGAATCAGACTTTGCCAAGGAAAAAGAGAGACATGGGTGCTCATTATGTGGAGAGTCGTATTGACGACATTGCGTTTGCACGCACACTCTTAGATAACGGTTCTTCAATCAACTTACTTTCATTAGCATTATATCAGAAATTGGAGTTGGGACCACTTCGCAAATCTAGAGCCTTACTCCAATTCGCTGATCGATCAGTGAAGAGACCTAAGGGAGAAGTGAAGAACGTAGTTATCTCGATTGAGGGGCAGAACTATCAAGTTGACTTCACAGTCTTGGACATGGAGACCCCCAATCATTGGAGAGAATCTCAGATCATTCTTGGGCGGCCCTTCCTTAGGACCGCAGGCGCAGCTTTCGATTATGGTACGGGAATGATGAAGTTCCGTTCTCCAGGCGGAGAAGTGAACCTTGAGATGAAGCAAACCAAGTGTCAGCGACCCGATTCAGAGAGTAGCACAGAGTATTCATCTTCAGAGGCAAATTGCAGTTTGATTAGCACAGTTGGGATTTGGGGACAGATTCCTTCAGGACAGAGCGAGTCCCTTTCATCTGGAAAGGGTATAGTGGATGATGCAGTTTGCCAGGTGTTGTCTGATCTTGTGAGAGATGCATCTACCTATTCCCATGATGACACAGAGATCCATCTGGATCTGTCAGTTCCATCCCCTTCGGAACGATCATGGGATATAGGAGATGAGTCGGACGCGGCTTTGGCCGAACTACCGCGTTTCTTTGGCGATCCGACTCCCTTTACTTCTGATTTGGTGGCGAGTACAACTCAGCTTAGCCCACCTTCATGCAGCACGGAACCAGATTCAGATTCAATTCAGCCAGATCTGCTTGATGATACCACATTGCCAGAACTGAAATCACTACCTCCTACACTTAAGTATGCCTTTCTTGCGGGACCCAAAGAGAGATATCCTGTCATCATTAGCTCAGACTTGACTTTAGAACAGGAGTCTAGGTTGTTAGAGGTCTTAGAGAGGAACCGCAAAGCAATAGGCTGGACAGTGTCGGATCTCGTGGGCATCAACCCCGCTCTCTGCTCGCACCACATTTTTACTGAGGATAACGTGAGACCTTCCCGTGAGTTCCAAAGGAGACTTAACCCCAATCTACGGGAAGTGGTGAAGAAAGAGATTGAGAAATGGTGCAAAGCAGGGTTTATATACCCTATTTCTGACTCCAAGTGGGTGGCTCCACTTCATGTTGTCCCGAAGAAGTCGGGAATTCAGATGGTCACCAACGAGGAGGGGGTAGAGATCGCGACACGAGTACCTACGTCGTGGCGTGTCTGTGTTGACTACAGGCGCCTGAATGCCGCGACCAAGAAAGATCACTTTCCCTTGCCTTTTATTGATCAGATCTTGGAAAGACTTGCAGGGAAAGAGTTCTTCTGTTTTCTTGACGGGTACTCAGGCTACAACCAGGTGGCCATTGCCCCTGAGGACCAGGAAAAGACCACATTCACATGTCCATTCGGCACTTATGCTTTCAGGCGCATGCCATTCGGGCTCTGCAATGCCCCGGGCACATTTCAGCGGTGCATGATTGCCATATTTGCCGAGATGGTGGGAGATTTCCTGGAAGTGTTCATGGATGACTTCTCGGTCCATGGTGATTCTTTTGATACATGTTTAGCGCACTTGGACCGAGTCCTCACGAGGTGTAGAGAGGTGAATCTGGTACTCTCCTGGGAGAAGAGTCACTTTATGGTGACGGAGGGTATCGTGTTGGGGCATGTCATCTCCAAAAGGGGAATGGAGGTTGACCCTGCCAAGGTGGAGGTGATCAAGAAACTCGATCCACCTACCAACGTGAAGTCAGTGCGGTCATTCTTAGGGCATGTTGGATTCTATAGGAGATTCATTCAGGATTTTTCAAAGATCGCCCGCCCACTGACTGAGCTCTTAGGAAAAGACACAGAGTTCATTGTAGATCACAGGTGTCTGGAGGCCTTTGAGCTCTTGAAGAGGAAGATTTGTGCCTCGCCTATCCTACAAGCTCCTGACTGGTCTCTCCCCTTTGAGATCATGACTGATGCTTCAGATTTTGCTATAGGAGCTGTGTTAGGACAACGGCGAGAGGGGATTCCGTTTGCGATTCATTATGCGAGCAAAGTTTTAGATCCTACACAGAAGAATTACACAGTGACCGAAAAGGAAATGCTCGCAGTAGTATGGGCCCTCGAGAAGTTCAGATCATATATTTTGGGCTCTAAGGTGACAATTTATACAGATCACACAGCCATTCGATATTTAATGGAAAAGAAGGACACGAAGGCGCGTCTTCTTAGGTGGATTTTACTCCTCCAAGAATTTGATTTGGAGATAAAGGATAAACCTGGAGTGAAGAATGTTGTGGCTGATCACCTTTCTCGGATTGAACTTAAGGATTCTCCTGATTTTGAGCGGATTAGAGAGACCTTCCCAGATGAGTCAATTTGTGTTATTGACTCACTCCCGTGGTATGCCAACATGGTGAACTATCTTGTCTCCAAGCAGGTTCCCCATGGTTGGACTAGGAGCAGCATTGATCGACTGAAGTCGGATTCGAGGAGATACCACTGGGACGATCCTTTCCTTTTCTTCGAAGGACCGGATTGTGTTTGGAGAAGGTGTATTCCTCAGGAGGAATACCAGAGTGTCCTCACATATTGTCATTCACTTGAGGCTGGAGGACACCATTCGGGAAAGAGAACCGCTCACAAAGTACTTCAATGTGGATTGTATTGGCCGACCTTGTTTAGAGATGCTATTGATTTTGTACGGTCGTGCCCTATCTGTCAAAGGATGGGAGGGACAGTTGGACAGAGAGATGAGATGCCCATGCAACCGATGATTATTTGTGATGTTTTTGATGCATGGGGCATAGATTTTATGGGTCCCTTTCCCAACAGCCAAGGACATGAGTACATATTGTTAGCGGTTGACTATTTATCCAGGTGGGTGGAGGCTATCCCAACCCGAACCGCAGACAGCAAGACTGTCTGTAAGTTTGTGAGAGATCATATTATTGCTAGGTTCGGGGTGCCAAAAGTTTTGATATCTGATGGGGGTAGCCATTTTGTGAATCGAGATATGAGATCTTTAGCTAAGGACTATGGATTTGAGCATAGAGTTACTAGTCCTTACCACCCACAGTCCAACGGCATGGCAGAGGTTTCGAACAGAGAGGTGAAGAGTATTTTGCAGAAATTGGTTCGTCCCGATAGGAAGAACTGGTCTCAGCTTTTGGACCAAGTTCTGTGGGCCTATAGGTCAGCCTACAAGACACCATTGGGTACTTCACCATTTAGAATGATCTATGGCAAGCCATGCCATTTGCCCGCAGAATTGATTCATAAATCCGAATGGGCAATTAAGAAGATTAACTGGAGTTGTCACCTAGGGAAGCTTTGTCGAGACTTGAACTTGAACGAGCTCGTGGAAATCCGAAACAGGGCATTTGACAACAGTTTGATTTATAAGGACAAAGTAAAGAGATGGCATGATCAACACATTAGGTGCAAAGACTTTGTCCCTGGACAAAAGGTATGGTTGTTCAATGCCAGGTTGAAGATGTTCCATGGGAAGCTCAAATCTAAATGGACGGGTCCCTTTGTTGTTAAGAAAGTACACGAGAATGGAAGTGTAGAGATAGCTGATCTCACAGATGGTGCACAATCTCATGTGGTAAATGGACAACTGTTGAAGCATTTTGTTGATTCAAAAGAGCAGTTAGTCCAAGTCGAGGTCATCAACTTCATGCAGAGTGAGCATAGAGCAGATACATCATATTACTCATCATGAAGACGCAGAATCAAGATTCAACATCTTAGAAGATTCACTCACTCTTGTACATTCTCCCTTCTTTGTATATTCTCCAGATCACATCGGTTCTTACACTTATTCTTGTCTTATACTTAGGCTTACCAAGAGCCTAAGTATAGGGGGAGCCGATGCCCGCCGTGTGTACATACTCATCCATTTTTCCTCTTGACCTCGTCCGCCCCATTTTTGCTCTTCTTCTACACTTAGGCTGTCCAGAGCCTAAGTATAGGGGGGGGCGGATCGACTTCTATACTATTTATTATTTTAGCCATCCTACGCTTAGCACGAGCTATGTCTTTTTCTCGCTTCTTGTGCCATGAGGACATAGCACATGCTAAGTATAGGGGGCGTGTATATATTACATATATACTTTACCCATAGCTCGTACTTTCACGTATTTTTGTATATATATTATACAATAATTATGGGGTGGGTAAAAAAAAAACTTTTTCAAAAACTTTTAAAAAAACTTTTCAAAAAAAAATGTTTTTTATTCTCTTTTCTTATTTGCTCTAAAAAAATCTTTTCAAAAAAAAATGTGTCCTTTCTTATTTATCTATATTTTCAAAAAAAAAAAATAAAAAAATAAAAAAAACCTTTTAAAAAAAATCCTCTTTAAAAAAAAAGAGTCCTTTCTTATCTACCTATCTTTAAAAAAAACTCTTGAAAAAAAAGAGCAAAACTTTTCTTAAAAAAAAACTTCTTTGCCTTTGTTTGTCAAAAAAAAACTTTTTAAAGAAAAAAAACACTTTTTTGTAAAACTTAAAAAAAAAACTAAAAAAAACTAACTAATAAGTTGGTTTAAACCCTGCCACATTCACTTTCACACAAGACTAGTGATGTTCAAGAACACTTGGTTTATGAGGTCTTGAGATTTTGAGTTAACCTGCCTTAGTCATTAGGGTCTTGGACTTAATTATTCACATTTCCCTAGTTTGAAAGATTTGTGTGCTATACTGCATGCTTAGTCTCTACCTTAAGAATATGATCAGCACCTCACATACACGACTGCAGTTATGATGAGATGAGTTGAAATTTCACTTGAGGATCTGGGATGAGGGATATTGAGTTTGGACTTGATTTGATGATGCTCGAGGATGGGATAAATCAATGAAGGCTTCATGAAACCTGAGTGTCAGCATCTTTAGCCAGTATGAGAACATGGTTCTTGTACTATCTCTTGACATTTACCTATGTGCCAGGGTGTGATAAAATAAAAAAATGTTGATCAGTGTGCGCCAACTCTTGGTAAAAGCAGTGGAGCTAGCCAAAAATACTACAAATCAATGAAATGTCAAAGAAAAGCTCTCATTCCACAAAGTCAATTATCAAAGAGCTTCCACCAAAGGCGAGCGCTCCCAACCATTTCAAAAGTGTCCACTTGGACCACCGCTATTAGGACCAGGAGTCGGGCTTGCACCAAAAAAGGGCTCTGCATCGTAAATGCTACAAGTCTGGGTGTAGAAGGTATAATAGATACTCAAAAAAGACACACCCCGGTGTACTCACAGGAAAACAAGTGCAGACGGCTCCAACTTCTCTTGAACGGACGCACTGATTAACACAAAAAAAATGCGTGGAGTAATAAGGCACTTGAGAGGATCCTTGTTCCAATGAGAGGGAGAGAAGAAATGACACAATCCTATGCCCTCCATCAACTGGCCTTCCATCTACACTTTCAAGTCTGACAACTAAAGAGACGGTGGATTGGATGCAAGAAATAGTTTATTCCCTAGTGTTGAGGATCGGGTCCTTAGGAGAGTCTCTTGGACTGGAACCTTGGGTGACGTTGTGACTCTACTCTTGTAACTGCGGTCAACACTTAAAGTCATATCTCTACTATATATGTATACAAAGAGAGTCTGATGATTTGGGAAATTGGATACCTTTTGACTAGAGCTTGGTTCAGCTTAGAATTTAGGATCTCTAAAACCAAGAGTTCTTGAACGGATCAAGTCTTGTATTCACATGCACAGTCAGGGGTTAACCTCACTTATTCATTCTTTATTTGCTCGAGGACTAGCAAAGTTTAAGTATAGGGGGGTGATGAATCCACGATTCATCATCTCAATATCTTGATCTTAGCAAAATCCATGAGTAAATTCCCTAATAAATGTATATAAAATCAATAAATTAACAAATGACTCTTGTAAATAAAATACATGAATTATTGTATATTAGATTGTACAAAATAAATTAACAATAAAAAGCCGCAAAATCAAAGGAGTTTTATACATGTAAATAGCCCTTAACTTTATGTATTTTTAATAATTTCATATCAACTCCTTTTTGGCTAATTCTTTCTCCAACATGTTCATATCAATGTATATAAAAATACAAAAATACAAAACAAAATTTACCTCAAATAAATACTCCTAGATCCCAATGGGAAAAAGCCGTAAAGACCAACTTCCAAGCTAAATTCCCGCTCCGTATGAACTCCAAATTCAGCAAACTCACTTTTAAAGTTCAAGTTAGAAAATTATCTATCCAACGGAAGTGGTTCCATTAAAATCAGAGCTCATTTGCAAAAGTTGGGTTTTGGGACCTAGATGTACATTGTATACTATGTATATATTCTTTCTTTCTTCATTTTTTATTTTTATCTTTCTTAATTACTAAAAATCCAAAAAAAATCATTGTGGTGTTTTGATTGTACAATTTATTGTATTTTCTTATTGTACATAGCTACTATTAAAAAGACAAAAAAATATATAAAAAGAAAAGCAAACAAAAAAAAATATGTACATGTTGTTTGTCTTCTTTTGTAAATTCTCCACTTATTGTCTTCTCTTTTTAAATTATTGTAATTAAAGTAGCCAACTTTATTTCATTTTTTATTTAATTTTCATTCTCTACAATAACCACCATTCAACTCTATACCACCAACCACCATTCAACCCCACCATTTTTCTAACTTCTAATTCAACTCCACCATTTTATTAACCTCCATCCCACTCCATCTTAATTCTAACTTCCATTTTTTCTATCTCTTTATATACATTCCATCCTCCTCAATTTGCCTTTGATCCATCTTTATGTGAGGAGAGCCTAGTTCCCTGAGTTGAATCGGTGACAGCGACGCAACCGCGGTCGAGCGACGACGACCCTCTCTCCGGTGTGATCCGTTGGCTTTTTGGCCAACATCGCAGCCGCAACCGCGCGCTGCTCGAGCTCATCGCGCGCCGGCAATTCGAGCGAAGACCGTGCTCTCACGAGCACATCATAGGCGGCCATCTCCACCGTAGGTAATTTTCTTCTCATTTTGTCATCTTGTTAGTTTTGCATTTTTTTTAGCACATCACATTCACCAACCATCCTCCATTTGTTTATATTGATCATTCACCACTATCATCACATTTTTTTCCTCATCATGTTCATTCCTTGTTTTAAACAAAAGTAAAAAAAGTATAAAAAAATTAAAACAAAAAAATCCTTTTATTGAAGCACCTTCATCATAGCATTTTTTTATTTCTCATTTTATTTCATCTCCATCATCTTCATCATACATCACCGTCATCATTTTTTTTCTTCTTTCTTTCTCCACAATCATCTTATTCCCTGTTTAAAAAAATAAAAAAAATATAAAAAAGTAAACAAAAAAAGGTTTTTATTACAGCAGAAAAAAAAGAAATCAAACAAAAAATTTAAAAAAAAATAAAAAAAGTAACGCAGCAGCGGTGGGGAAGCACCCACCGCCGCCGCATCCTCCACCCAACTGCCGCCAGCCGGCGGCCTCCCAGCCGCCTGCTGCACCTCCGCCCCCTCGCGGCCACGTGAGCGGCGTCGCCACCCCAGCCGCCCGCGACCTCTGCCGCTCGTCTCTCCGCAGCCACGCCCCCGTGGCCGACCTCCTCGGAAGCAGCTCCCCCGCGGCCGACCACCTCGGAAGCAGCCCCCCCCGCCATCCACCTCAACTCCGCGCGGCGCCGCCTCCTCCGCGGCGCGCCGCCGCCCGCCGCCCGCCATCGGCTACCCTTTTGGGTCCTCCTCCTGCAAGAACGAAGGAAGAAGAAGGTTATTTCAATCAATTTTTTTCGTACAAATTGCATATTTTCCCCTATTAGTTCATGTAATTACTAAGGTGCCCCTGTGAATAATTGATGTTGTTTAGTTTCATTTCTGACTTGCACGGATATCCCTGTGTTCCTACTTTAATTTGGACCTTGTTTATGCACATTTTTGTTCAATGAAAAAATGTCTTTGTGAAGAGCAACTAATTTTCTACAAGTTGAGTATTTATTTGGATTTTTATGTTACACGGGTAATTAATTAAAAATGATTAACTGAAACTTTGCATATTTTACCCACTAAATGCTCTTAAATTTATAACTAACACATGGTTGCTCTAAAAATTCCACAAAAATTATATTTGATGCTTTGATGAGTGCTTAACTTACTGTCCAAATTTCAACCAAAATGGAGATGTCTTGTGCCTGAAATAATTCGTAGAGTGAATTTAGTATTTGATTTTTAATTAAATCCACATACATGCTTTTCACGAAATTTCAACTCTCCTGGATTCTAGACCTAAAAATCTTTTTGAGATAATTCGCATTCTGATTAATTTGATAACGTGGATTAATTAGGAATTAATTAGTCACTGTCACTCTGTTTCTACTAAAAAATACATAAAAAAATTCATATTTTGTCAAAAAATTCCAAAAATATTATTGTAGCTTCCTTGCATCATGTTTTCATTCCGGTAATTTTTTTCATATTTTTTACTTACTATTTGTGTAAGAAATTGCGAAAAAACCTATAAAAAGTGTATATTTTTATTTATTGCATTTTAACCCCTAAAATTCCAAAAAAAGTACCTTACATTCATCATTGGATTAGGATTCTAGGAAAAATATAATTTGGCTGAATTGGACTTATTTTCTATTCAAATTAATTTGGCCTTGTTGTGTGTTTTCTTAGTGTTTTAATTCAACTGCATCTTGCATTGGTGTTTCTTCTTGCATTAAAAAAATCTAAAAAAATACCACTTGGAAATCTAGATCTTTATTTTCAAATTAAACCCAAGTTGTTCCTTTGCCTCCCTGTGTTCGACCCCAGACTTGCCCGGGATATAAATTAAAACCGAGACACTCTTCACGGAGATCTTCTCTCGGTTCTGACCGAACCGCTAAGTACACGTATTACAACGAACACGAATTAAACATCGTATTTAGCGACTCGTCAATATCTTACCTTCAAATTCATGTCATGCTTCTAAAGCATGATGACCATGCATGGAATTTGGTCACAATCCCAAAACCTCATGAGTAAGCTCATGTCTCCCGGTTCACAAGTGAACCTGTATGATCCATTTGAGAGATTATATTACTCATATGTCCTTACATGCACACCAGCTCGCCGGTGTATAGACCTTGGTTAGGTCATCAACCTATTGGTCTGCCAAATGTACACACTCAGACATATAGCAACACATATGTCTCCGGTCAGAGGATGCATGCCTATGTTGTGAAAGTATTCAATGTAGGTCTTTGGTTATCTCGATTTCGTTAAGTCAACCCATTAACTTAACTAACCTGACACCTCCGAATCACTATTCCCATGCAGAAGACCTGCATCAAGAGGTCAGTCAGATATCAACCATATGAGATAGGATTGCCATCTCCTACTCAGGCTGGAGATCATCACTTAATAATCATTTAATGATGCTTGATGAGTCCTCTATCTAACTCCTTAGATATTTATCCAAGCATCAGCCTCTATTATTCATCCAATGAATCAACAACTGTATGATCATTAAGTTGGCCATGGTACATAACCCTTATTGTACAGAGGGACCCTATAGTGCATTCATTCATTAATCTCAGAAAAGGGAGTGAAAAATAATCAATAACTTTCATTGATAATTCATTCATTACAATAACATTTATTGTAGAAATGGTTCGCCCGAGGCTCACATTGCTAACATATATTTCATCACATCTATATCAAATATGGTATATGAAGATATGAAACTAGTTAAGAATAAATCTGCAAGCATATTTATACATGAAAACTTATATACATATTTGTGGATATCAAATGATATACACATCCATTTTTATTCTAAAACAAATATGGATGCACATGTCCAAATATATGAAACAGAAAGGATTGTAGATCATATATGTATATAATCGTATCATTTCCCTTCCCTAGTTATGCCATCATAACTTCATAACCTAGTACACCTTTTCTATTTAGAAAAAATGGAGTTGCCCCCGGGATGCCCCCACCCCATTTTATGGCAATTTTTTATTTTTAAAAAAACACTGACATGTATTTTCATCGCTATATCTCTCTAATATGTCATTCCAATTTCATCTGAAACAGAAACTTCTATATTAGATCATGTCGATTACAACAATTCTGAGATCGTTAAATTACATGTTCTAGATGGATGACATAAGAGAAAGTCGTTGTTTCTAGCGAAATTAAAATGACATATTGGAGGAATATAGTGATATTTAAAAAATGAAAATATATGATGATATTTTTGAAAAAAATAAAAAAAATCACAAGAAAATAAAGTGGAGGTCAGCCCCATTTCCCCTTTCTATTTTCTTTTTTAAATTGCCGCGCTAACACATCTGTTCATCTCCAACCCAAATTCCATCGTAGAACAGCACAGTCTGCACCTCTCTGACCAGCAGATTGGCACATCCAAATGCTCTACCCCTTGAAATCCAGATGCGTAATGGCTCATCTAACCTCCGCAGATCCTTGCAGAGTCTAAAGATTGCAACTTCCCGTTATTTCTCCCACAGATCAACCACCAATGTGCCATTCAAAGACCCATATCACTACACGCAACTGCTGAAATCCTGCAGGACTCTGAACAATATCAAGCAGATCCACGCTCAGATCTTTGCCATTGGTTACTCCCGCAATCCGTTTCTTGCCACCCATCTCGTGAGTAAGTATGCGAATCTTGGCACAGTTACATATGCACGGAAGGTGTTCGACGAAACGCCTGAGAAAGATGTGTTCTTGTGGAATGCCATAATTCATGGGTACGCTACGTTCGGACCCCAGGGTGATGCCGTGGGAGTGTATGCACGGATGGTTGTGAGTGGTATATGTCCAAATCGATACACGTTTACATTTGTTCTCAAGGCGTGTGGAGCCATTGGAAATTTTAAGAATGGAAGGGGCCTTCATGGTTGCATCCTGAAGTATGGATTGCAGCTTGATCTGTTTGTGGGTAATGCTCTGCTGCTGTTTTATGCGAAATGTGGGGATGTGGAGTTAGCTAGGGAAGTGTTTGATGAGATGCCTATCAAAGATATAGTTACGTGGAACTCCATGATTGCTGGTTATAGTTATGGTGATAGTTCCCATGAGGCTCTAGTGCTTTTCCATTTGATGCTAAGAAAGGATGATGCAATAAATCCCGACCGTTGCACTCTTGTGTCTATACTTCCCCTTTGCACGAAATTGGCAGCCACTAGGGAAGGCTTGTGGATACACAATCATATAGTGAAGTCTGGTATGGATGTGGATGTTGCACTCGGCAGTGGCCTCATCATGTTATATGCGGGTTGCGGCCGCTTGCGTACTGCTCGTGTTATCTTCGAGAGATTAGATGAGAAGAATATTGTTGTTTGGAATGCGATGATCAGGGGATATGGGATTCATGGTCTTGCTAAGGAAGCTGTTGAAATGTTTTTGTTAATGTTGGAAGCTGGTGTTTGTCCAGACGATGTCTGCTTCACAAGTGTGCTTTCTGCTTGCAGCCATGTTGGGCTGGTCGAAGAAGCCCAAAAATTCTTTGATATGATGGATGATTATGGTGTGCAAAAGAAGGATGTCCATTATGCTTGCATGGTTGATCTCTTTGGTCGTGCAAGGATGCTTGACAAGGCGATCGAGTTTGTTGACAACATGCCTGAGGAGCCAGGGAAGGATGTATTGGGTGCATTGATGGGAGCTTGCAGGATAACCAATAACCTTAAGCTCGCGGAGAAGGTGGCTGATAAGTTGTTTACTCTCGACCCTGATAATGCTGGGCGGTATTCCATGTTAGCTAAAATGTATGAAGATGCTGGAAGATGGGAGGATGTTGCCAGGATAAGGTTAATGATGAGGGAAAATGGAGTAAGGAAGCCACTTGGTTATAGTGCGATTGCCTTGGATAGCAAAATGCATGTGTTTGGTGTCGAAGATGAGTCTCATCCCTTGACTGAACAAATTTACAATGCATTATGGTGTCTGGAGAAAACTGTAGAGGAGGTGAACACAGAATTTACCCAAGAGCGTAGCCTTTCAAAGAAGACATATTGGAACATCTGATAATTGTCATTCCAATTTTCAGCTACCATCCCTAAACTCCAACTCCGGTCAAATGGGGATGCACGTACATAGGAATGCCTTGCTGGTTTGTGCAACTGCCATTGTTTACCATTTTTCAAAATATATCCCCGTCTTATTTTTTTATAATTTATATTCTGCTGCAAATCCCTCCTTGTGAGGGTTGCATTAGGTAGCTGACATGTAGCGTAAAAAATAGTCGGATTTTTTAACAATGGTGTTGCGCAAGAATCCATATAGTCAATCTTACTTAAAGTGAGAAAAGATTTGGCCATTTTTATATTCTTCTGCAACATTTTTGCCTGAGTTTTAGAATAATATTTTGGAAATGTCACCTCTGTTCACCCAGGGCAACAGCTCACGCATTGATTGTTCATGTTGACCATGGAAATATAAGAGTTGGGAAAAAGTTGAAAAATGTGAGGTCTATTGCTGTTTTATGAAATATATGAGGTTGCGTGGTATTCATAGAGGTGACCATGAGTGACTAATATTCATAGATGGATTTTTTTTTGGAAAAAAATCATATGAAAATTTTCCAGTAAAGGGTTGGGAAAAATAAGAGGAGCAGGTTCCATTGGGAAAAAAAATCACAGATATGGAGTTTTATGCTGATCCTGGAAAGGAAACAGGGTATATCCCATTTCAATATTATGCTTGTTTGAATGCTCTCACATGAATAGCTCCACATTTGCATATTCAGTGCTTCTGAAATACCGGATGGCATGTACCTTGGTGAAGCGGAAATAGTTCTTGTGTTGGTGCAGTGTCCCACACGAAAATTTGAGTGGATTCTATTTTGTATACGGGGTATATGGATCCATTTGTTTCATGGATCCGTCTATACTGCAGCAATATATAAACTCCTCTATGGTTAAGGCTCTCAGTATCATATGTACTTTCTTCTTTCTCCACATAATGAAAACCAATCGTCGCTGCCCAAGGACGTAGCCCAGTTATGGGTGGGCATCGTAAATCTTTGTCTTTGTGCCTTTCTTGATTAATCTTGTTTGTGTGTGTGTGCTTTCGCGATTCGCAACAAAAACTCACGATGATTGGTTGGATTGAGTTAGGGGGGACAAAAAGTATTGGAAGGAGATTATTAAGAAGGATATGACTTTGTTGGATTTAAGTCAGGGTATGGTCCTATTCGAACTATATGTAGCCGACACCATTTAAAGTAGGAAAAGGCTTTGTGTTGTTGTTCTTGTTGATTCTTTTTTGGATTTTTATCACTCGTGCTCTTCTTAGATATTGTAATATTAGTTATACCCCTCCATTTTTGCAATATCAGTTGTACCCCTAACTTCTTCCACAATTATCACATGTGCCCTTTCGTTGCTTTGACCACCAATGAGTTGAACTAAATCATGGTTCATGCAAACCATGGTGTAGTTAAGAAGAGCATAACTGTCAAATCCAATAGAATGGCTGTAGAGCCAGGCTAATCGATGGTGGCGATGCACCTAAAGCTTGATTGAGTGATCTCTGTTGTTCTTCTCTGATTAATGGTCAGAAATAGGGTTTTGAATCATCTTTGAATACGCAGTACTAGGGGTGATCCATATTGCAGTGGAGATCGGAGGAGCATACTTATTGTGTCTCCATCTGGCAACACCTTCATTCCCCTGTCGAGGAGTTTCAGTCCCTTCACTCCATGAGGGACATTCATCGTGCCAACACTGGTGTCGACGTCTTTCTAGCCGTTGAGAATGAAGGGAGGCGAAGGGAGCAACCTCTAGATTGAAGCTCCTACACACATATATGGGGAGAGGGCAATAGAGGTGGGGGTGGTGCTCGAGGTGGGGGGAGGGTGTTGAGGAGGTAGGGGTGGCACTGGTGGTCGAGGGAGGGGGATGAGGAGCTTGGGGAGATGATAGAGGTCGAGAGGGAGCGGCGAAGGCAGGGGAGGGTGCTGGAGGTCTGTGGTCGTTGGAGGTCGGGGAAGGGGGCTGAGGAGGTAGGGGTGGCACTAGAGGTTCAGGGAGGGGGATGAGGAGGTGCGAGCGATGTTGGAGGTTTGGAGAGGGGGTTGAGATGGCGGGGGTGACAATGGAGGTTCAGGGAGGGGCGGTGGAGGTAGGGGGCGATGTTGGAGGTCGGGGGAAGGTGGGGCAACATTTGAGGTTGGGGGAGGGGTGGTAGGGGGTGGTGCTAGAGGTCATGGGAGGGAGGGGTGGAGGCCGACGACGATGTTGGAGGTTGAGGGAGGAGTCTAGAATGCTTAGATTGGAGGAGGAAGATGAAGAAGAAGAGATGAGGTGGAAGATGAAGAAGGAAAAGACATATCTACCATAGTTATTCATTGTAATTATCTTTGTGTCCAAAATTTATTGTCCATTTGGGACGTAACAACTAACTTGAAGAGCACAAGTGATAACTATATAAGAAGTCGGGGGCACAACTGATATTGCAAAAAAGGAATGGGTATAACTGATGTCACAATACGTAAGAGGGGTACAAGTGATAAGAACCCTTATTTTTAACTTAGTGTATCTTAACTCTCTCATGGATTTTGAGATGAACAGTTTCCCACTCCCACTTTTTTAGTGAGAGGCTAATATATCCAAATATTACTCAACATGTAATATTTGGATATACGCTCGAGATTGATCCAAGATAGATCTGAATGGAGGCGAAGAATCTATGTAGCCGATCATACTCAATTGTGGGAAAAGGCTTTGTTGTTGTTGTTGTGTAGATGGTCTTTTTTACACAAGCAGAGTAATTTACCTGCATTTTTATTTGAAAAATAACAAAAATATTTCATTTTTTGTAGACATGCACACCTAGGTCATGTATGGTGCATTAATTTTGAATCTTTGCATTAATCCATCATCAATAGTCGTCGCTAGATATGCACCTCTAACACTAAGATTCATCATTTTTCTTCACATTTATCTCCCTAATTTTAAGGAAAACATATATTTCTGTTTAAATGGCATCCAACATTAACATTTTATCCATTTTCTTCACATTTATCTCATATATCTTACGAGAATCGATGAATCGAAGGATAACATAATTGGCACCGTTCTTAAGAACTATAGATAGCCATTGGGCACAATGATTCGTACTTGCTACTGGTCGAAAAATAGCATGCAAATAGATGATCGATCTTAGCCTAAACACCTCTTTACATAGATTCTTAGGATTTTTAAATGGGCTTCGACAAAACTGTTTGTGAATTTTTAAAATCGATGAGATAAATCCATCTGGTTGGACTTAGAATTTAGGATAAAAATGCGTTGAAATTATATTTAGCATTGTGCATGCAAGGTAGGAAGTTGGTAAAACCTGACTTACTCCCTTCTTGAGAGAAAACACTTAAGAAACCTCGAGCGAGTTCAAAAAAATGGATGTGGAAAATAAACAAACTATACCATGGTGCAATAATGTAAGATATGCAGGAGATGAATCGCGCATATGTCATGTCATTTACACCACAACAAGCTACCACAGGAAGATTAGAAGAGAGACTCAACAAAGTTGGCGTAGAAGAGGTGGATGCAATACTTATTCAGGAACACTATTATAATCTAGGGCTCATACCTTCACAACTTGGATCCAACCCCTTGAATTGCAATGGAACTTTAATTTAACATCATCCCTTAAAACAAACTCGAAAATTTCATTTCAACATCTTAATAAGTTGCCTCCATCTTCAATACGATGCATTATCAAGGAGTGTCTCAGGAGTTCTTCCAACTAAAGCCTTCCTTTTTCTTACTCAAAGATAAAGCTATCATCTGTCTCCTTAAGTTGAGAAAGACCATCACCATTCGATATGAAATAAACATTGAATTATTCAAGAAGTTTCTACACATATAGACCGTATAAATGTATTGAGACAAGCCATCAACACCTTCTCTCAACATCAGGATGAACCTCTTCATGATGCGTGGGATCGATTCAAAGGCTTGGCCAAAAATGTTGCCACCATGAATACAATAAATAACACCTAAACTAAACATTCTGAGGGGGTGATTGGAAGAATTCAAGTAAATATTGGTGTATCTTGTGAAGGAAGTTTGCTCCTCAAGGGAGATGACTTTGCGTAGAAGTTTTTCGAGGAACTAGCTTCATATTTGATGGCTAGAGCATCAATTATGGCATTCGATAGGTTGAATTCGAAGAAAATCCAACAAGCACACAAAGTGCACACAAATACTCATAATGTCTACATGGAGATAATTTGTCAAAAGATTGGAAAAGATGGATATTCTAACAAAAAAGATATATAAGATCTATAAGGATATGAGAATAAGAATAATACATCTACTTCCCAAGTTTTTAGGATTTCCAATCACATATTTAGAGCAAACTGAATAACTCCTTCAATACAAAGTATTTGATTTTCCTACTAAGAAACCAAGAGTCTTTTTAGCAACCAAGGCACTGTAATTTGAGCTAAGTAGTGAGTGATTATCACTCAATGTTATTAAGAATTCCGGGAATAGTGAAAAGAGAGTTGATGACGGGTGTTTATCGATGATTGCAAGTAGATATTGGATTCAATTGATGAGAGTGCCTCATTTTATCTAACACGTGGCCTAATCAGATTTAGAAGATGTGTAGACTTTCTCTAGGACATGTTAGAACAAATAATAATTTGACTCAATGGAAGCACTAATAGCAACACCAATGGATACATCACTTGACCCACACTTTGAGTCCATGTTCATTGCATAAGATCAAACCTTCATAAAACTTAGTTTGCATGATTGGACTCCCTTGGGGTAGAGAAGTCTTTACAATACTTCACTCTCATATCAAGGGTTCCATCTAGAGCCACCATTTTAGCAAGTAATCGATTCCATAAAATCATATCCTGGCCACTTCTGATGCATCCACCATGGAAGTCCCAACCCCAAGAGTCAAGCTCAAGCGGCTAGCCGAAGAGCTCAGGTTTGTCTTCCTTGACAATCCTTCTCAGACTCTCCATGTAATTATCAACTCCCAACTCAATTCATACCAGGAGGAAAATCTCACCCAAATATTAAAGAAAATAAAAAAGGTAATTGAATGGAAATCAATGATTTGATGGAATCAGCCCTAGCTATTACACCCACCATATATACCTCAATGAAGATGTGAAGATGTTACCTATGTGTAAGATGCAAAGATGTCTTAATCCCAATCTCTGAGAGGTTATGAAGAATGAGATCAGTAAGGTGCATGATTTATTTACCCCATCTTCGATTATGCATGGATAAGTTCATTGAAAAGAGTACCTAAGAAAGCCAGACCCACCATTGTTCTAAATGAAAAAATACCTACCCACACGATTATGTCATGGAGAGTTTGTGTTGAATATAGAAAATTGAACAAAGCAATCAAGAAGGATCATTTCTCCATAGTGACAAAGTGATAGTTTATATATCTATTTTTACAGTATGACTATCTTTATTAGGTAAAAGAGACCCGATGATAAAAGTATACAACCTTAAAAGAAAAATATTGAAGTTATAGCCAATTCAAGTGAAGAAGCATAAAAGAACAAATAAAGTTAAGGAGGATAAAAAACAAGTGGAGAAGAAGCAAGTTCTCCTTCACAAGAATCTTAAAATTGGAGCATGGACATAATTTTTATTTTTGTTGAAAAAATCTCATAGTTGTTATGTAATTTTAATCCTCAAATAAAAATAAGTCAAAAATAAATAAGTAAAACCAAGCACTTTTTAGATGGCTAATTTTACCTTGAATCAACTATTGACTTTCCCAGTTGACTATTCTTGATTGCCCAAAATCAAAATTCCGGATTCTATTTTTAAAGTTGATCAAGGCTTTTGTCTAGTCGATTAAAATGTTCTTCACTTGACCGACCTAACATACAAGTCTACTAAAATATGTTCCAGAGTACATGCTTACAGTTTGTCATTTTCAACTGACTGATAATTTTGACCAACCAACCAAAAGTCAATTCAATCGACTAACCTAAATTTTTAGTTGACTATGTCCCTTTCATGGGGCAGCTAGGAAGCTGGAATCATTGTGGTTGTATGCCATGGGGATCCTACGGACAAGGGGATGAAGCTCATCATTTTTGGACGCATGCAACCCTCTACCATCCATCATGTTGCATTCCATAATCTCGTATAGTATTGTTTAATATCTAATTCCAGAATCTCAGACCCCCTTTTAGCTCTACTTTGAACGAATGCTCATCTTCTCTATGCTCTTCTCCGCATCTCTATTGGCTTGCATGCTCGTTCTCCCCATACGCAAGCATACCTACCTAGCCTACATTTCTGATATCTAGACAAGGTCAGGTTTTTGACAATTTCATGAGGTTGCAATATATAATCCCTACATTAGTCCAGAGCATAGATTCATTTCATATTTGTGCGCAAGTAGAAATGGTGCACTCCAGGCCCTCAATGGAGAAAAGTGACTCCTTATCGCAAAAAGACTACATGTATTTTCCCGACTACAAGCAAATATGGTGAAAGAATGATGCCAATTGACTCTACATTGATTTTTCAAAGGCTCCTTGAAGGGGCAAGCCAATAGTCAAATATATATACGACACGTCGTGTCACGAGCTTCCATGAACTATTATAGAGTTGTAAGGGTGTGAAGACTTGGAAACTATAGAAAAGCAAAAAAAAAGGTGTTGCGAAGATTCACCCGCACAAAGAGAAATCCACACCCATTATATAGATGAAAAGATCTGAAGGTCTACAAATCCTCTCGATGACCATCTCCATCCTCTTTTCACTCTATTTGTCGAGATATTGAAAATTTTGGGTTTAATATAAAATTGGAGACATTTCCTATCTCACTCCTCCTCTCATCATTTGGGAAGGTACGATATTGAGTGATTAGAATTAGAGCCAAGGACAATGCAAAGAACATCTACTTTTCCATAGTTGACAGGAAAGAGCTTCAATCAAGAACTTCCTATCTTACTTGTCCTCCTCTCATCATTTGGGAAAGACGATATCGAGTGATTAGAATTAGGGAAAACGATGATGCAAAGAACATCTACTTTTCCATAGCCTACGGGAAAGAGCTTCAAGCAAGAACTTCCTATCTCACTTGTCCTCGTCTCATCATTTGGGAAGGACGATATTGAGTGATTAGAATTAGGGAAAAGAACAATGCAAAGAACATCTACTTTTCCATAGCTCACGGGAAAGATCTTCAAGCAAGACGCCCAATAAGAATTTCATCTAATTAATGATTTAATTCAATTGAATCAGTTGATTTTTAATTTAATGGTTTATGTTCTAGCTGACTATTTTTTTGCTAATTTTTTAGGATATTATTCTAACAATTGCCTAAATAACTCCTAAATTCTTGATGGTTATTTGCTACTCTCAACACTACAAATAAGATCCTTATGATCCATTGCAACATATACAACATAAAATTACAATCATATTCATCTATGTGAATGAAAGAGTACTCATTTATGTGATATGCTCAACCTTTCAAGTTTTCATCATGCTCTAATTGCTCTCGAGCTCCATTCATTTCCATAAATCAGTTCACATCATGTTTCGTCTTAGTCATATCTTGATAAGCATGTGATATTAAAATTATATTCTAAAAACTTATTTTTTATTAGCAAGTTTACCATCATACACATTTTCATGTCTTATTTTCTTGATATGTACCTAGATCTTCACAGAAGATAAAATCTTCCTTTGGTATTTATCGAAGAAAGATTACGAGTGGTATGCGAGGTTATGCTACCCACGATTTCAAGTAGCGTAGATAACAAAAGTAAGATTCACCGAGAGAGCAAAGGTAAAAATTCGAGAACGATCTGGGACACGATTTTTCACTTGCTTGGGTTTATACGTCAAAATTGATGTATGCTTTGTAGTTTGTATTTTTATATATCAATATCTTTTGGTTCATTAAACTTTAATTTGTAATCGTTATTGGAATATTATATATTAAACAATTCAATCTCCCCCTCTTACGTCGATTTCACACACCCTTTTGTTCATCGACCACAATGTCAAGAGATTAGTAAAGAATTGTTTACATTTATTTTCTTGATGTAATGAGAAAATCACATACACATATCCCTTCATCACAATTGGATTTATTTGAATACCTTTTGGATTGTGCAATATACTGTCATATTCCAGAGATGCATGCTTCGATCTTTACAGGTGTGGTGGGTGACTTTGTGAAAGTGTTTAAGGTTGATTTTCTGTATTAGGATATTTAACTTCAGTGAATGCCTTAGGTTATCTAGATGGTGCCGGCCCTCCATGATGCATAGAGGTAAACCTAGTATTATCATGTGAGAAAAGTCATTTCATTGTAGCACAAGGAATAGTGCTAGGTCATATTGTGAGCAAGAAAAAATGCATCTAACTCTAATTTTTAAAAAAATCCTTTGACAGTCTTTTTTTTGCTTCCTTATCACATTTGTGTACACTGTTAATATCTTGATTGCATATTAATTGTATTATTGTTTTGATGATAACAACCCTATTGAATACAATTAATACTGCATATTTAATGACAAGTCCACTCCAAGTATGAATGAAAAAAGAGCAAATATATACATATGATAACAAGGAGGATATAACCATACTCAATGGAAAAGCTGAAAGCTGTGGACAAAGTGAAGGAGAGGAAAGAAGACTTTCTAATAGGCACATGTAAAAACTCTTGTATTGATATATGTATGTATGTATTTACGTATATATGCATGCATATATATGTTATGTATCATGTAGGCATATTAGTTCCAAATCATTTTGATCGACCAACCTTCATGATTTGATCAATTAACTCTCTCTGATTGATCACTCTATTTGACCTAATCGAACAATATTGTTCGATCAACCCACTTGACTCGAATGATTGCCCTTGATCAACAACATTTTCCATGATAGATCACAATTTGAAAATGGAATGGATGGAGAAAATTGTATTTTTAAACGAGGGAGAAAAAAATATATTCAAAGTAAAACTTTCTAAACAAAATCTTTTTAATATATCAAAAGGAGTAGAAGAAGTGGAGATGTTAATTTCCAAGTTTTGTTTGTTTGTCATTATAAAAAAAGGAAGAATTTTAGTACCTTGATCGCATACTAATTGTATGTTGTTTGATGATAACAAACCTTTTGAATACAATTCATACGGCAAGTTTTGTGACAATTTCACTTCAAGTATAAAATATAAAAGAGCAACTATATGAAGATTTTAACAAGGATGACAAAGACATATGCAATGAAAAAGCTGTGGACAAAACAAAGAAGAAGATAGAAAACTCTTTAACAAGCATATGTAAATATGTTTGCGTATCATATATGTATATTAGGTCCAAACCATTTTGATCAACTTTGTGATCTGATTGATCGCCTATCTTTGATTGTTCACTCTATTTGACATGATCGGCCATCACTGATTGAACATCCCACTTAACTTGATTGATCATCCTTGGTCAACCAACCACGTTCCATGATAGATCACAATTTGAATGCGAACCTCCAACAAATCTATTATGGCCGATCAACTTGATATGATCAATCACCTTATTTATATGGTCGATCATAATTATCAAATCTTGTTGATTTCTTTCCGTATTTGTTTCCAACATTTATATTTTTGAATGGGCAGCCCCCATCCATATAATAAGATCCCCAGACCTCTGCAGACACATAACTCAATTCATTCTCTTTAGCCTCTTTCAAAGATCTACTCGAAGCAGTGTCTCTCGTTCTCTACTTCAAGATACATCTTGAGAACCAATCATCTACTTGCTCGATTTGCAATTCATATATATTACATTATTCATTTTCTTAGCCTCAATACTCGTAGCATATTTATATTTAAGGCTTTATAGTTTGGTATAATATTTGCATTGTTGTTGTATTATAACACTTAGTGCTTGATCCAAGGTGTATAAAGATTTTGGTGTTTCATCCAAGTTGTGGGAAAGACATTGGTGTGTGATCAAAACACCTGTAAGCGTTTGATTTATCCATGGAGAAATAACTCGAGATAGTGGAATAGTTGATTGACTCGATCAATTGAAAATCCTAAGTTAGGGGACTTGGTTCATGATTTTGACCTAGTAGAGTTTCCATGCTAAAATACTTATCTTTTGTGATTGTTCTTATTTTATGGATATATGCGATGATTATTATATATGCTATCTGTTTATTGATCATAATATCTTAATTAACAATTCATAAGAAGTGATGAAATGAGATATTTTATGAAATGATGGCAGTGGGTTATATTGCTAGGGGAGATATGTTGTAAGTTGTTTTCAGTTGTGTTTTTTTAGAGAATTTCGATAAAGGCTAATTTGCTAGTGGAGAGCAACTTGTTTTAGTTTGCATGGACAAACATATTTTCAGTTCTCATTGAAGAGAAATCAATGCCCACAATACAATTTTTATTTCAATGTTAACTTGTCAAAGATAAAAATGGTTATTATGGAGAAGATGATGGGAGTTTCTTCTCCTTGAGAGCTGAACTATATGTTCAGATTAATATGTATGTTGAGTTTAATATGCTGAAATACGACAAGATGCTAAAATGTGTTTAGATTACTATGTTAAGATGTTGAAAAGTGTTTACACTACTATGTTAAGATGCTGAAATATATTTAGATTAATATTTTATGGGTACCCATGATTACATGTAATATATTAAAATAATCCGATTACCCGTTATAATCAGGTAACTGTGGGGACGAGTGAGTTAGATTTGTAACCCGTAATAATGGGTCTAGATAGATCGCGTTCGAATGAATCAAATATCCACTCGATGCACACTTCTTACAAAAATATAATAAAATTAGGGAAAAATACAATTTGGATCTCTATCTATGGGTCAGATCTCAGAATGGGTTCCCATCTTTAAATTATAATGATTCGAGTCTCTAGACCGTCTAGGAAACGGAAATTTTGAGTCTCATGACAAAAATCGGGTAGGAGAGAAGAAGGGAATGGGGGTGAGTTCCAACTTTTAAAAAATGGCATATTTGCCATCAGACTCAAAAAGTTCATTACGGACCTACGGTAACGGCTCGAGGACCCGAATCGTTACAATTTAAAGATGGGAGATCTATTCTAAGATCTGACTCATAGATGAGAATCCAAATTATAATTTACACATAAAATTATTCGGAATAACCGTGGCTGCCCTAGATTCCAACATGGAACATATCAAAATCTAATGTATCAAGATATAAACATAACATCTAACTCATGTTTTTCAAGCGAACCACAGAATCTTCTTTGCGTATGCACCACATAGACTTTTCGTACATATACATAACGGGTTCTCTCTCCTCCGAGCCACAGAAAAAATCTCTCCTTTGGCCTCGATCTCCGCCGAAAGCTCCGACCTTCTCTCCACCTCTGCGCTCCTCCTGAGATCGATCGCTGCCCCATGGAGGCCCTAATCGCCCCTTCCTCATCTTCCTCCTCCCCCTTGTCGGTATTCTCCTCCAAGAGGAACCCTTCCAGGCGAAATCGGTTCCTCACGATCGCTTCCAAAGGTAATCGCGTTTTCTTTTCGATTCGATCCGAAGGCCCCTTTGTTTATTTTCGTGATTTGGATGATTGGTTTCTTAAAGTTGGGATCTTGGATCAGGTTGTGACGCTGACGAGGAGGCCGACCGTCGGAACGATCCGAGCGGGACGAGTCTCGTGCCGTTGTTCAAGAAGCAGGTCTCCTTGTCCCCGCTCTCCAAGGTCGGTTTTCCCGATCGAAGAGTCTCGTCTCGTGTTCCGTTTTGTGGGTTTTCTCAGAAATCCAAAACGAATAATTCAAAGTATTATTTTTTTGTGGAAAATACAAGGATTGGATCGCCATTCGTATGTGATATTTCTAGTTTTTCTAACCCTACTTTAAAGGTCAGATTCCACATCCCTGCAATTCTCTTGCTGATGCATTGAAATTTGCATCTAGATAGATATTGACACGAAGATATTGGTTAAAATGTCGAGTATTCCACCTATTCGGTGATATCTTATTGCGCTGTGCATATTCCTATTTTCTTGATTTAGCAGGATGCGATAGAGAACTTTTCTATTTTTTTTTGCTCACCTTTGATAGAGCTGTTGAATGTTCGATTGAGTAGAAATAGAACTAAACCAAATTTATGCCTTTTTTCAGGTAGTGACTTTTTAAGGGAACCAATGTGAAATAATCACTATAACATGAGTTTCTCGGGCCACAAGAATATCTTGTTGGCGGATCTGATCTTTCTTTGTTATTGTAATCACCTTGATTATGCTTCTACTTGGAAAGGAGAATGTTGGAGTTTTGGCAAGCTTAGAATGCTTTGTGACGAAATTGTCTGCAATAATTTACGACACTGCCTTACAAAATAACTAACAAGGTGCTTGCGGATGACATCTCGTTTATTAATCTTTGTATGTTTCCTGTTATGCTGTTTACTTCTTTGACATGACAGTTTTTCTTGTTTTATTTTGTTATGGTAGGAGTTTCTGGTTAATAAATAGGTTTGATGAAAGATATTATTTTGCTAGATATATATCTTTTCCTACTAAGTCAAATTATTATCCAAATAATTCGAGTCACAACATGTTTTCTTCTGCCTTTTGGGTTTGAGTAGGATGCAGCTATGGGTCTGGTGCTTGGAGCAGCTGCAGGGAGAGGGTGGACAACAGGGTCTGGAATGGAAGGCCCTTCTGTCCCAGCTTGTGGATCGGATCCTGCAACATCAAACCAAATCTCAACCTTCCCATGGTCTCTTTTCACCAAATCACCACGTCGTAGGATGCGTGTATCGTTTACATGTAATGTCTGCGGGCAAAGAACCACTCGTGCAATCAATCCTCATGCCTACACGGATGGCACCGTCTTCGTCCAGGTATTATGACCATTTCGATGGAACATCCTTGGATACATAATAAGCCATTGCTTTGATGCTTTAACTTAATGCTTGCGTGAAAATGTAGGCACTATCTATAAGAATAGTTACTACATGTGACTGTTAGCGTTTCTCAGTGTTGTCTAAAATGTATGTGATAGATATCCTCACACAGAACAGAAATATGGGATGGGCACTTATGTGAAATGGACATTTGACTCACAATCCATGAGTCGTTTTTGGGTCGGTTAACCGGAAGTATCATTGGGTTGCCACTGAGAGATCCATGATTTGTTTTTGAATGATACTAAAGAATTGACTTAGTTGCAATCTATACGAAGAAGACCTCAAGTTACATTTTGTGGTCAATGTTACTTTTGGCTGAAAACAAATGGAGCACAGAGATGAACATGGTTTGCAAAGAAGGCAGACGGTGATGATGGTTCCTGAATGTGTGTCGTAGAGACCCACTTGTATGGTTATTTTTCAAAATCGATAATTTCACATCTGTAATCAACAATAATGATTAAATGTCCCAGTTAACAGATTCTACAGTGGCGTGGGAGGAATTTCTCCTGTCGAATTTTGATATTTTTATTGAAAACCGCATTTAAAATAACAATATTTATTAGTGTGTTGGACATCAATGCATTAGTTCTCACCATGCCTGTTTTCTATGCTACCCTTGCAGTGTTGTGGATGCAATGTATTCCATAAGCTAGTGGATAACCTGAACCTTTTCCATGAGATGAAATGCTACGTAAACCCAAGTTTTCGTTACAAAGGTGATGCACCCTTCAACTACTGGGGTGAGGATGATGATAGCGATGAAACGTTTCCCATGATATGAAGCATCGCAGATGGCACTTCGTTAGGTACCTTTGTAATCTGTACATTACTATTCTCCTTTAGTGTCCGTTGATTAGGCATAAATACTGATGACATTATAAAAACTGTAACTTTATGTTGTCTATGGAGTTAGACTTGTAAATATGACTTACGATTATGACGGGTTATTCATGGATATTCTGTATACATGCTGATGTGTCAATGCCTTCTCCGTTACCGTTCGATGTTATGCCTTGTAGTAGCTTTAACATCAATGCAGATTTGTTTTCGAGGATGTGGTAATTTTAAGATTTTAGACTATTCAAATGGGTCAAATGCTGATATTATCCTGTATCTGCTGGATTGGTTGTGAATCCTACTCCCTATGTCCCAAATTTAGTTTTTCCCCATCTGTTTGTTTTATTTATTTCTGTGTACTTTCTTAAATATGCTTCCTGTTGCATTTAGTTTTTCACCTTTTTTGAGATGATAATTTTGTAAATAATTGTTATTTGATTGTTTGTCCAAGGATTGGAATTAGAACTAGGATTTTTTAGTCTCGGGTTAGTATAACAATAATGGATCATTTTCAAAATCTTTTTGTCACTCCTAGATTTGGATCTTTTATTTCAGTCAAGGTTCTCAATGAGATTTGAAATTACTGTAACTAAATTCTCGTCAAAGTTTGGAGCTTACCCTAGAAGGATGACTTCGGAAAACCGTGAAGTATCTCGTAGATGGATTGGCATTTTTCTGAAGTTCTCTTCGCTATTTTGATAAACCCGCAAGAAGTTGAACATAACGGGCTTTGTTGATTCGAATGGAGATTATAAAAGTTTGATCATTTGGTTTGTGTAAAATCCTATTGTGCATCATGTTGTCAGATGCTTCCTCGACATGCATAGTTGTACTATTACAGTATATACAGAACTACAACTATTACAGTATATGAACACACTTGTACTGGCAAAACCATTCATCGAAGGTTACATATTAGAAAGAAAAGAACAAAGGGCCAAGGCAACTGGAGCGGTAGGCGGCTCGAGAAGCGAGTTGGATGGTAAGAACCATGGTGGTCACTCGAGCAGCAGCTGCAGGAGGTTGCTGAAGCTTGCAGAAAATATTTAGTGTAATTTTTTATAATATTAAATATTTTTAATATATGTTTGTCACATCACATGCAATCCATCACAGCTGCAGGGTTCTCTAAACTAATGCTGAACATGCCTTGACATACAAAGCATACATTATGATGATTGCTTTGTTCATAACACTGTTAGTGGTTGGTTCCTGTTGCAAATGTGGACAGTTGATTAAGTTGATATTTTCCTGTAAAAAAACAAGTAGATTATTATTACCGAGCATTTCTGTAGATGATCCAAATGCTTTATTTCACATCCAAAATTAGAAACGAAGAAGGCAGAAATGAATTTTCCTGCACATAAAAAATTGGCTAAATTTATAGTGAGATGTACTGCTCAGTAACCAGATCATTTAAGTATATTCAATGAAAATTAGTCTGCTTTCAAATTCGATTGATTTGAAACCGACACAGGATGGAAAACATACATGTGCCCACTTGTTATCAATCAAATTAGAAGAGATGCGTGCTTAAATAGTTCCTTTCCTAGTAGTTGACTCTGAGAGATGGAGTTGAAAGGGTGCTTAAGTATCGGATACCCATATTCTACTCTTTATCTAATTAGAGGACTTGGATAGTATCAATGGCATGGATTTGCTAGAGTACCCTACACAAGAATTGACTATTTCGAGAAGATTGTCCTCTTCTATTTCCTGAGGGTGTGTTTGGATAGTGGGTTTAGGTGGGTTTAACTGGTTGCAGGTAACCCATTTTTGGGTTTTGGTGTTTGAATAGATGGTTAAACTGGGGGTGGGTTAGAAGTGGGTTTATTGTGATATGATTGTATTGAAGTTTGAAAAAGTGAGTAGTTATTGTGATGTGATTGTATCGGAGTTTGAAAAAGTGAGTAGAAGTGGAGTAATTTATAAATTTTATATGATATGATGGTATAATATATTATTTTTTGACGGAATAGATGGAATAACATTAATTTATTTAATATTTTAAAAAAGGAAAAATGTGGGACCCACTTGAAAAGAGAAAGAATGGGATAAGGGGGGTAAACCCCCCTACCCGAACAACACCTGAGTGTGCAATAGTTTCAGTTAGATGAACATACTGTGGATAGAGAGATCTTGTATGTCTCAGCCTTATGGGTTGAATCATCATGCCTTATAATCATGCCTAAGTGCAGGATATTGGATGAAACTTAAGTTCATGAAACAAGGGTGCTGAAAATGTATAGAAGGAGAAAGTCTTTAAGGTCACCCCCTAAGGTATGCCAAAATTATACTTTAGATCCAACCTAATCTTACCACCACTATAGAGGCCAGCGTAAATCGAGGGAAAACGCAATATAGTGCGATGTACCTATTGTTCACCTGCATGTTGCATATCTAAGGCATACTCATGGGGGATGAAGGGAAACTGCTTCCCTATGTGTAGTGAAAATCTGAGATATATTGTTATAGGTGAATGCTCCTTATCTACAATATTTAGTGTTGAGTCGCTTGTTATATGGGTAAATGGATCATGGGCTAGGATCCATTTAGTTTCCACGTAAATCCTTGTCTTTGCGGTGATTGTTATAGCTATATTTTTCTACATGGTATCAGAGCTCTCTACTGTTGCTGCTACATGTGTCTCCATCGTTTAGTATTGTTGCCCTCTTGTGTGGGGGCCTTTCATCTCCATCGCTGGAATATATATTCAGATGCAAGGGCTGGAGCATAGTCACCTTGGAAAGGACTCTTTTTTATCCATATCACCTGGGGTTGCTAGGGTTTCTTCTTGTGCATGTGGAGAACTATAGCTGTTGCAGTATGTTATGCTGTGGTTGCAGGTTGTCAAGGCAGGAGTTTTTTTTCCTCCGGGGAAGGGATCGTAGTTGCTGCTATATACGTTGCTGTGGTATGAAAATGTCAGGTACTGTTGTTGTGATGCTGCTGGTTTTTTGTTCTGCTGTGGTCTGCTTTTTATAGGTGCTGGACATTGATGTATCAAGGTTGTTCTGGTCTCCGGTGGTCCTGTGAGATTTTGTTCCCTGATGCAGGAGAGCAATCACGGTGTGGGCTGAGCCCTTGGAATGTTGTTTGTGGGTAGTTTTTACCCTTTGATTTGTAGAAGGGGTTGCGAGTTTGTGCTTGCAAGGTGTGTACCAATGCCTCAAAGAATAGAATGTGTTGATGTTGATGCACACCAAGTGATTGAGGTAATACATGAAAATGCAAAGCTAGTTGATAAAAATTCATACCAAGTGCTTGTTGAAAGTCCTGAGAGCATGGTTTCTCATCACAACCTTTATGCTTATCTGAATTTGATAAGCACTCAAGACGCATTCTGATGAGGCGTACACTACCAATAATGCCTTTGTCGCTCAGAACTAAGGTCATGATTTGAATCCTGATGAGACCAAAGAGTGGATGATTGATAGTGGGGTCATTGACTATGATGGTTGATCCAAAGCTCATTAGTACATATGATTGACATCAGTCGAAGAACATGTTGGCCTTACTAATGGATCTCATGTTACAATTGCGGGAAGAGAAAATGTATCTCTTCTTGATAAATTTGCTCTTCACAATGCGCTCCATGTTCCTAACATACCTCCAAATCTTCTTCTTATTAGCAAGATAACAAAAGAATTGAATTGCAAAATTGTGCTTTCCTCTAATCATTGCATGTTGCAAGACTTGGTCATAGGGAAGAGAATCAGAATTGTGTATTTTCTGAAGATTTGTATCATCTACCAATTAAAGTGGTAGATGCTTTAATGACATCAATTCAAGGAAGGAAAAATAAGAAATCTTGTCATACTTTACTCATAAGTGGTGCGAACATCACATTCACCTTTCATTAGGTTGCCTTAAAGAGTTGTTTCCTATATTATTCGAAGCTTTGAGCTTTGCGAACTTAGCATGTCATGTTTGTTTCAAGGAAAAATACACTCGCCCAACTTATTTTGTTTCTGAGAGTAAAATAAAAGTGGTCTTTTTGAGCTAATTCATTTTGTTGCTTGGGTCCCTACAATGTTCCTATTCTTACTGGCTACAATTACTTAATTGCATTTAATGGCTAAAAGTACTTCATTACATTTACTTCATAATTGTGGAGAAGTTGTTAGTACCGTGAAGAAGTTTTTCAATCTTATTGAGATGCAATACGAGAAAGTGTAAGCACTTTCAGTATGATAACGTTCGTGAATATTTATCTAAGGAATTGCATAAATTGTTTAATGCTAAAGAAACTCTTCATGAGACTTCTTGTAACTATACTCTATAGCAGAACGATACAGTAGAACGAAAGAACATATGCTTGAAGTTAGCAGAGCATTTTATTTCAAAGGAATCTCCCCAAGAGATTCTGGAGAGAAGTTGTTCTCACTAGTTCATTCCTTTTAAATAGAATGCCCTTAAAACGATTGAACATGTCAACTCTTTTTCTATCATCCAGCTGAGAGTAACTGTTTGTTCTTCCTCTAAAAAACTTTTGATTGTGTTTTCTGTTTTCACAAATTTGCATCTGATGTAAAGAAACGTGATGCAATGCAATCAAAGTATTTTTTTGGGCATACTCTCTTACTCAAAAAGGTTATAAATGTCTCTATCCTAAGGAAGGAAAAACATATGTGATAAAAGATGTCACCTTATTAACCATGAATCTTAGTTTCATGAGTATTCCCTTTAGGAAGATAATTGGAGTAATAATCAAGGAAATGTTCAGGAAGTTCGTATTTTTGATGCTTGTGATGATTCTAGAAGATGAATGCGTAATTCGAGCCAAACTGATAGAATGACGGAGGGGTGGAAGTTTTGTTCTCCTTATTGGTATGAAAAAGCTTACAACAAGAAATATCAGCAAGGAACTTTGATGCAGACTCTGAAAAGAGATATCAATCATGATCCTTCTCAAACCCTAGATCATCACTTTGGAGCTTGTCCTGCCATACATAAAATTGGAAAATCACCAACGGACATTCCACGACTAGCTTTGAGAAGAATGAGGGCAAGTTGAACATGTGCAATATCTTTACCCAATTTGAGAGGGAGTGTTGAGTTGTTTGTTATATAGGTGAATCGATTATGGGTGAGGATCCATTTACCTTCCTAACTATATGTAACTCATCCCCACCTTGGTTTGAAAGATAATAAAAACAAAAAAACCCTATTGCTTATAGCAATAGGGATCTTGCAACTAGTTTTCACTCTCACATCGAGGAGGGTTTCCACATAAGTTTTTTTATGTGTGGTGATTGTTATTGCTAGATTTTTATACATTTAGCGTACACCGCATGTGATATTTTCCTTTTTAGAGATCCATCAGGGTGAATACTTCATCCATTCAATCATGATTCATGACCCACCTCGACCCATCCTTACTAAATAATGGGCCAATCCAACTCATTCCACCATGTACTTGATTCCAATGGATATATGGTAAGGATGCGAACAGTTATGGATATATCCGTTTCCAATCTGTCACTGTATCCATTTTATATAGATTTTGACATCAATATCTACCTAAAATGGATACAGATATGGATATCATTTTGATATCCACAAACATCCGTATCCATATATCCGTTTTCGTATATAAATATAATCATAGATTTTTTTATCCCTATGTAACATAATTCTATACCTTCTTTTACCATATTTATATAATTTTTATGATACAAACACATTTAGTAAATTTATATCAAGTGTTTTCCATCCATTTCGTATATATTTAACTCGATTCTATAAAGTATTTCTAACATTACTCATATGCGATCGGTATCCGTTTTATACCCGTGTCTGTTTTTTAAGGATATGATAATATAGTTTAAATATCCGTCAATATCTGTATCCACATCCGTATTCGTATTCAAAAACGGATAAATATATGATAATATCTATGTCCGTTTTCGTATCTGTCCGTTTGCATCCCTAATACTATAAAAATAGCCTCATCGAAAAAAATAAAATGCTCTTGGGTCGATAAAATCTCACATAAAAAATTCAATGTTTATATGTTAATTGATTGTGTCATGACTGATAAGAAATACTAGTGCTAGAGAATATTCGTTCCTCACATGTAGGCTCCGTGATTCCATCTTTTCAACGTCAAAGGAATCGTTGATGACATAATACGTGATAACATGATCTTGAATTCGAAAAAAAGGATTTGCATCAATAAAGACTTTATACTCCAAACTTTATAAAAGGCAATCGATATATTCAACTACTTAACACAAAGTCTTAAACTTCTGCTTAACACAAAGTCTTAAACTTGATCTGTTCTGTATGTTGAGGTGGTGGCAGACGCGATAATCGCGTGTTTCTCGACCCGACAACGCTAGACACGAACATGAGATCAAAGGGGCAACACTGGGAGTAGCTATCACTAGATTAGGAGGGGTTGGAGGCAGCGGAGACAACGAGAGGTGGAGGAATGATAATAATTTTTTTATTAAACCGCACAACTTGTTTTCTGTAGAACATGCTTAAAATAAATTCAACACACAATTACATTTCGATTCTATTATAATAGTGTAAACATGTTATGCTTTTAGGCAAACAAAACTTCCTCACTTTTTTTATATTTTTCTTAAAATAATAAAAAAATTAATAAAAAAAACTACAAATCCAATTCTATAAAATTATATATAGGAAATATAAAATGAATATAAAATATAAATGGAATATATAAAAACATAAAAATGGAACTATAATAAAAAACTTATAATACTTATATAAAGAATTAGTTCAAATAATTAGTTAAATTTCATCATGCATCATATTTAATATACATATCCACATATATCTAAATAAAAAAATAAATAATAAATATAGAAATATATAAATAATAGAGATGTTGAATTTTCTTCCATTGTCTTAGTGTTCTATTTTCTTCCTTAATTTCTATATTTCTTAATTGATCTGATTCTTTGAATTGTGATAAACCCTTACACAAAAATAAAAGGATTTTTATCACTTGTGCCCCTCCGAGATATCGCAATTTCAGTTATGCCCCTATCTTTGTGGTAGTATCAGTTGTGACCCTCACTTCTTGCTAATCTATCACTTATGCCCCTCGGGTTAGTGACCTTCCATCCACAGTGCAAACGGACGTTAACTTTGAGGACATAGGCGGAATTAATTTTTTAAAAAAGGTTAAATAGTCATTTGACACCCTTTTCCTCATCCTCTTCTTCTTCCTCCTCTTCTCCCATCCTCTTCCTCTCCTCCAACCTCCTCCTCTCTCTCCTCCCGGAACTCCTCCCCCACCCCCGACTACCCTCTTCCTTCGCCCCCTGCCACGAGCTTCCCGCACCCCATGCCGTTCCCGTGCCTCCACTTGTCCTCAAGCCCGCCCCTGTCCCGCACCCCCCGCCCCCGGCCCCTGTCCCGCACCCCACGCCCCAAGCTTCCGCACCCCCTTCCCCCGGCCCTGTCCCGCACCCCCCGCCCCAAGCTTCTGCACCCTCCCCCTCCCCCTCCCCCGGTGCGTCCGCTGCTGGCCGCCATGGCCGACTCCGAGAAGCCCGTCATCCTCCACGGCAATCTCGACCTCCACATCGTCGCCGTCGCCCGCCTCCCCAACAGGGACATGTTCTCTGAGCGCTTCCGCCATTGCTTCGCCTCCTGCCCCCCTCCCGCTCTTCCTCCACCCGCCACTACCACGTCATCTCCAGAGACCCGTACGTCTCCGTCTCTCTCGCCGACGCCACGGTTGCCCGCACCCGTGCCATCTCCAACTCCCGAGACCCCACTTGGGACGAGAGCTTCGTCATCCCCCTCGCACACTCCATCTCTCACATCCGCTTCCCTGTCAAGGACAACGATGTCTTCGACACCACGCCACAACCATGCACCTCCCCCGCCCCCACCACCCCCGCCTACGTCCCAGTCCACACCTGCTCCCGCAGCACCTCCCCCGACCCCCGCCCCAGCCCGCAACACTTCCCCTCTGATTTTATTCAACCATAATACCCTTCTTAACCACACCACGATTTGAATAAACCATGATTGTTTTAATTTTTCGACGGTCAATCTGACGAAAGGGCACAAGTGATAACAGAGAAAGAAGTGAGGGCACAATTGATATTACCAAAAAGATAGGAGCATAACTGAAATTGCGATATCTCAAAGGGGCACAATTGATAAAAATCCAAAATAAAAACCCATGGGCCTGTTTAGTAGGAGAATAGGCCCTGGAGTAAGGGGCCAATTCTCCTCCGGACACGATTCTCAGTGGTACGACTATTCCTCATTATTCCATCTTATTTCACTCTTATTCCTATCTTTATCCCACCTTACCTACCTTTATTTCACCTTATTCTCCTTATTCCTATCCTCCAGCCGAACGGAGAATAGATCTTTATTCCCCTTATTCTCCATAGTTTCCATACAAAGATTGGATACTTGCATGCGACTTTCATCGAAAGGTAAGTGATTAAAGAAAGAACTCATTTTTGTTTTATTACCGATCGTGTATAAGATCAAATCTATTTGATTTCTAAAAAAGATGATTAATCCTTAACTTTTCAAAGAATCCTTCATAAGTGGTTGTGAATGACTGCCTTTTTAAATCTTTTCGACCTTGCTTCGTAGGAGCAAATCAAAAGGATTGAAAAATTGAACCAATTGATTTCATTCATACTCAACAGAGGAGGCTGAAGAAGATGACACGAATGTCGATGGCAGGAAATGAGATGGGGGTGTTCTTACCTCGAGGTGGCGCTAGAGGGTCGATTGAGGGGTCCAGTGACGAAAACCGGACCCTTCCGAAGCTCAAGTCTTCGCAAGGTTGTGCACTGCATGTTCGAAGGGCGATATGTCTTCTTGTTTTCTAATTGTTGTATATTTCCATTAAAATGTGAAGCATGCATGTGGCTAATACCTCAGAAAAAAACAACAAAAAAATACCCGAAAAGCCACCCTTTTACATCTATTGTACAAGAACCATGAAAAATTACACACAAAGCACATATACAGTATAAAATACAACAGAAGCATACATTGCGATTTTCGAACACACAGAAGCAACCATATTAGTATATGCGCGTTTTAAGGCGCGGATAGAAAATAATCACATAGTTAACGCATCGGGGAGATTCGTGGGGGCACCCATGATCTTACCGCCAACATCTGGGAAAGTCTCCTGTCCTGGAATAGGTCCCACCTTCCCATCAGCATCTACCTGGTAAGGATACTTGAGAAGATGCCCGTCCAATGCCACGGTCTCCTCGCCTGTAAACCTGGCCCAGTTCTCCACGGCGATCTCGTTTACCTTCCTTACACATTCCACGCTCTGAGGATCCTTGAAGAGGTCATTCAACTTTCCGAGATGTTCCGCCCACAGCGACATTCTGTAGCCATATATCTGCAACAAAAATGGGCAATCAATGATAATTTTGGGAGAGAAACCTGAGCAAATGGGCCTGCACTGGCAATCAGCAATTAGAGAGGCATCTACAGATGGGAGAAAAAGAAAAAAAAATAAATGAAAAAGGAGAGACGATATTGATGCAGTTCCTCCAGGTAAAGGGGACACATTAATCACACACATCGGGAAAATTATACAAGGGCAACACCTAGACCGAGCAAGGAGTCCAGAATATCTAGATAAATGCAGAAAATACCTAGCAGCAAAGAGAATCATCCAGAAACCTGTGCGAGAGAAAATAGTACCTGTTGGTATGCCCTGAATCTTAATCATCTATATACTGAACCCAGTTGAAGAACCATCTGACATCCCCTGAATTTTTTTGTATATGGGTATTCGGGTCCGTGTGTCTAGTGACAGTACAGTGTGTCTACCACACAAAAGACCAGGGTTCAAATCCCACTCTTGCAGGGGTTGTATTAGGTAGTCGACGGCCAGCGTAAAAAATAGTTGAATCTTTCAACATGGATTTGAGCAAGAATCCATATAGCCGACCCTACTTATAGTGGGAAAAGGCTTAGTACATTTTTTTATGAGTATTCGAATCCGTCTGTATCAAATATCCGTTTTATACGGGAGTAATATATAATCTCCGTAGGGTTAGGACTCTCAGTATCATCTATAGTCTTCTTTCTTCACTGAAAACCAATCACTGCCATCCAAGGACAAAACCCAATTTACGGGTGAACTTTGTAAATCCGTTCCATCTTGCTTGATTGATCGTGTTTGTGTCCATTGGCTTCCGCAATTCACAACAGCACCCGACTCCAAAAACAGGACGCAAACTTTTTTATTCTGAAGAGTTCTCTACGTCTTGTCATATAGGTGGACGGGCAAGGGAATAGAGAGAGGAAGGGTGCATCTCTCTCTCTCTCTTGAAGCACATAAGCCCTACAGTGAGAAACCCACTCTATTTCTATGCACCAACAATCCTCCATGATCCCCATGACAAAATATGACAATGATCCACGTCGAGCATTGTAAATATGACTTGAATTCTGTGGAGTTATTTTGCATTATGGGTAACAGGTCGTGGATGTGGATCGGTTTAACCCAGTGGATTATATGTGCGGGCAAGTATTGTAAAAGTCGTCCGACTGGCCTGACTAGTAGGTCTGACTAGCCTAGTCAGTGAGGTGGCCGATCGAGTATTGACTAATTCCGACTAGGCACACTAGTCGGTCATTTTTTACTTGAATTTTTTTATAATTTGATTTTTTTTAAAAGCAAACTTATTATGATGTGCTTAATGTTTTATTTAAATTCATTCACTTCTTTTATTTCATTATGATAGTATAAAAATATACAAAATCTATGTAAATATAAAAATGTACTAAGCCTCTCCCACTATAAGTAGGGTCGGCTACATAGATTCTCTTGCTCAAATCCATGTTGAAAGATTCGACTATTTTTTACTCTGGCCGTCGACTACCTAACGCAACCACTGCAATAGTGGGATTAGAACCCTGGTCTTTTGTATTTACAAAATCTATGTAAATATGTGTAAAAAATGAGTTATATATTTAAATAATCAAAAAATTGAAATCCGATTAAAGTCCGACTAAATCCGTTTAGTCATCCGACTACTGATTAATCCTTAGTCAGTGACCCGACCGACTGAGTAGTGACTACCGACTTTTGCATCCTTGTGTGCGGGTGGGCGTGCTTGTGTAGCTCATCACCCTCTTCCTTTCATTAAGAAAAAGAAAAGATAAGACCCTAGCCACCGATGTACGATGGGGCATCCCCTCCAGTGATTTTTCCTTCCGTTGAGAAAGGCTTCCATGCAAATAACTATAACTATGTTCACGGCTGAGCTATTTTCCTACATGGTATCAGAACTGACTGATGTACATCGTGATCTCCTTGTGCTTCCAGCGGATGCTGTAAGAATCTGTATACAGAATTTGTGGTGCTCTGTTATTGGTACTTCGTTCTTTGCTACTTGTCCTCAGCGGCTGTGGTACCAAGCATCTCCTTCCATCATGTGAAGATTTTAGTGTATTTTTTGGGCTTTGTTTACAGGCAATCTTTTTTCAGCAACTTTTGGCCCTTTATTGTTCAACCAAGTGTCATTGGTGATTATATGTCAACAATCAACAAGATTTTTTGTTGTCGTGATATTTGTTAGCTTGGTGGTTCCCGCTTTCATATTTATTTGTATCATGATGGGTTTACAACTCTTGTTCACTTATGATGGCAGACGACAAGTTATATTGTTGGTAATGCGAAGATGGATGGTGATCCTCTACAAATCACCATCAAATTAAGGACAGCTGTTTGATATGATATATTGATGTTACGATGGCAATTGAGAGTCGTGGGTTTTGGTAGCGGATTCCCATATATATATATATATATCAAATCGTGTAAAAAAACAATGGTGAAAAAAACAATGGTCAAATCAAGGCAACTACAATATAGGATAGATATTTTTGGGAGAAAGAAATGAATTGCATATTCATGAGGCTTTAGGGTTCTCTATATAGGAGAGAAATCTATTGGACAAATTACATAGAGAAGACAAAAAGAATAGACTATACATAAGAGAAACAGAAGATAACTAGTATCTCAACATCCACCTCCTCGAGTTGGAACGTAGATATATATCATGCTCAGCTTGGAACATCTCTGTTAAGGTCCTATGGCTAGGACCTTGGTAAGTACATCTGTTGTCTGATCTTCCGAGCTAACATGAGTAGTAGAGATGAGGCCCTTCTGTATCATGTCTCGAGTATAGTGATAGTCTACCTAGATATACTTGGTCCTCTCATGGAAGGATGGGTTGTTAGTAATGAAGAGAGCATCCTGGTTGTAGCATTGGAGGTGGATGGGAGGAGGTACCTCAATTGTTAGGTTAATAAGAACAAATCTGACCCACATCATCTCTATACTAGTATGTGCCATGGCCCTATATTCTGATTCTGTACTAGATCTGGCAAGCGTTGTCTGTTCTTGCTTTTCTATGACACCAAGATACTCCCTGTGAACACTACAAAGCCAGAGATAATTTCCTGTCTTGGGACACCCGCATAATCTGCATCTGCACAAGCTGTAACAGTAACGAATGTATCTCTTGAAGTCTTCTGAGAGTCTGCTCAAGGAGACTTAGGCTTCAAGAGGACATATCACAAGTACATCTCTGCTTCCGCAGAGCAATAAGCACATCTCGATCATGTCACCTCCTGAACTTGTAAACTGCCCTCCTGACTAGGCACATTCTCATCCTGTAAAGAATCATGCTGCATAGAGAACTCAGTAGTGCCATCAGTAGAAACAATGTGCTCATTACATACCTAGGGCATGCTAGATGATGGGGAAGACTCATGAGCATGGGGAATAGTGTGAGACCTGCAAGTAAACATACGTTGCAGAAACTGAGTCAAGGTACTAGGAGGCGGTCCAGGGGCAATCACAGGAGTAGGCGTAGGAATCGAAGATGGTGACGAAGGTAGTGGAGGGGGTGGTGGTGGTATAGGCATTGAAATTGGTATAGTTGTAGGAGGAGGCATGTATACCTCCTCATCAGAGTCAGAGGGGGCAACCTGTCACCTATAGGAGAGAAATACATAACAAACTCAAAAAATGTGACATCAACAATGACAGTATTTCTACCAAAGCGGATCAAAACTACTCTCGCACCCCTTCTGGGTATGAGAGCAACCAATAAAGAAACATGACAGCCCTAAGGGAGAGCTTGTCACGATGAGGCATCACATTGTGAACAAAGGCCACACAACCAAACACTTTTGGCGTAAGGGAGAATAGATCCTTCTTGGGAAACACAATCGAGATAGGAACCTTTTCTCATAAAACAAAAGATGGCATATGGTTTATCAAGTAGTAAGTTATGAGGACTGCATCAACTCAGTAAGATTGAGGAACACGACTCTGAATCAAAAGGGTTCTGGTCACAATGAGAAAATGACGGTGTTTGCGTTTGGTAACACCATTCTGTTGAGAAGTATAGACACACGAGGTCTGGTGTACGATGCTAAGATAACTGAGGAACCCGAATAGGTGTAAAGTGCAGAACTCCAAGGCATTGTCAGATCGCAAAAACTTGATAGTAGCAGAGATTTTTTTATTTCATTTATAAAGGTTTTAATTATAGACCCGACCTCAGACTTATTCTTTAACAAAAAGATCCAAGAAAGTGTAGAAGTCATCTACAACAACAAGATAAAAACGATTTCCATGGTGATCAGGAACATGACTCGGACTCCAAATATCTAAGTGAATGAGCTTAAATAACAGAGAACTACTCTAACTCTGACAAGATGGAGAAAAAGAGCGGTGATACTTCCCAAGTTGGCAAGCCTTGTATTGGAAGGAATATTGAGTGGAGATATTTGTGAGGATATGGCACGACTTCTGTAGAGGAAGGTGACCGAAATGGAGATGCTATAAGTACGATGAGAGTGGTCCACTAGGGAAAGTAGAGGCATCAACATGAGAGGTTGGACCAGTCTGTAGAGCCCATGCTACTCAGGCCACATCCAATGACCCATCTTGTGAGTATGTACCGGAACACAAGATAAGAGGGGTTAAAAACGGTACGAAAACACAGATCCTTCGTGACCTGACTAATAGAATGCAAGTTCATCTGAAAATTAGAAGCATATAAAACATTCTGTAGGCGCATGGATGGCATCAAATGCACCTCCCCTATCCTGTGATGGGTAAGTAAACCCCATTCGCAATCGAGCCATCTACCAGGTGATATAGACCTGTAAGAACTAAATCAGGCTCTGTCTCCACACAAATGGTGTGAAGCACTAGAGTACATGATCTATTCTGTCATATTTGTCCTACTACAACTGGCAAAAGCAATATGCGATACCGGGGGATCTCGAAGAGGCTCTAAGAGCAACTGCAACATCTAAGGAACCTGTAGTGGTGGGGTCAGCAACATGAGTCATGATCTCCCGTATACGAGAGACAATATCATAAAGGCATGGATCTTCCTATGAAGCCGAAGTATCTGGAGGCTCAATCAGCTCTGCCACTCCAGCAGATGCATGGTATCCATGCTTCTGATAGTACGTGTCATCAGAATATCCTAGACAATACAATAGGTGCAGGGACCACACTGATGTCCACCTCCTCTGTCATGGGGACCACATCCTCTTAACTGCATAGAACTTCCCCTACCACGAGATGCATCCATCGTTGAGGAGGTCTGTGTGATGGGAAAGGGTGGGATAAGAAGTCTGCTGAGCGACTGTAAGCCTCCTCCATGGGAGGTATGGTCGCCCTAGTAAGGATCGATGCATTTGCTACCTCATACCCTGGATCGAGTGCTGCAAAAAAAACTCCAACCATCGTAGAGTTTCTGTAGGCCATCGTTGCGCCGCAGAAGTAGTAACAAGCATGAAGCTGTGAAGCTTCTCAAGCATGCCTTGAAGCGAAGAGTAAAAGTATATAACGGACGACCATTTTGCTTGGCCCCGTGCCTCTTTATAATAAATAATAAGGAAAAAATGGGGCTGCTCCCACCCCTATTTTCCCTCATTTTTTTTGTTTTTTTTGAAAAATATCACCATGTATATTCATCTATATATCCCTCCAATATGTCATTCGAATTTTGTTAGAAACAGACTCTTATGCCCTCCATCTAGAACAGGTAATTTTAACGGTCTAAACAATATTTTTTTTGAAAGTCTGCAAGGTAGGGGGAAACACTCGGTGGTGCCCGCCCCATTAAAATATATTTAAGTAACTAAAGGAGAATCTCCAACAGACAGAAGATTACAACACCCACAAACACATAGCCAAAAAGAGCATTACAACATCCAACCATCTAACAATCTCCTTGCAATGATCCCTACGTTTTCTTTGTATTTTGGCCCGAGAAAAGCAAGTCATTTCTTCCACGCCAGACCACCCATAGAATAGCCATGGGGAAAAGCCGTTGCCTTCTTGATCTCTCCCTATTAGCATAAATCGAATTCCAAAAAGTCTGAAACTCCTCAAATCGGCACCATTCGATATCAGCCTCCTGCCAGATCTGCGATACCACGGGGCCAGTAGAAAAAGGTGTTCCACAGATTCAATTGCATTTTCACAGATTACGCATTTGTCCGCAATTACGCCCAGGAGCTTGACGCACCGATCACGTGTCATCAACCTCTTCCGCCTGAGAAGCCACAAGAAGATCCCAACACGCTCCGGAAGACTAAGGGCCCAAATAGAAGCACAGTCCCTGTTCAGCACCTCCGAGCTCGCCGGCGGCGGTCTGGAGATGACCCCGTACGCCCCTTTAACCGAGAACATCCCTTCCTTCCAGCACCAATGATCTCTTCCCCCAATAGGGGCCCACACCTTCCCCACGGCGTTCAGTAGCTCCAAGAATTCCTCAAATCTCCGATCCGAGAAGTTAGCGGAGAATGAAGGCCACCAAGACCCCTCCAACAAGCAATCCGCCACCGAACAAAGCTTATCTTCCGCTAAGGCAAATAACCGCGGAAACCGAGAGCAAAGCTCTCCCGCCCCCGACTGATCATCCACCCAAAAAGCAAAAGACTCCCCCCTTCCAAGGACCGGCTTGAAGAGCGTTAAGTTCTTCAAGAAGGTCTTCACCACGCCCCTCCAAAAAGACGTCACGGTCTAAACAATGTTGTAATCGACTTGTTCTAAATGGAGGACATAGGAGTCTCTATTTCTGACGAAATTCGAATGACATATAGGAGGGATATATAGATGAATATACATGGTGATATTTTTGAAAAAATATTAAAAAATATCGAAAATGAGACGAGGACAGCTATGGGGCTGCTCCATTGAACCATAACAATAAAGGGGACATTAAAATTTGTTTGAATTATAGAGATATCAAACTGATGAGTCATAGTATGAAAATTTAGGAACATGTAATCGAAAAAAGGTTAGGGCAAGTTTTCAAAGTAATTGAAAACCAATTCTGATTCATGCCAAGTCACTCAACTATTAAAGCTATCCGCATGGTGAGAATAATGGTGATTTATAGAGCTAAAAAGAACGTTTATATGATTTTTATTGATTTAGAGAAGGCTTAGATTCGGTCCACAAGGGAAATTTTGTAGAATTTGGGAGAAGAGACAACTTCTTATCTTATATATTAACCTTATAAAGGATCTAATCTAGCAAGGCTGACTATTTTAACATCAACATCGGTCTGCATCAAGTTTCAGCTTAGAGTCCATTCTTTTACTTTGATTATGGACGAATTGACTAGTCACATTCAGGAATACCTTGGCGTATGTTGATCACCGATGATATTGTGTTAATTGATGAGATAAGAGATGGAGTAAATGAGAAGTTGGAGGTTTGGAGACATGCCTCGGAAACTAAAGAATTCCGTAAAAGTAGGGCTAAGATTGAATATATGGAGTTAACATTTGATGAAAACACCAATGAAGGACTCGAGGTGAAGATTAAAGACAATAACATTCAGAAGAAAGATTCTTTTAGATATTTAGGATCTATTGTGCAACAGGATGGAGAAATTGATGGAGATGTCATTCATAAAATAAATGCAAGTTGGTTAAAGTGGAGAGAAGCCTCTAATGTTCTTTGTGAAGAAAATCCTTTTGAACCCTAGTACTTAGAGCGGGAGCTAATTGCTTCTACCACCAGACCATTAGAGGGGTTCAATGTTGTTGTCTATTTTTTATTGTGAGGTGTATTTTATTAATTTACTGATTTTAGAGACACTTATTGAGTGTTTATCCATATATCTGAGTAAAAAATTAGACATTAAGCTAATGAATCACATATTCATCTTTTACTGCCAGAGTTCTCTGACGAGGAGACTCATTCCAGTTCTAGTGAATCTGCACAATACAAATCACATGTTCTCCGACAAAGAGACTCGGTTCAATTCCGGTGACAAACACAATACATAGAACACATTCTTCGAAGATGAGACTCATTCCACTCCAACCATACAGTTCCTCCTCTCCAGCATGTTGTGAGAGGCAACATCCTCAGCAGGAAGGCAACAAAGTATGCATTGAATTGATATTGTATATAATATCTTATATTACGTGATTACGTGTTTTCTTTTTATTTGTCCAAATTGAGCATTGCATGCTTAAGCTTGAGGGGCAGTGTTAGAGTATGCGTCCATTGACATGTCCATATTTAAAGAAAGTATGATTGAAAGAGAGAGGTGTTAAGCATGTGTTATCATAAAATTAAGCTAAAAGCTAGGGACAATTAAAAAAAAAGTAAGAAAAAAAGAAAGAAGACTTACGTAACAGCATATATTTCTCATCAAACATGCATATAAGACATGTAGCAACACCCAAACTCCTATTTAAACACTAAAGATCAGTGATGAGGTCAGTCGACTCGACAAACCTTCGACGATCTATCATGTCAGTTTACGAGAAAACTAGATGTATCTCATAGAACCTTTGACCATTCAAATTCTTAGAGGCCTATCAACTTCCTTTGCTCACATTTGTTTATTTACTTCGTGGCGAAGTTGGTGGAATTGTCAAACATTTTGTTACTCTTATTGAGATGCAATACGAAAAAGTGATTAAACATTTCAAGTTTCAGAATGCTTGTGAAAATTTGTTTAAAGAATTACATGAATTGTTTAATGCTAAAGGGCATATTCATGAGACTACTTGCATCTATACCCCTCAACGAAACGGTATAGCAGAGCGAAAAACGATCATCTTCTTGAAGTTAGCGATGTGATCTTATTCCAAAAAACACCCTTAAGAGATTCTGAGGAGAGGTCATTAACACTGATACCTTCCTTATGAACAGGATATGCTCACGAGAAAACAAAGAGCAAATCGATTGCACATGTTCACTCCTTTTTCTATTGTTCAACCCAAGAACAAACCGTTTCTGCTTTTGTTGAAGGTCTTCGTTTTTTTTTCACAATTTTGCACATGATGTAAAGAAACTTAAAGCTCGGCCAATCAAAGGTATTTTTTGGGATACTCCCTCACTCAAAAATGTTATAAATACTTACATCCTAATAAAGGTAATCGGCTTGAAAAAACTTACAACAAGAAAGATCAGCAAAGGACTCTACGGGACTCTAATGCAAACTAGAGAAACCAATCACAATCCTATTCAATTCCAGAATGATCCAAGTACCTCCATTACTGTTGGTGATTTAATATCTAATCTGGAGATTGATATGGAAAAGGAAGTTAATAACAATGTTCAAAATGTAGATGTTAATGGGTTGATCATCCTTAAAGGGGATTCTGTCATACATAGACATGAACAAATGAAGATAAAGCTACCCTCGAAATATGAAGAATGTAACAGATACCCTATTAACAAATACATTGTCTACTCTAAACTTAGCAAAAATTATAAATGTTCCATCTCTTCAATGTTTGCTTCTGTGATACCCAGGAATGTTGGTGAAGCCGTTTCTCATCCTAGATGGGTTCATGTTATTCATGAGGTAATGGAGGCCCTTGAAAGGAATTATACCTGTGACATTGTGGGGTAATCCAGATGGAGTTCACTTGATTAGTTTTAAGTGGGTTTATATCATAAAATGCAAGCCAAATGAATAAGTAGAAATACACAAGACAAATGAATAAGTAGAAATATACAAAGTTGTATTGTTGCAAGGGGTTTCAATAAAAAATATGGTATTGATTATGTGGATACTTTTGCTGCTACTGCAAAAATGAATATTATGGAAAGGCGTGAAATGAGAAGTTATCATTCATCGTAGCCCTAAAGCCCTCTTATATAGGAGAAAAGATCCAGGGGAGAAATTACATAGATATAAGAAATAAGAAACTGCAAAATCACAATAATGAGATAAAAATATCTCAACACTCCCCCTCAAGCTGGAGCATATATATCTATCATGCTCAGCTTGGAACAACAACGATGAAAAGGTCATCTCGCGAGAGCTTTGGTAAACATACATGCAATCTGATCACCTGAAGCAACATGAGAGGTAGAAATAAATCCCTTCTGGATTACATCATGAGTGTAATGCCAATCTACTTCGATGTGCATTGTTCTTTCATGAAAGACAGGATTATTTGCTATGAATAAAGTGGTTTGGTTATCACATTTGAGGTGCATAGGAAGAGGTATCTCTATACATAGATCAAACAAGATAGACTTGACCCACATCATTTCCGTGCTCCCTTGGGCCATGGTCCTATACTCTGATTCAACGCTAGATCTAGCCACAAGTATATGTTTCTTTCTCTTCCATGAAACCAACAAGCTACCTATAAACACAGTGAAGCCAGAAGTGGACTTCTTGTCCTTATGGCACCTGACATAATCTGCGTCCGCACATTCAGTAATTGTAAGAGACATGTCTCTTCTGAATAGAAGTCCTGCTGTTGGGAAAAATGAATAACTTGTTTATTCCATGAACCCTAGGCTCTCTTATATAGGAGAGTAGCCTTGGGTAAATTACACAAAGCATACTATGAAGAAAAACAAAATAGAAAGAGGTACAGATACTACTATTATTGTATACGTTAACACTCCCCCTCAAGATGGAGCATAGATATCAATCATGCTCAGCTTGGAAGCACACTTCTGAAATGGACCTCGTAGCAAGGCCTTGGTGAATATGTGTGCAGTCTGATTCTCTGAAGTAACATGAGATGTAGCAATGAATCCTTTCTGAATCATATCCCGTATAAAGTGACAATCCACCTCAATATGCTTGGTCCGCTCATGGAATGCAGGATTGTTTGCAATAAACAAGGCAACCTGATTATCACATTCTAAGTTCATAGGAAGAGGTACATCTAAACATAGATCTGTAAGCACAGCTTTCACCCACATCATCTCTGTAGTAGCCTGGGCCATAGCCCTATATTCGGATTCAGCACTAGATCTAGCTACCACAGTTTGTTTCTTACTCCTCCATGAGACTACGGCATCTCCAACATAGACAGCATACCCTGAGGTGGACTTCCTATCCTTAGGACATCCTGCATAGTCTGCATCTGCACATGCTGAGATAGAAATCCCCTTTCCTTTCTTGAATAGCAGACCTGCACCTGGAGAAGATTTGAGATATCTAAGTATCATATGTATTGCATCCATATGCACCTGGCGTGGTTGCTCCATGAACTGGCTCACACGACTCGCTGCAAACAATATATCTGGTCTAGTGATCGTGACATACAACAGTTTGCCTACCAGTTCTCTATATCTTCTCCTGTCCACCTCCTCTGTGTTATCTTCATAAAGCTTCATGCTGGGGTCCATTGGTGTCGTAGCAGGTCGACACTCAAGCATACCTGTTTCACTCAACAGATCTGTAACATATTTCCTTTGTGACATGACTAGTCCATAGGAATTTCTGGCAAATTCAAGCCCCAGAAAGTATCTAAGGACCCCAAGGTCCTTAGTGACAAACTCACTACCCAGCATTTCTTTCGCCTGCCTTATGCCCTTCTCATCATCTCCTGTAATCAAGATATCATCAACATAGACCATAATGACAATGATACCTCTCGCTGTTTTCTGTACAAACAAGGAATGATCAGCATTGGAGCGTTTGTATCCTTGTTTCTCGAAGAGATCCGAGAGCTTCTGAAACCATGCTCTGGGGCTCTGCTTAAGGCCATAGATAGCCTTATGCAACCTGCATACCTTGGAGCACTCCCCCTCAACAACAAAACCAGGTGGCTGTTGCATATACACCTCTTCCTGCAAATCTCCATATAGAAATGCATTCTTCACGTCCAACTGATAGAGCGGCCAGTCTCGAGCAACTGCAACTGACAACAAGATCCTTAGGGTGGAATGACGTGCCACAGGCGAGAATGTGTCAAGATAATCCACCCCATATGTTTGTGTGAAGCCACGTGCCACCAGATGTGCTTTGTACCTGTCAATAGAGCCATCTGCATTTTGCTTCACTGTGAACACCCACTTGCAGCTCATTGGGTTCACATCTGGAGGTATAGAAACCAAAGTCCAAGTTCCTCTGGACTGAAGTGCAACCATTTCTTCTTCCATTGCAAGCCGCCATCTACTATCCTGCAGAGCCTCATGATGATTCCGTGGAATATCTATGGCTGAAAGTGCCATAGCAAACGTTCTGAAATCACCAGATAACCGCTCAAAAGATACAGAAGCTGATAATGGATATTTGGCACAACTCCTCGTCGACTTCCGTAAAGCAATTGGAATGTCCAAATCAGTTGTAGGCTCATCTGGCACCTGTAACAAATCCTGCTCAGAAATGTCGTCAGATCCATCAACCTTAATATTCTCATTACATACCATAGGCGAGCTAGTGGACGAGTCATGACCATGAGCTGGTGGAGGAAGCCTGCGGGTATAATGGAACGGGAACGGTGAAATAGGCTGTTGTGGTGGTGGTGGTGGTGGTGTTGATGATGGCATCTGAGGTGGTAGTGGTGTCATGTATATGGCATCCGGTGGTATAGGTGGAAGCTGGTTGTCTCCAGATGCTGAGAAATACATAATAGATTTAAAAAATGTAACATCTGCACTGATCATATATCGCCGACGCAATGGATCAAAATACTTGTACCCCTTTTGAGTTCTGGAGTACCCGACAAAGACACACTTGACAGCCCTAGGAGAGAGCTTGTCAGTACCCGGTGACAACTGATGGACAAACGCAACCGACCCAAACACACGAGGAGTGAGAGTGAACAGATCCTTGTCAGGATAAATAAGTGAAAACGGAATCTGTTCATTCAAGACAGACGAAGGCATCCGATTAATTAGGTAACATGCAGTAAGAAATGCATCACCCCAGTAGGAATATGGACCATGACTCTGTATAAGTAGAGATCTAGTGACATCAAGGAGGTGACGATGTTTTCTTTCAGCAATCCCATTCTGTTGAGATGTATGGGCACAAGATGTTTGGTGAATAATTCCTTTTGATGAGTAGTAATTAGCAAGAAACTTAGTGCACAACTCTAAAGCATTGTCACTTCTTACACATTTCACAGATGTAGAAAAAACATTTTGAATTTCATTCAGAAAGTGAATAATTATATTTCCGGCTTCAGATTTATTTTTCATCAGAAACACCCACGACACTCTAGAAAAATCATCCACAAATACAATATAATATCTGTGTCCCTGATGATCAGGTACACGACTCGGACCCCAAACATCAACATGAAATAACTCAAACTTGGAGGTACTACTCCGACCAGGACGACTGGGAAAGGACGACTTGTGATGCTTTCCCAACTGACATGCCTCACACTGAACATATGTGTGAGGAAGACTATACGACAATACTCGACGCAACTTCTGAAGCGATAAATGACCTAAATGCAGATGCCACAGTAAAGGGGATACTTGGCCAGAAGGAGATGATGTAGTTCCAGCAAATGGGGTCTGATTCAGGCGGTAAAGGCCTCCTTGCTCATAGCCACGACCAATCACGTTGCCCGTATGGATGTCCTGAAAAATCAAAGAAGATGAATCAAAAATTGCCCGACAATGGAGATTCTTCGTAATCTGACTAATTGACAATAGATTCATTGAAAAATCAGGTGCATGTAGCACATTCTTGAGCTGCATAGACGATGTCAATCTAATCTCCCCCTGACCAGTGATGGGGGAATGTGTGCCATTTGCAATGACAACTGTCCGTCCTGGAGGGATCTGGGTATAACCTGTAAGTAGGCTCTGGTCGCCATATAGGTGATGTGTAGCACCTGAGTCCATAATCCATGGCAATGTATCAGGACTACTACTGTGAAGGGCAAGTATACTATCTGAAGCACTGGTAGACGTGGAGGCAGAAGCAGCCGCATCAGAATGACTCTCTGTAGTCGGTGCTGGACCCGATGGTGGGATAATGCCCCTCAGACGGGCAACTAGATCATCAAATCGCTGATCCAAGGTAGCAGCAGGTGGGGGCTCTATCTGCTCAGCAGCTCGTGCGGATGCAGGAAATCCATGCTTTGAATAGCATGTATCTTCATTATGTCCAACTCGGTGGCAATATGTGCATGTTGGCCTAGTGCGACCACTCCTCCCACGGGGTCCACGTCCACGGCCCTGGTAATGAGATCCACGACCTCTGGTTGCTGCCATGGCTGAAGGGTTCTGACTAGTAGCAGTTGAGGGAACTGTAATCCGACTCAGTCTATGGAAGGCTTCCTCCATTGGAGGAATTGTAGAGTCGGCCAAAATCTGTGATCTTGCTGCCTCGTACTCAGGATCAAGTGCAGTTAGGAACACTCCCACCATAGTAGCGTTCCTATATGTCTTCTGCTGTTCTGGCGTTGCTGTCAAGGGCATGAAGCTATATAGCTTCTCGAACATCCCTCTCAGTGACGTATAAAGAGAATGTAGGGGGCGACCATTCTGCTTGATGGTGAAGATATCATGCTGGAGTTGCAGAATCTTTGTCTTGTTCTTCGCCTGGGAATATGTGGCCGCCAGAATGTCCCACATATCCTTCGCTGTGGGTTGGTGGAGGATATCATTGGCAATCTCAATTGCCAACGTGCCAGATAGCCAGACTTTGGCGTATGCGTCATCAACCTCCCAGGAGGCATAGGTTCCAGTCTTCTCAGCAGGCTCTGGTTTGGTAAGAATGTGCTTCTTACCCGTAGACTTCATCATGCTCATGAACTGCATTGCCCACAGTTCATAGTTGGTACCGTCCATCTTGACAATAGGCGCTGGACCACGGAATGCGCCAATCGATGGGATATATGCCTTGCCTTCTGACATACTAGATACTGAAGACTGGAACGTCTGACAAAATATGTGATTTGTCTACAATGACATGGATGGGATTAGTTGCATGTGTAGACCTCAAGCAACTAACCCCATGAAGATCACGATGTGTGTGCCCTAGGAATTAGGGTTTAGCACACGTATACGCGTGTAAGAGGCACACGCACACGCAACTGGAGATGCACAAGGATGTGCACGAGAATCTGTCCAGGCGCAGGAAGACGCACTACCGCTGCTAGGTGCTGTGGCGTGCGATCGCGCAGAGAAGCAGCACCGGCAGGAAGGAGAGGCACCACGTGCTAGGTGCTACCGCGTGCAACCACTATCGCACAGTAGCGCACATCGCAAGGATGCGACAGCGTGCACGAGCGCACGTATGCGCACATCACGCAGAGGCGCAAGGGCAGCGGCGATGGAGAGAACAACGGCGCTGGGGCGATGGAGGTCTCCTTCGGTGCCGATGAGATGGAGAGAGAAGGAGAGGCCGGCGGGTGGGGTGGGCTAGGGTTAGGGTTTCGAGAACTCCGGTCTAGGACCGTCGCTCTGATACCATGTTGGGAAAAATGAATAACTTGTTTATTCCATGAACCCTAGGCTCTCTTATATAGGAGAGTAGCCTATGGGTAAATTACACAAAGCATACTATGAAGAAAAACAAAATAGAAAGAGGTACAGATACTACTATTATTGTATACGTTAACACCTGCACTTGGAGAAGACTTCAGATACCTTAGGATCATGTTAACTGCATCCATACGAACCTGCCTAGGTTGCTCCATAATCTGGCCGACTCTGCTAATATTAAATGATATATCAAGCATGGTGATAGTAACATACAACAACTTTCCTACTAGCTCTCTCTATTGTCTCTTATCCACCTCCTAAGAGTCATCATCATAAAGCCTAATTTTGAGAACCATCAGTGACATACTTCCTTTGCGTCATTACCATACCATGTTGATTTCTTGCAAACTCTCGGCCAAGAAAATAACGCAGCTTGCCAAGGGCCTTGGTCACAAACTGTTGTCGAAGAAAATCCTTAGCAGCATGAACGCCATGTTCATCACTGCCTGTAACAATAATACCATCAAGATAGACCAGAATAGCAACGGTACCTCTCTAGGTTCTCCTAACAAAAAAGCAGTAGATCTGACAAACCCATGTCGTTCCATCAACTCTGAGAGCTTTTGAAACTAAGCATTTGGACTCTGCTTAAGGTTATTTATGGCCTTGTGAAGTCTGCACACCACACGAGACTCCCCATCAACAACAAACCCTTATGGTTGCTGTTGAAATATTTTCATATTCTATGTACTCGTTTTATCATTTCTATTTCTCTGTATATGTTTGTGTAATTTACCCATAGGCCCTCCATATAAGAGAGCCTAGAGTTCTCAGAAATGATAAGCTATCATTTTCTCCCAACATGGTATCAGAGCGGCAGTCCTAGACCGAAGCCTGTATACCCTAACCCTATGCCGACCAGCCACCCTCCCCCGACGCCGCCTCTCCTCTGGCGCCGCACCCCCCCTCCCAACGCGCCACCTTCCAGCGCCCCCCTCCCAACGCGCATGCGCCCACGCCACCTCCCAGCGACGTGCGCCTCCCAGAGTGCGTGCATCTCCCAACGACGTGCGCCAACTCAAAGCGAGCCTCCTCCTCACGGTTGCGTGCATGTGCCATCGACTCTAGACGCGCGTGCGTGCATCTCGATTGATGGATTCGATTGCATAAGTCTACATATGCAATTGAATCCTCACATGTTTGTGTAGACATCTCTCATTGGTCTACGATATCCCTGTGATCTCTGTCCGAAATATGTCAGACAACCAAGTTGATGTACCTACCTCAGGGGCCTTCAGAGGTCCGACACCGATTGTCAAGATGGATGGGACGAACTATGAACTATGGGTCATGCAGTTCATGAGTCTTATGAAGTCAAACGACAAGAAGCATATTCTTACCGATGATGAACCGGTGGAGAAAACAGGGATTCACACCTCTTGGGAGGCGGACGACGCATATGCTAAAGTATGGCTGTCAGGTACACTGACGATTGAGATCGCCAATGATGTGTTACATCAACCCACGACTAAGGCCAAGTAGGATATTCTGGCCTCAATCTACTCTCAGGCACAGAATGAAACCAAGATACTCCAGTTGCAGCATGGTATTTTTACGATCAAGCAGAAATCGAAGACCCTTACACTCATTGTACACATCCTTGAACGGAATGTTTGAGAAGCTCCATAGCTTCATGCCTCTGACGGCTACTCCTGAACAACAAAAGACTTGCAGGAATGCAACCATAGTTGGTGTATTCCTTGTTACACTTGATCCAGAGTATGATGATGCCCGCTCTCAAATCCTTGCGGATGCCACTATTCCTCCTATGGAGGAAGCCTTTCGTCGACTTAGCAAGATTACTGTTCCAACTGCTAATACTGGTCAGACCTCTTCAGCAACGGCAGCATCCAGAGGCAGAGGTGGTTTTTCATCTTTCGTGGACGTGGACCCTGTGGTAGAGTTGGTCGAACACGTCAGCCTTGTACTTATTGTCATCGTCCTGGCCACTCAGAGGATACATGCTATTCTAAGCATGGTTTCCCCGTATCAGCGCGAGTAGCAGAGCAAGTCGAGTCATCTACACCATCGACTTATGATCAGAGATTTGGTGATCTTGTTGCCAGACTTCGCGATATCATGTCTCCTACATCATCTTCAGGAAGTCAATCAGATGTAGCAGCTTCAGCTTCTACTAGTACATCTGCCTCTGCAAGTACATCATGTAGCCCGTATGCCTTTACCTATTGTCATGGATATGAGATTAAAGAATGGATTATAGACTCCGGAGTGACACACCACTTGTGTGGTGACAGGGAGTAGCTAACAACCTATAGACATGTGACGAACCGTAGTGATAGCTGACGGGACTCATACCCCGATCACAGGACATGGGGAGATTACCTTGACGCCTTCCATCCGTCTACAGAATGTGTTACATGCTCCAAATTTCTCTATGAACCTGTTGTCTATTAGCCAGCTTACAAAGGATTTACATTGTCGAGCGATATTTAACCTATCTTCATCTTCTCTTGTTTTTCAGGACATCCTTATGGAATGCATGATTGGGTGTGGCCGTAAGCAGAACAGACTTTATAGGCTGATTCGCACACCTTTTGCAGGAGCTTCCCATCAATTATCTGGATGTGCCTCTCCTTATACGTGGCATCTACGTTTTGGTCATCTCCCTCTTCAAAAGATGTGCCACATCTTACCGCAAATCTCTCCTACTTTTTCATTTCAATGTGAAGCATGTCAGTTGGGAAAGCATCACTGGTCAGCTTTTCCCAGTCGTCAGACTCAGAGCCATCTCCCTATTTGAGTTGTTCCATGTCGATATCTGGGGTCCAAGTCGTGTTCCTAGTCATCAGGGATATCGTTTTTATCTAGTTGTTGTTGACGATTTTTCTCATTTGTCGTGGGTTTTTCTAGTGAAGGATAAATCTGAAGTGGGTGACGTAATCAAAAACTTTATTAATGAAGTGCAAAATTTTTTCTCGGCATATGTGAAGTTTGTCAGCACTGACAATGCGTTGGAATTTTGTACCCGGTCTATCTCTCAGTTTTTGTCGTCCCATGGTATAATTCATCAAACGGCTTGCCCTTATATATCTCAGCAAAATGGTGTTGCTGAGAGGAAGCATCAGCATTTACTCGATGTCACTCGGACCCTTCTTGTTCAGAGTCGTGCACCACACTCATTTTGGGGAGATGCAGTCCTTACTTCAAGTTATCTTGTGAATTGTATGCCTTCGTCTGTCTTGCAGGAGAAAATTCCTTTCTCTATGGCTTTCCCTGAGAAGGAGTTGTTCACTCTCACTCCTCGTGTCTTTGGTTCGGTTGCATTTGTTCACAATTTGACTCATGGTCTTAACAAGCTCTCTCCTAGAGTTGTCAAATGTGTGTTTGTTGGGTACTCCAGGACATAAAAAAGGTATCGCTGCTATGATCCATTAAGGATGAAGTATTATATTAGTGCTGATGTCGCATTTTTTGAGTCTGTCACGTATTTCTCTCATACAGGTGATAGGTTGGCCTCTTCAGAAAATGATACCGAGATCTACATGCCACCCCTACCTTCTACTCCTTTGTCTTCTCCTACTGTTACACTACCACCATCGAGACCGCTGCCACCACCCACCACCACCAGTCCCCTCTACACAACCGCCTATGCCAGTCCATCCCACCCTTACCCAAGTACTATACCCGTCGGTCAACTACTGCTCATGGTTATGGCCAATCATCCAGCATGCCCCATGTATGTTATGATAACATGGTTTCTAACGATGGGAATGGTGATACTTCTCTACAGGGATCATTACAGGAGGAGAAATCTGAGGACTTAGATATACCCATTATTATTAGGAAGCAAAAGCGTACATGTACCTCATATCCAATTGCTTCATATGTGTCCTTTCATCGCCTCACAGGGGAGTTTCACAACTTTGTAGTTGCTCTATCTGCCGAAGAAGTGCCACGAACTTACCACGATGCATTGACAGACAATTGCTGACGTTTAGCTATGGAAGAAGAGATGACAGCCCTCCAATCACTTGGTACATGGAGCTTGGTGTTTGCACCTCCAGGTTTCTCTATTGTCAGTTGCAAATGGAAACCATTAAATATCATGCCGATGAAACTCTTGATACTCATCCTTCCAAAAGAAAGAGACATCTCGCCTCCACCCCCGAGTTTTTGATGGGACTATAGCATCTAACGAGAAAGGGATCGATACAAGGCAAGATTGGTGGCACGGGGGGTTTACTCAAACCTATGGTGTCGTTTATTTGGATACATTCTCTCCGGTTGCTCGTCATTCCACGTTATGTGTCGTGCTCTCAGTTGTTGTGGTACGTGACTGGCCCTTATTTCAGTCAGATGTTAAAAATGCATTTTTGTATGAATATCTACAGGAGGAGGTATACAAGCAGCAACCTTCGGGGTTTGCTGCTAAGGGGGAGTGTCAACATGTTTGTAGACTCCATAAGGCGATATATGACCTTAAACAAAGTCCAAGAGCTTGGTTTCAGAAGCTCTCAGATCTAATTGAACGACATATGTTCAAAAGGTCAATGCAGATCATTCTCTATTTGTGTAGAGAACATCTAGAGGGATAGTTGTCATCATGGTTTATGTAGATGATATAATTGTTACAAGAGATGATGCACAAGGAATAAAGATGGCAAAAGATTTTTTGGGCAATCAGTTTGTTACTAAGGATTTAGGCACCTTAAGATATTTCCTAGGGTTGGAACTTGCTAGGAATGCACAGGGGCTTGTGATGACCTAAAGGAAATATGTTACAGATATGTTTGTTGAGAAAGACATGATTGGGTGCAGACCATCTACTACTCCTATGGACCTCAACATGAAGCTATACGATGGGGATACAGATGGAAGTTGATAATAGGAGATACTGAGAGATGGTTGGAAAATTCTTTTATGTCACTGTTACCAGACCGGATATTGCATTTGTCATGAGTCGAGTAAGCCAATTTATGGAGCAACCCAGACAAATACATATGGATGCTATACACATGATATTGAGATATCTAAAATCGTCTCCAAGGACATGATTGCTCTTTAAGAAAGAAAACAACTCTCACCGTATCTGCATGTGCTGACGCTGACTTTACAGGGTGTCCTAAAGACAGGAAGTCCACGTCAGGTTTTGCAGTATTTGTTCGCAGTTCCCTTGTTTCTTGGAAAAGCAAGAAACACACCGTTGTGGCTAAGATCAAGTGCCGAATAAGGCCATGGCACAAGCGAGTACTGAAATGATGTGGGTTCGAGCAGTGTTGGTTGATCTGTACATAGAAGTTCCTCTACCTATGCAACTACAATGTGTTAATCAAGTTGCTATTTTTATTGCAAACAACCCAACATTCCACGAGAGAACCAAACATATTGAGGTAGACTGCCACTATACAAGAGATATGATTCAGAAAGGGTTGATATCTACATCACATGTCAGTTCAGGAGAGCAAACTGTAGATATATTTACAAAAGCATTACTCATAGGGCCATTCCTGAAGTGTTCATCCAAGCTGAGCATGATTGACATCTATGCTCCAGCTTGAGGGGTGTAGAAATATTTTCATATTCTATGTACATGTTTTATCATTTCTATTTCTCTGTATTTGTTTATGTAATTTACCCATAGGAGTCTCTATGAAAGAGAGCCTAGGGTTTTCAGAAATAATAAGTTATCGTTTTCTCCCAACAATTACTGTATGTAAACTTCCTCCTGCAAGTCTCCATACAAAAAAGGCATTCTTAACATCTAATTGGAAAAGCAGCCAATCGCGTACCACAACAACAAGAATCCACAACATAGAATGGCACTCAACTGGGAAAAGGCATCTTGATAATCCACTCCATAGATTTGGGTGAACCCACGAGCAACCAATCTAGCTTTATATATGTCCACAGTATCATCCGCATGGTGATTCACTATAAGCATCTATTTGCTGCCAACAACAGATGTACCAGGACGAGCATGGACAACACTCCATGTACCACAAAATCGTAACGCCGCCATCTTCTCCTCCATAGCCAGATGCCACTGGCTACTCTACAATGTCTCGTGATCATGGTATTATAAGGCGCGCCTCGAGGCGGTCGAGGCGGGCCTTTTTTGCCTCGAGACGTGCGCCTCGGCCTTGTCCAGCGAGGCGTGCGCCTCGAGGGGCTGACGCGTAGCCTCAAGGCGTTACACCTCGAGGCGGTCGAGGTGTTTTCAGAGGCATTTTTATTTTGTTGAAGATTTTTTTTATGATTTTGATAGTTACATGGTGGTTTGAGAAGCTTATAAATATATACTTGCTTAGGATAATGATTATACAAGTTAAATGCCTAAATATGATATTTCTTTCGTACCCATAATTCCATATTTACTATTAATTATGTGTAACTATTTCAGCAAACAGCTTCATATTTACTATAAATTATGTCTAACTATTAATTTATGCAAGATGAATGCTTAAATTTGACCTCTTTCATATTCATATTTACCATTAATATGCCAAATTATTTTAGTGAACTCTTACTATTACATCCTTAAACATATTAAAATGTGTTTACGGATTCGAATAGTCATATAAGAAAAAAAGTTGGGTAGGGTATGGTGCAACAGGGGGGATGCATACAACCGTTCTTCATCTGGGTATAGTAGAACATATAGTTAGGATTCAAATCATATGATTCATATAAACAACTTGGATATTTATAATGACAACTATAACCAATCCCTTTTAGATAAATTTTTAGTGATAGTTATAACCAATGATTTCCTTTTGATTGGGTAGAAATTTAGAAAGGTTTATGGCATTGAGTCATTGACATATCCTTTTTTCACGTTGTTATCTTCACAATATCATCATATATTACATTGTTATATACTATATGTTTGTCAGATTATATTATTTCACCAATAAATATATTTATTATATATTTTATAATTATTTTTCTATACAAAACTGAGGCTTACGCCTCGATCGCCTTGAGGTTACGCCTCGCCTCGCTTCCAGGGAAAACGCCTCGTTCCGCCTTTCGTTTTTTCGAACCTTGCTCATGATATGATCGCGGTATCTCCACGGTCGAAAGACCAAAAATAAACTTTTGAAAGTCCTCAGAGAGTCGTGCCAGAGAGACATGGGAAACAAGAGGATACATAATGCATGCACGCCTCTTCTTGTGTAATGCAATAGGTATATCCAGGTCCTCATCTTCCTCAGTAGCAGGGACCGAATCATCTACAACGTCCTGCACCTCAAGATGCACATGCAAATCACTAGTGCCATCAGTAGAACTCAAATCTTAGAACATACTTAGAGCATGCTAGATGATGGAGGAGGCACATGAGCACGATGTTGGCACTGGTAAACCTGTGGAAAGAAAGTAGGTGTGGCAGGTGGTGGAGGTGGGGGTGGTGGAGGTGGTATAGTGGACCTTGGAGTAGACGAAATTGGAGGTAGAGGCATATATACCTCTTCTCCAACCTCCGAATGAATGAGCTTGTCACATGTAGGAAAGAAATACATAATAGACCCAAAGAAGGTGATATCAACACTAACATAATACCTTCGTCGAACAGGGTCAAAGCAACGGTATCCCTTCTGGGTCTTGGAATACCCAACAAACACACACTTGACAGCTTTAGGAGAGAGCTTGTCAAAACCTGAGCACATCTGATGAACAAAGGCAACGTACCCAAAAACTCAAGGCGTAAGAGAGAAAGATCCATCTCGGGGAACGAGATCGAGAACAAAATCTTCTCCCCCAAGACAGAAGAGAGCATGCGATTCACCAAGTAGCAAGCAATAAGAACCGTATCCCCCCAATACGAATGAGGGGCACGACTCTGTATCAATAGAGTCCTGGTAATATCCTAAAGGTGGCGATGTTTTCGTCCAACCACCCCATTCTATTGGGACGTATATGCACAAGATGTCTGATGCACAATACCATAGGTTCTAAGGAATTGAGAGAGTTGAGTACTGCAAAATTCTAGTTCATTATCTGAACGAATATACTTGACATTTGCAGAGAAAACATTCCTTATTTCATTAATAAAAGACAGAATAACATGATCAACATCAGATTTGTTCTTAAGAAGAAAGACCCAAGACAATCTACAGAACTCATCAACAACAACAAGATATAACATATGCCCTTGATGGCCTGAGACACGACTTGGACCCCAAATATCAAAATGAATTAACTCAAATAGACTATGACTACTTCGACCCTGACGACTCTGGAATGTTGATCGATGATGCTTCCCAATCTGGCATGCCTCATACTAAAGAGTAGTGCGAGGAGAAATCTATGGAAGAACATAACATATCTTTTGCAGAGGAAAGTGACCAAATTGAAGGTGCTACACATAGGTAGAAACAGATCTAGTACGAAGAGAAGAAGTGCCAACATATGGAGATTGCACTAGTCTGTAGAGACCTCCTTGCTCACGACTAGATCCAATCACCTTGCCCGTAAGAATGTCCTGAAACACAAGAGCGGATGGGTCAAATAAGGCACGACAATGTAAATCCTCGGTGATTTGACTAATGGACAGTAAATTCATAGAAAATTCAGGAGCACAAAGAACATTCTGAAGTCACATTGCGGGGGTTAACTGCACGTCCCCAGATAAGTGATGGGAGAGTGTTCCGTCAATTACTACAGATCTCCCTGACAGAGTCGGACTGTAAGTGTTGAGCTGCTCTCGATCACCACAAACAAGATGGGATGCTCCTGAATCCATAATCCTTCTGATAAATCTGCCATGTAACAACTAGTAAAAGCATATGCTATACTCGATGTGGACGTTGATGCTGAAGCAACTACCTCTGAGGATCCGGAAGGAGAACTGGTTGGCCCATAAGCAGACATTAATCTCCCTGAGCAGTGCTACAAGTTCATCAAATCTCTGGTCAGATGCAGGTGATAGACTCCCAACCTGTTGAGTCTGCTTAGCAACCCGTGCTGAAGCGGGAAAGCCATGCTTAGAATAACATGTTTCCTCAGAGTGGCCTGACCTATGGCATTAGGAGCATGGTTGATGAGGTCGACTACCCCCTCCCATGCCACGGATACCTCGACCTTGGTACTGGTTAGAGCTCCCCCTACTCCGAGATGCAATCATAGCTGAAGAGGTTTGTGGTTGCGTTGTACCAGGAGATATAGAAAGCCTGCTTAATCTGCGGTATAGAAAGCTTGCATTACTCATTCTTCGTCGGAGAGTACGTAGCGAAGAGAATGTCCCGCATAACCTTTGCAATAGGCCGCCATTACACTGCATCATGCTAATGAATTGCATGGCCCAAAGTTCATAGTTCGTTCCATCCATCTTGACGATGGGTGCTGAACCTTTGAAAGCACCCAGGGATGAAACATATGCTTTCTTGTCAGACATGATGACAACAATATTCAAGACTAAGTCTGCAAACTGTACTATATGTGTCTACACCGACATATGAGTAGAGGATTGTGGGTGTAGACTCATATCACAACATCTCCCATTCTTTGGCCTTCTTTGGGTAACTAGGGTGATTTTAGACAATCAAATTCAACCCTAGATATCCAGACACAACCACCAGACAATGGAGCCCGCAGGAGTCAACACAGGTTGTGGTAGCGGAGAAGACAACAGCCTGGACAACACAGAGACCTAGGTGGTGATAGCGGCCTGGACGACGCGCAAACCTAGGCGATGGATCCGTGGATGGACCATCGGTTCGGGCAGCGTGCTACACGAGAAGAAGCCGATGGTGGTACAGAAAGAAACCGACAACGGCACGGGAAGAGGCCGATGGTGGTGGCACGCGAGGAGGGACTGGGGCCGGCAGAGGCGACACCCGAACAACTATGGTTTAGATGGGGAGATGGCTCTAGGGCATAGGCTCTGCTCTAGGACCGTCGCTCTAATACCATGTGGAAAGGTGTGGAATGAAAAGTTATCATTCATCGTACCCTAGAGCCCTCTTATATTGGAGAAAATCTCTAAGGGAGAAATTATATAAAGTAGACATAAGAAATAAAAAATTGCAAGATCACAATAATGAGATATAAATATCTCAACCAATATAGCGTGAATTGTTTTCTCCCCTTGCAATTCTCAAGAATTGAAAGCTCAACCAGTAAGATGTTAAAAATACTTTTCTAAAGGGGATCACCTAGAAGATGTTTACATTCATATGCCATCAGGCTATGAGAAGACAAGAAGATGATGCAAATTAAAGAAGGCTCCGTACAAATGGAAACAACTTCCTAGAGCTTGGCTTTAGAGCCTTCGAATTGTGATGATGAAACTGAGATATCACTAAGGCAATGATCCTCTAGAAAAAGGCAATGGTGATCACACTCCCTTTCTCAAGAGGGGCAAAAATAAAATAGCTATTCTTATTGTTTATGTTGAAGGCATAACTATCACATGGGACGATAAGGAGGAGATAACACACCAAGAAACAGAGCTTGTTGTTCTTCTACCGGAAAGATCTTGAGAACCTAAAGTATTTTCTGATATTGAATTGGCGATCAAATGAAGGTCTTGTCGTCAGAGAAGATATTATCTGAAACTGTTGAAAGATATTGGAAAGTTAGGATGTAAACATGCCCTTATGCCTATCGAGGGGGTCACAAGTTGATCATCAAGAATAGAAAGCAACTTGATGAAAACATCAAGACTCGGTACTAGAAACTTGTGGGTAAGTTGATTTATCTTATTAGAATTGGTACCGAATACTTCTGGGTAAGTTGAGACCTCACCCTTTTTTCTCTTTCAAAAAAAGTTGATTTATCTTACTCTAACCAGATCCGACATCAATTATGATGTCAATGTTCAATTCATGTATGCACCTACTGAAATTCACATGAATGGAGTAGAGTGTATTCTCTGCTATGTAGAAAAGGACTTATTTTTATCAAAGATGCACAAATTGAGATCGAAGGATACACTGATGCAAATTAGGCTAGGTGCACTGACACAAGGAGACCTACAACTAGATATTGCATATTCCTGAGTGGAAATTTGATGACATGAAGGACAAAAGAGAATCAATTTAGGATAGATCTAGTAGTGACTCTGAATATAGGTTTGTTGCTATGGACATTGCCGAGATCCTGTGAGTTAAGCTATTCTGACAAAAAGTGAAATATTTATCGAGTTGCATATGAAGTTGTTCTGTGATAGCAAGGTTGCTATAAATCTTTCCAACAACCAACCCCCAAGTGCGTTGAGATTGATTGCCACTAAATCAGATAATTGACTAAAAGGAGCTTGCCCTCTTATAAAAATCGTGGATCAAGGGGCTAACATCTTCATCAAGGAGCTTTCACGACTAACTTTGAGAAGAATGTGGGTAAGTTGAGTATGTACAATCTCTATGTCCAATTAAGATCAAATATCAATATTAATATCGTATCGGTCAGCCCGAAAAAGGATATATTGGGGATATATCAAGATATATCGACGGTATCAGTGGAATTCTTGAAAACGCCACAAAAATGATTTTCTTTGAAAATTTAAATCATACTAGTTCTTAAAATAATAAATAATAAACAAATACACACTTATATGCAAGAATGAGGTGTATTTAGCACACCAATACACATTATATCGTGTGTATCACTACTGTCAATGTTGACTATTATTGTCGACCGTTGAGAGATAGTAGAAAAGAAAATGATGAAATTCAAACACTAACTTGCTAACATCAAAAGGTATATTTAGCGCACTAACCCTACATTATATTGCATATTATATATAAACAAAATGTCGAGCTATATCGAATATCATGAGAATAAGCTAATGAGCATAACATATATGTATGCAAACATCCCTTGATTGGCTCTAGAATTGTTTCATCTCCATGGTAAAAGAAGGGCGAAGCCACACATTTAAGCGTCAGCACACCGGAAAAATATATAAATCATAATGTATTTTTAATACCATGAATATATACAGAAGAAACATCCCAAACAAATAGAACAAAAATAGGTGATGTTGAGAAATATCGGCACCATATTGATGGTATCGTACAATATTAGATTGATATCTGAGAAATTTTGTAATGAAATCTTTAATTTTCAACCGATGAGATGAACCGTCGACATCTCATCAATATCTCATAAATTAGATGATGCCTTGGAATTCGATATATAACCGAATATTGAAGTCCTCACTCTAACGATACCTAATATATCGTTGATATAACATGATATTATGAACCATGCCACAAATACTAAATTTGATTGTTTATTCATGTTAAATTTGTTGACAAATATGATAATTTGGGGATTGACTTGAAAATATCAACGAATCGACTTTTCAAACTTTAAGGATAAAACATTACTTTCCAACCTTTTTTCCTTATAAAATAAGAAACTATTGGGAAAAGAATGAACCATAATTTATTCCTTTAATCTTAGGCTCTCTTATATAGAGGAGAGACCTATAGGTAAATTATATATGATAAGCAACAGAAAAGAAAATAGAGCAATAGTACAAAAACACCCATATATCTCTACACTCCCCCTCGAGATGGAGAATAGACGTCAGTCATGCTCAGCTTGGATGAGCACTTCTGAAAAGATCCTCTGAGCAAAGCCTTGGTAAAGATATATGTTGTTTAATCTCTAGAGCTGACATGAGAGGTAAAGATAAAATCTTTCTGAATCATGTCCCTTGTGTAGTGACAGTCCACTTCAATATGCTTGGTTCTCTTATGAAATGCAGGATTGTTTGTAATGAATAAGGAAGCTTGGTTATCACATTGTAACTGCATAGGAAGAGGTGCATCTATATGTAATGAGCACTTCTGAAAAGATCCTCTGAGCAAAGACTTAGTAAAGATATATGTTGTTTAATCTCTAGAGCAGGCCCAAAAATTCATATGCCCTTTTTATTCCTTGCACATCATCAAATGTATCCAATATATCATCAACATATACTATGATAGTAACTGTACCTCTAGGAGTTCCCTGTACAAACAGTGAATGATATGCATTTGACCTCTGGAATCCCTACTTTTCAATTAAATTCGAGAGCTTCTGAAAACATGCCCTTGGACTCTATTTAAGGCCATATATCGCCTGATGAAGTCTGCACACCTGCGGATACTCCCTCAACAGCAAACCCAGGAGGTTGCTTCATGTAAACTTCTTCCTGTAGGTTGTCATACAGAAATGCATTCTTAACATCAAGTTGAAAGAGAGGCCAATCACGTACTACAACAATGGAAAGAACAGTGTCGTAAAAATCGGCCGACTAATCCGATTAGCCGGTCCGATTAGGTGACTCGGTGGGGTAGCCGAGTCGACTTGCAATAATCAAGCAATAATCGGGCATGGCCGATTACTCGGCCGCGTAATCGATGTAGGCGGACGACTAAGCGACCGCTTTTTCAACACCTAATCGGGTCCCCATAACCCTAACCTGCAAAGTTAATTTTGAGAGCAGCTTATTGTCGCACAGTAAGCTGTTCTCATTTCATTTTTTCGAACCCCCCTCGCGCCCTACGAGTCCCTGCCTCCATCGTGCGACCTGCTCCATCATCGCCACCTCCTGCTCCCGCTCGCGAGCTCCTGCTCCATCGCGGTTCCTCTTGCGCCTCTTCGATAGCCACCTCGCCACTCCTTTCTCGCTGCGCCGCTCGAAGGAGGTTCCTCCATCTCGCCGCTCGTCTCTTGCTGCCTAGGACCTCAGGTTAGGTTTTGTTTTTGTTTTCATTTTTCCATTTTTGTATTTTATTATATGATA